>CM021101.1:535922836-536063165 GCA_007115665.2 Sequoiadendron giganteum
GTTATATGATTTTATTAGATGCATTATTATTAGATTAATTTTTAGAATAATTGCATTGGAAAGAGTAGTGATTATTTTAATATTAAATTAAAATTATGCTTTGATGTATGTTTAAAAGTTTATAATGAAATTTAATTTGATTAAATTTTAATTTATTTAATTAATTAAATTTTAATCTCAAAAGGGTTGAATTTAGTTATTAAATAGTTAAAATTAATTAATTAAGTTTATTGGGTTAAATTAAATTAAATTAAATCATGAGAAATTGAAAGGAAATTGAAATTGTATTTTAAATTCAATTTGGGTTTTTGAAAGTTAGAAAAGAAAATAAATATCTAATTCTCTACTTTGCATGCAAAAGGGAATTAGGGTTGGATTTAGATATTTTGGGTTTTATGTAAATGCATGTTTTCAATTTTTGGGGAGAGAGAAGTTTTGGAAGGATTCATATTTTTCAGAGGATTGAAATTTTTTGAAGAATTTGCATAAGAAGGGTTTGAATCAATTTTTGGATTTTGGAATTGGATTCGTTGCACGTTTGAGGAAATTCTTTGAGGAGGCTTGTATCAAAGAAATTTCATTTTCTTCTGTAGCTTCAGATTCCAGGTTTTGTACTTGTTGTTCAATTCTATTTCAATTTAATGGTATGTGAAAATTTGTTAAATTTACTGTAGAAAACTATTCAGCAAACAAAATTCGTAGACCCATTGTTGAAATTCAATATATGTTGTGCTTCAAACATTTAGGATTTAATATGGAAATATTACCTTTGAAATCATTCAGATTTTTGCTTCAAACTCAAACCTTCGTATTAAACCCTCATTGAAAATTAAACAAAATTTAGATCTATTCAAAGTTCTTTGTTAAAATATTTAAAAATCTGAAAGGATGGATTGGAAGAAATTAAATTAACATCTTTTGAATTTTTGAAGATATTCTGGAAATATAATTAATTTTCTTATTACTGGTTTTTTTAATATTTTCCTCAATTTTACCAGTCTTATAAATTTTGGTAAATATATATATATATATATATATATATATATATATATATATATATTTATTTATATATTATATGAGTTTGCATATAGTATATAAAATATAAATATACATTTGTTAAATCAAATATACTGCCAAAAATTCTATTGTTGAATATTTCCATTCTCGAAATTCGCGTCTGTATTAATGGCGGATATTCTTTTTCATTTTGGGGTTTTGTGTTTAAATTTTTTTTAATAAAGAAATAAATTATAAAAAAAATCTTTATCCACAAAGTGGACAGTGGTCGTGACCCCACTGCCCACATGAACTTGTGGGAGGGGCGTTGTCATGGGACAATGCGCCCACCTTTATGGGGGACATGCTGTCACATGACAGAGCCGGCCCCCACGCATTCATTGTGGGTGTGATCAATGGGTACAAGGTACCGCCGACGCCCCCACATACCTTGCCCTTCACTTTTATGGGAAATCCGACCCCTTTGTATTTAATAATTTTTAAATTGTTTTTTTTTTATATTTTAAATAAATTTTGGTTCTTAGGTACGGACGACTGTGTATTCGTCCGCCATCCAAGGTAGTTCGGAAATCGTGCATTGTTTTTTAGTTTTTTTTTATATTAAATATATTTATATAAATGCTATATATATATAAATATTATATGGTTAATATATGTATTTATATATATTTATAGGTATTTATATTTTTAGGATTAATTATGATAGATTTTTCCATAATTAAATAAATACTTAGTCTAGTAATTTTATTAAATAGAGTTTCTTTTTCTCTATTTGTATAAGATGCAAGCATGACTTTTAATATAAAGCGTATAATTAAATTATGTGAGTATATTTAAATATTGATGGAATATTATTTTATATATATATATATATTTAAGAGTATGTATATATATATATATATATATGTATGTATTTGATGATCAATTTAGGCATATTAACACATGCAAGTAATTAGACAACAAATTAAACCGAACTTCTTATTGAACATTATTAGATAACGTTGTGAAAAGTATTTATTTAATGAAGTAGTTATTGTGTTTTAAATTGCTGCGAGAAGCATTAGGTAGAAATATGGATTTAAGATATCCAAACATAGTGTTTTCTTTATCAATGCATTATTATATTATTTTCCCTTTTAGTGAATGCTTTGGGAACGGGTAATCGTGTTATGCATTGAGAAGTCCTCCAGTGAATGTGGGTCATTCCCATGTTAATTAATATTCATCTTTCCCTTGGGTAGTGTTGTATGAGTTTGTTTTCCTCCAAGTGTTGGAGTGGGATTCTTTATTGTCGTCTCCTAGATTAGGAGGGATTGAGTTGTTCAGTTCTATAACACTTGAGTCACCCTTGGAGTCTAGATTTGAGTAGCGTGTTATCCATTTGAGGAGTGGCTTTTGTTAGGGGCCGGAGCCCAAAGAGGTAAACCGGGTAACCTTCATAAGTGTTTTTAATAAGTGATAATTAAAGTAAAGTACTTAGATGATTAGGATGCATTCACATTAACCAAGATAAATTAACCTCACTCGCAGACACAAGAGCTTG
This sequence comes from Sequoiadendron giganteum, assembly GCA_007115665.2. Lineage (NCBI taxonomy): Eukaryota > Viridiplantae > Streptophyta > Pinopsida > Cupressales > Cupressaceae > Sequoiadendron > Sequoiadendron giganteum. The sequence continues at coordinate 535,925,397 of CM021101.1, forward strand.
TTTAGACTTGGGGTGAGTGAGAAGGCCTAGAATGGCAAGGTCAACTATCTTGTCCATACGAAAGGTAGTTGATTCTGCATGAGTGAGTATGAGGGTTGGGATTCGGTTGAGGTCACCAGGATTACCGGAGCCTATGAAGAATGCCCAGAGGACATCTCATGACGAACCTTGCGATGACACTCTATCTAGGATAACCTTGATTTTATGTTGTGTGTATGGATTCTTTAGCACACTTGATTGTAATAGGTCTGGAAGCAATGTAACCATGTTAGTGTTAGATTTATATTGTGCATATGTTTGGTTGAGTAAGTATGTGTCAGTATGAGTCTGTCTTTGGTTAGAGGTAGTAGATTTCTTGTCCATGTTGCATTGTTACTATCTCCTAGCATGGGGGTGGGCCTTCGGGTACCACTAGGTCGGGTGGAACATGCACCAAAATCATTGGGTCCCCCTTGTTCTTCAATTCATGGAAGCGAGACATCTAGTTGGACAGCTCACGGATCTTGTCATTCTTTTCTAGCACTGTTGTAATTCTTCTTGTAATGAGTTGTATTTACCCCTCTTGTTGTTATGAGGTGGATCTTGTAATTATTATACTTATGTATTTTGACTCATTTTGGGAATGAGGATTTTAATCTTGTAATGGTTTATGTAATGGATATTCTATTCTTATCTTGCATTTACTTATGTTGAATGAATGTTATTACTTGATTTATTTAATGCAATGTAATTTAGATGATGTATATTAATGGGGATTTAAGTAATCTCGGTTACGTAGCCTTAGGGGAGGTTGTCAATTATAGGTGAACATGTATGTTTAATTCACTTTAATAAAAAAAAAATGAGTACGCTTTTATAGTGAATTGAAACTTCCTCTAGGGTTGGCGGGGCATTACATAGCAAAGAAATTATAATGCCAGGCCTAATCAACCTTTCAATCAGAATGTTGCTAGATCTTCTAAGGATCTTGTACCTATCCAAAACAAATTGGCACAAGATTACATATGGTGCTATCCCTATAATCAACCTCATAATCAGGCTACTTGTATGAATGGGGTGGTCAATCGGGCTCTTATGGTGCAGAGCAATTATGTTGCTTCTGAGAAGATAGTTAAGGAGGCCAGTGATCAACAAGATGATCAAACACAACAAAACAATCTTGATGTTGCCATGATGAACTGGCAAGGTAACAAATTTTGTGGAGTTAATCATGCACAAGGGAAGAATCAGTCAGATACCTTGATTGCAGCCAATATGAGGTCAAAAAAGATTATTTTTGACCTGAGACAACCTGCTGTTCCTAACCTACAACATCCAAAAAAGGAAAAGCAGCAAGATGTTCAGTAAAAAGAACAAATTCCTACAGCCCAATAGGGGAAAAATCAACATACTACAACTCTAAATGTTCAAATTCGGCCAAGAAAATAGACTGTAGTAGCAAAGGAACAATAGAAAGAACAACCTCAGCCTTAAACAACACAAGCAGAGTCCGTTGTTCTGAAAGTGCAGCACAAGGTTAGTACCCCAACTTTCAGTACCATTGATCATAAGAAAAAATCCACTATTAGCATGACCATGTTAGATGCTTTGCATCTTCCTGGGCAGAAAGAAAGCTTGCAAGAGGCTTTAGCCAAAATATTCGTTTTTGATGAGCTTGTACAGGAAAAGCCCAAAGTTCTTGCCAATAGTTCAAAAGTTAAGAAGGAGCAACCAGTTCAGGAGGTAAAGACACCACCCTTCTACGTCACTCTGATTATAGGTAACAGTCTAGTCCATAACCGTATGATTGATTATGGTGCAAGTAGTTTCGTAATGCCTAAGAGTTTAGCAGATAAGTTAGGTCTGGCATATGAGCCCTTTCAAAAGGAGTCATACAACTAAATGGTACAACCATTCGGTCTATAGAAATGATCAAGAATCTGCCTCTTACCCTGCACGCTTGCCCAAATTTCCCAGTTCCACAAGACATATATGTTATAGACTTGTCACCTTTCTTCGGCATGTGCCTATCTAGAGATTTCATTGCTAAGTTAGGGGGTATTTGTCTTCTGACTGGTCTCATATGTTTTTTAGAACCAGATATGGTACAAAGGTGACCATTAAGTCAGAAGTCCAAGCTAAGGACCATATAGAGCCGTATGTACCTAGTACAATAAATGCCAACCTTATTGTCCATGGTCAAGAGGATCAATCCATGGTCTTAGACTTCGGTACACTAATTGGATGAATACCCGTCATGAATCTTGATGAGTGGGTAACCGAAGATCATGAGACTGGTCCGTTCAGTCTCATGGATGAAGTAGGTATAGGTTTTTATATGATTCAAGAGCCTGATGTGATGATTCCAAATCTGGTTAAAGATAAAGTGCAACCTGTAGACACATAAAAATGACCTAGACCCACAGGCTCTTCTTCTAACCCTAATTAGGACATTTTAATTATGTCCCTAACTCAATCCCAATTATTAATTAGATAATTCTCAATTATTTAATTAATTCATGTCCCTTTTTATTCTTCTTGATTATTAAATAAATAAATTTTATTTATTTATCTAATGCGTCACTAATTGTCTAAAGTCCTCTTATAATTAAATAAATTTCTTAATTTATTTATTTAATTATGTCACTAATTAAGTCCTCTTCTTCCTAAAATTAAATAAATTCTTATTTATTTAATCCACCTTCCACTATAATTAAATAATTATATTTAATTATCTAATTATTCATTAACCTCTTCTCTTTAAATTAAATAAATTTCATTTATTTAATTTAAAAGGTCCCCTTTGTCACATTCCTCTAAATTAAATAATATCTTTATTATTTAATTCTCACTTAAATTAAATAAGCCTTTATTATTTAATTTCCTCTAAATCTTATTTATTTAAAATAAGTCCCAGCACATAAATTAAATAATTTTATTATTTAATTCCCCTTCTTTTATTGTGCTCATTTTAAATAGATTTATTTATGTAAAATAAGTCTTATTTAAAATCCCCTTCTTTTGTAAATAATTTAATTTAAATTATTTACTATCACATGACCCCACACTTTTGAATTAAAAATAGTTTTTAATTCGAAAAGTCAACATTCCCTCTTGATTTAAATAATTTTAAATAAATTATTTAATTCCCCAATGACTCCGTTTTTCGTGCCCGAAATCTTTTGTCACATGCATTGTCAGCCATTGATTTGATTCTCTAAAGAATCAATCTTGACCCTTCATTTCAAATTTGACTTAATGTTGCCCTAACCCTAATTGTGGGTTGCTTTATTGAATCTCGTCCATTGATTCTAGGGCATTTACTAACTTTCAATCTTGGCCATTCACACAAAATTGCCTTTTCTATAAAAGAGCAATTTTGGTCTCATTTTGAACATCTTGCATTTCCATATTTTGGCATCTCACATCTTATACTTTCATGTTTTTATCTTACATTGTCATATTTTAGAAATCTTTCATCTCTTGCATTTTTAGAATATCTTGCATTTCATATTTTATCATCTAACATTGTCTTTTGCAAATCATTTACATTGCATGTAGATTTATATTCTCTTGCATTTTAGATTAAATCCATCAACACTTGCTAGGTCATGTCATAAACTTATTTTGCTCACACAAAGGCTGAGGGCATCCATCATATTGCAGCAAGTAGAGGAGGTTCAATAGAAGTGAGCCATGGAGGAGAGAAATGGGTGAGACTATTCTAGTCTCATTGCTTTTCTCTTTACTCCTCCTTTGCATTTTATTGATTGATTGAGATTATTATTGCATGCATGTTCTAACCCTAGATCTACATCTTGCATTAGAATATTTAGATCATTACACAACCTAATCAACAGGATAACCAACTTTGGAGGTTTTTTTTTGATGGTTTGAGGAGTAAGATAGGTGTTGGTGGAGGAGCAATGCTCATTTCACCTTAAGGGGATAAATATTATTCAACACTCCATTTTTATTTCAGCTATAAAACAACGTGACTGAGTACGAAGCATTGATTCATGGCCTGAAGTGGGCTAAAAAAAGTGGTATTAGGTGCTTGCGGGCTTATGGTGACTCATAAATAATAGCAAATCAAGTAAGAAATCAGAGTGTAACCAAAAAATATTTGCTTAAGTTGTACAAGCACATAAATTGGGACTTAATTGAAGATTTTAGTGCTTTTAATTTGTTGTCAATTCCCATAAATCAGAATAGAGAAGTAGATAGATTAGTTGTCATAGGTTCACAGTATGATATACCTACTAACATACATAACATTGAGGTACAACAATATGTTAAGGTGATAGTGAGACCATCTGTACCTGATAATACTGTCAGTTGGCAAATTTTTGACAGCGATCAACAAATCATCAGTTTTTTGATCGAAGAAGCAGAGTTTTCTACTAATAATCAACAAAAAATCAAACAACAATATGGTGACCAAATTATCCAGTTAAAGTCTATAATTGAGGATTTTTCTGCAAGATTAGATTGTTAGCAAACATACATGCATATTATATAAAACCCACAATAATCAATGGAATTCATAGGAAATAAATAAAGAACAAAGATGAAACAAGCTCACCCAGTCCTTCATCCTCCATGGTTGATTTCCATTGTACCTTCTAGCTTGCTGAAATGTAAAATGTGCCCTTAGATTTGATGAGCAACTCTATACTATAAAGTGGACCTAAGCAAAGTGTTGAAGGATTTTCTAAATGCCTATGCAAAATAAATTAAATCCTATATGCAACTAGCTAAATGATAAAACAAAACAATCTTAAAACTCAAAGAGATTCAAAGATCCTTCAATATATTCAAGATTAAATTAAGAGATGCAAGATTATTCAAGATTATTCCAGATTGTCGAAAATGAAGACAAAATTGCCATTTTATAGAAAATACAATTTTGGATGGATGGATGAGATTGAAGATTGGAAAATGCCCTATAATCAATGGTCAAGATTCAAAAATGGCAATTCTCAATTAGGGTTAGGGTAAGATTTCAAAATGAGTGGACAATATTTAATTTAAGAAATTAAATCAAGGATGGAGAATAAATGTGATAGTGAAATGAAAATTAGTAAAAATCAAGAAGATAAAGATTGAACAAGAAGATGAGATTTGAAAAATCAAGAATTTTAGTAATTACTTGATTTCTAGAAGAATATTTACCATTTTGGATTAAAATTAATTCAAAATATGGATTTAGTGTGATAGTAAATAATTGATTTTAAGATTATTTACTAAAAGAAGTGGCAGTTAACCATGTGAGGACATTTTAAATAAATTATTTTATTTAAAATGAGGGAAATATCAACTAAGGCAATTAAATAATTAAAGATAATTATTTAATTTAGACAAGGTGATAGATTAATTAAATAAATTAATAAATCTATTTAATTAGACTTGAGAATAAGTGACATATTAAATAAATAAATAAAATATATTTATTTAATAATCAAGAGGACATAAATGGCAAAGATTAATTAAATAAAATGAGAACTTTATTTAATTATGCGAAGACATTAGATAATTAATGACACATTAAATAAATAAATAAGATCTATTTATTTAATAATCATGAAGAATAAAAAGACATGAATTAATTAAATAATTATGATTTATTTAATTAATAGTCGAAGGTGGACATAAGACACAATTAAAATGTAATAATTATGCTAGGACAGAAGTGGTAAAATAGAGCTTCCAGGCCTAGGTCATTTTTATGTGTCTACAAAGTCTAATAAGCTGCCTAAGGGGCTAGTTACCCTTGAATCAATCTTCAACATTGATGATCAGGTTAAAAGAGACAAATCCAACATTACAGTGAAGGAGGAGCATTATGAATTGATTAAAATATTCAGAGATAAGCTTCTCAAGCTTGGAAAAATCTGTACCAAAGAAGAACAACAAGCCTTGATCTTGTTGTGCCAAGAATTCAATGAAGTCTTTGCTTGGGAGTATGGAGAACTAAGGGGTTTTAACCCAGAGTTGGCTCAACACACAATTGAGTTAGAACCTAATGCAAAACCAGTAAGACAAAAGCAGAGGCCACTGAATCCTAAGCTGTAATATTTGATGAAGACAAAATTGAATAAGTTGGTTGAGGGCGGCATTATCTTTCCAATAAAGCACACCTCTTGGGTTTCCAGCTTGGTTCCTATTAGAAAGAAGAACAAAGAGATAAGGTTTTGTGTGAATTTATGTGATCTAAATAGAGCTTCACTCAAAGATCACTATCCATTACCTTCAATGGAGTAGATAGTGCAGGTTGTTTTAGGTTTATAAAGGTTCTCGTTGCTAGATGGTTATTTAGGATATAACCAGATCTTGGTTAAAGAGGAAGACCAGTACAAGATAACCTTTACCACCAAGTGGGGTACTATGTCATACAAAAAAATGCCATTTGTATTATCTAATGTGGGGGCAACATTTCAAAGAGTGATGGATATGGCCTTTCAAGGCCTTATGAACAGGTTTGTGCTTGTGTAACTAGATGATATCATTGTGTTTTCAAAGAAGGTTGATGAACACTTTATTCATTTGAGGCAGATGTTTGAAAGATGTAGGGAGCTTGGGGTGTCATTAAATCCCAAAAAGAGTATTTTTGGAGTTCATGAAGGAAAGCTTCTAGGTCATATTGTGTTAAATCATGACATCACCATTGACCCGGAAAGAATTGCAGCCATATTAGCTTTACCACTACCTACACATAAAAAAGGTTTGCAGAGTTTTCTAGGTAGGATTAACTTTGTTAGAAGATTTATTCCTAATTTTGCAGCTTTGTTGCAACCTCTCACAACCATGTTGAAGAAGAACATTCCTTTTAGCTGGACAAAGGAAGGTAAGAGTAGCTTTGAGAAAATTAAAGAGGAACTTGTAGCAACCCCTACTCTTATTAACCCAAATTTTGATAAGGATTTCATATTGTATGTATTTGGGGGAATTGGCACCGTATCAGCCATGTTTTGTCAGCAAAATAATGAGGGTTTAGAGTATCCTGTAGCTTTATTTAGTCAAGTTTTGCATGAATATGAAGCTAGATATTCATTTGTAGAGAAACATGCATTAGTTGTAATAAGGAGCCTTAAGAAATTTAGGCATATGTTGTCCAATAATAAAATATAGCTGATGGTTGCTCACTCAACAGTTAAAGACTTTCTACTTAACAAAGACATTAATAATAAGAGAGCAAGCTGAATCACAAAAGTGATGGAGTATGACATCGAGATTAAAGTCTCTAAGCTTGTTAGAGGCAAAGGCCTTTGTGAATAGCTTGCTAGAAATTCAGAGAACAACATACTAGTTGAAACAACCTTCAAAAACGAAGAGAAAGTTGTTGCTCCAGTTATATCAGCAAACTGGATACAAAAAATGATCCATTATTTGCATACAGGTGACTGTCCTAAAGGATTGAACAAGTCAAAGCGAAGATATTACCGCTTCAGGCTATTCCTTCTGTTGTCATTGACGAGATTTTATATAAGAAAGATTATAACAGTGTTTTTCTCAGATATGTAGAACTAGACCATATTCAAAAAGTTTTGCAAGAGTTTCATAATGGGCCAACTGGAGGCCACTTTGCACCCAGAACCACAACCCTAAAGATAATGAGAGTTGGTTATTACTGGTCTAATTTATTTAAGGATGCTCATACCTAGGTCAGAAAATGTTAGAAATGTGTAGTATTTGTAGGAAAATAGAAGCTTGCAACTTTGCCTCTTCATCCAATTCAAGTGGAGCAACCTTTTGGCAAGTGGGGACTCAATTTCATTGGTCCCATCAATCCACCTTCAAGTGTTTGACATAAGTGGATATTAACAACCACATACTACTTTATGAAGTAGACTGAAGCAGTTGCACTAAAAGAGGCAAATGAAACATCTCTTGAATTTTTATCCAAATCTTGTCTCCAGGTTTGGTACACCAGATTCAATCATTTCAGATAATGCTTTGGCATTCATAGGTTTGAAATTTTTAGAATGGTCAATAAAACACAAAATTTATCTGAATACTTCTTCAAATTATTACCCTCGAGGTAATGGTCAGGCGAAATCCACTAACAAGAATATGCTTAAAATCATCAAGAAGACAATCCAAGATAATCAAAGAACCTGACATGAGAAGCTGAAACTTGCCCTTTAGGCTAATAGAGTGACACCTAAGAGAGCAATAGGTAATTCACCTTATGTTCTAACATATGGTAAAGAGGCCAAGGTACCTATCTCAATTGAATTTTCTACCTTGAACATGATTAAGGAGTTGGATTTACTTGAGGAAGAACCTATGCAGATAAGTCTTGCACAACTCGTGGAACTGGAGGAAACAAGGAAGGATACATTAAGGAGCTTGGAAATCCATCAAGCTTAGATGAAGAGAACATTTGACAGAAAAAGCAACTACAAGGACTTTTAGAGAGGGAGATTTGGTTTTTAAGTGGGATGAGCTCAAGAGAAGACCTGGTAAACACACAAAGTTTGATGCCATGTGGGATGGCCCATATATTATCACTGAATGCAAACAACATAATGCATTCTAGTTCTCAAGGCTGGATGGAGAGGTGTTACCAATCCCTATCAATGGGATTCACCTCAAACAATGCTTCTAAATAATAAGTGTTTGTAGATGTATATAGTAGAATAGAGTTTATTGTTTTCAATAAGTGCTCAACGCACAAATTTGGTTTCATTACTATTTTTATTTTCAAATAAGTGCAGATGTTGAACATGTTTTCTGACTTCGTCATAAACAAAGTCATGATTAGTTTCTTTCAGTTATGTTTGTTGTTGTATGTTTCCCAACAGCCAAGTTACAAGATTTTCTGAGTCAAAATAGGACAAAAAATAAACTCCATGCCCAATGGATTATCAAGGCAACTAGTCTAATGGTTCTTAGCAGGCAAGCACTCAACAAAGATCCCCAAATTTTTACCTATTTTTTGCTACAACTCAAAATATGTAGAGCTAAATTGTAAATTCACTTAAAGGTACTCTAGGTACATATTTTCTCAGTTAAGTATCCATTATTGTGAAAAAGAATGATTACAAGTGAGTTTCAGTTTTGTTATGCAAATACATTTCAAAGAGTATTATACATTTGCATAAGGAATGTTGTAATATTCATATTGTAAAACCATGAAGTCCCACACAAGTTGTGGGAGTAACTGAGATATACTGTAAGAATATGGTGAATGCAGAAAAGAGATGTACACTATACAACTGAAGATAATATAAACATAAGGAAAGGAGTGATTCATCATTGCCTGGAATGACGAATCATCATTTCAGTTATGTGGTATCTTCATGTATTCAGCTCCAGTTGGTACAACTCCCACTCCAGTTCCAAAGGCACCCGCAAAATTGTTAAAATGTGGTGTTAGAGTAATGAAAAATCACTATTTTCCTCATGTCCACATTACCAAAAAAAATATAACTCATCCTATCAGGCATTCATCACATGATCAAGTTAAGAGAGCACAAAAGAGGAAGGATCATGAGAGCTTCTACAGTTATTGTTTTGATCTAACATTTTTTTTTCCTGTACAAGTATAGGACAAGTCATGTTGTTGATCCATAAATGAAGACTTTCAGTATGTGGAGGAAAATGGGCTCCCAAAAGGGTCGAGCCCAACATACTACATTTTATCATTTTCATGAAATGAATAGAAGTGCTACAATCTTCACATATCACTGGGTAAAAGACGTATGCTCTGGTAATTGTAGTTTACCAAGGAGACATTCTCATTATGCCAATGACATGAAAACAGTAAACATAAAAATCACATATTCAAGGAAGCCATGTTTGTATACATTTTCTTATGCTATCATTGGTTACTTCATGTTTTCATATCATTTTCTAATTGTTTCATCATCATTTTTGCCACAAAGGATCAAAAGGATGTATACAATTATGCTACAATTCATTCATAAACTGTTATAGGAGGCAATATATTCGAATACGAGTATTGTCTATCATTGAATAGCACAACAATTCATCTTGTGACCTGTAAAAGCTTATGGAAGGGAGGGTAGTCGTGTTTTGAAAGCTCAAAGGCAAAAGGACTACAATCATCAATAGACAGTGCATAGGCAATAATACGTAAATACATTATTGTGCTAATTAAGAGTGGTCACACATGAAGCTGCATCAAAGATAGGACAATAGTCATAAGGAAAATCAAGAACATTAAATAAGCCATCATCATTCCATGCAAAGCCTAAAGAATGTCATATCAAGGTGCATGAAAGAGGACAATCCACATATAATGCAATTGAGGGGTATGGATAAGTACAATAATAAGTGCTAGGTATAGTCCCAAGAAGAGTTAATAAAAACTTCAAAGCAAAACTAGTTAACCATCAAGCATAAATAGAACATGCAATAAAGCAATGACAAGAATCAATAGATGATTAAAATACCAAATGTTGGAGACTAGTAGTTTTGCTTTATGTTTTTATTATCTCATTGATATTCAATCAAGTCTATTGCAGATCAAATGATTACGGCTAGATAAAATGTCCAGAAGTCTTCTTCTGACTTAGTGGAAGATATGCTTGCATTGGTTAAAAACATTGATGATAAACACTTATCTTCAAATTTGTCTGCTAGTGCCAAAGAAGATTTGAAAAGGAAATGGATGAAACTTTGAACTGTGAATCTGTATACTTTCTTGATGTTTACCAGGAAGTAGGCGCAACCATTGAAATAGAAATGTTAAATGTGATATACCAACTTAATGCTTCATATATTCATGAAGAAAATGTTTCTGTAAAATCAACAAGAGAAGACCTATCTCAAGAAAAGACTATAGAGTGTTATTTTGGAGCAGATGCTTCTAAAAGGATCTTTGATGATGTAGGTAGCCTTCAAGGGAGGTGAAGATTTTTTTTTTCAAGAACAAATATAGCATCTTGTATTATATACAAAAAATGAAGGACAATCATCATAAAGAAGCTCAAATGGAGAATGTTTCGAGCATTTGCAAAGTTAAAGAGAAACCCAGAGTTGCCATTGTTAGCCGCTTCCTTCAACAAAGGGAAAAATACATTTGTTTTTATGATTCTTTCATAGAATGAAAGGGAAAAGAGCATATAATTATTACAATGCTTCTATTGAGCCATTCTCAATTTTTCCCTTCATATGAACACAAGATAATGCAAACACCCATGTGGAGAAAATATAGTTGCATCTAGAAAAACTTGAGGGTTGTTTTGAAGAGCAATAAATGCCTATTCCAAGCAGTGTATGGACGTGGCTATAGAGAAAGGGTAAAATAATTTTTAATACAAAAAAGAGACCAAAATAAAACCATCAGAAAACCAATTAGCTCGTGCCATGCAAAGAGGTACATTTTTGGCGAGCAAAAATAGAGAAAGGAAGGTGTGACCAAGAAAGATATAGAAAGCCCTTTGTATGCATTGAAAGAAAACTGACAACCTACAAAAACAAACAGAAAAACCTTGGGTTTTGTTTTGCAATGAAAAGTAACCTAGATTTTTAGATATGCCCATGACCTGTAAAGACTTTTATCATAGTTTTCTTGGTTTCAGAGTATCCAAAAAAATAAGATAGAGAAAAATCATGGAATTTGAAAATATAAGAATATTGTCTCTTTTTACTATGTTCAAAGCAAGGAAAACATTCCTTTTAAAAAATAGAAAAATGGAGACAAGAAACAATACAATTCTCTTAGCTCAAGGCAGCCTTAAAGTGAAATAACATAAAATCTCACGATTGGATAATACAGAGGCCTACCTGTCATCAACAATAATAGCAGAGAAATCACAACTTAAGCCAAACCCAGGCATGGCAGTGCTCTATCTTCTCCAAAAATCTCCAAGTGCAAAGCGAAATTTTTTTTAGGGTTTCAAATGCTTTTGACTTCCAACCCTAATTAAATGATGGGATTTTTTATTATGTTTTAACAAAATCATTTTGAATTACCACCATTGTCTTGACTTCAAAGTCAAGTGATCTAATGATTCGTAAGGAGCTCGTGTGTGTGGAGGGCTAGCTTACCAAGTGTTAGGATTTTCCAATATTTTCAAAGTAAAAATCATTTTGTCTTTTCATGATTCAAAGCAAACTATGTAATTTAAATAATAAGGATAATATTATATTATCTTAATATTTGTTGGAAAATGTGCCTCAGCTTACCGACTTGGACCTCTAATAGAGGCTTGGCGAATTTATGCCCTTATTGCTTTACCGTGGTGTTCTCTTTTGGTCGGCTTGACCCTTCGGTCGTTGAGACTTAGTTTGATTGGCGAGACTCCGAGGGTTGTCACCAAGATGGGCTGACGGGCGTTGAGTTGGCAGTTTGTTTGTTGGCCTCAACTTTATTGATAGTGCAGTCATCTATCAACGAAAGGACTGTTCGGCCATGGACACTTGTCCATGCCTCATGAGTTCCTTAAGGAATCTAGCGGATGTCATTAGAGATTCCTTGAAGGAGATCCAGTGGCTTCCATGTAATCCATACAGTGTGCACGAGTGGTGGACGTGTGCCAGCCTATCAAAGTGATGAGCGAAGCGAAGAGATGGTGGGGCTCAAGTTGCTTTATGCGAAGATTTTTTCGGTCGTGGACACTTATCTGCACCTGGGGAGTTTCTTGGGGAATCTAACAGATGTCGCTAGAGATTCCCCGAAGGAGCTCTAGTGGCTTCCACATAGGCCAAGCGGAGTGCGCAAGCAGTGGACATGTAGCAGCTTCGAGAGCTCGTTCCAGGCGATCTCATGGGAATATTGGGGATACCCTCTTGGATGCCCCAAAACCTCCTGAGTGGCAGACATGTGGCTTGTAGGACCCGATAGAGCTAGCGGTAAGTGTTTTGGTGATAGCAGATTATTGTCGGCCCAGAATGTGATGCAACTGTTAGCTAGCGAAGGGTTCTCAGAGCCTGATGACAGTTGAATAATCACTGCTTGGTCAAGTAGTACGACATGTGGCATTTTATCATTGGTTGTTTCTGCATCATTGTTGCAAAATAAAATTTATTGCCAGAAGCTGGATTGGTGAAAAATGATTTATTATGCAGTCTTTTGTGATCGGATCTTGGTGATTGATAGAGCCCGAATTGTTTTTCTTTGCAACAAATTTATCACGGGGGTGGCTCGATGTAGGATTGCAGGTGGATCTGATTTGAGATTGATTTGGGCTGTCAGTGAATAACTGGATTAAATGCACCCTAATTGGTAGTTGGAAGAAGACTTGATATTGTCAGTCTTGACAAGAAGTCGGGAGTGAATTTGAGAGAGATCAGAACAAAGGAGAATATTGAAAAAAGGGTTGCTAAGTTTTTTGGATTGACTGTATGTTGAAAGAGCATTGTAATAGCGAGTGCATGATAAACTCAAGTGTTGCTATGAGCGAACTATCAGAGTGAGAGGATTATAACTTTGTATGTAATCTTTTGCTTACTGTAATACAAAATGTCTTTCTCTTGGTGTGGTGGGTTTTTTACTCGAAAGAGTTTTCCCACGTAAATCTGGTTTTATCTTTGAAATCATTTTATTTATGTTACTCTTGATACCCTGCATGTGTTCATCTTAAGTGTTTTAATGTTTTAAAACTGGTCTCTGCACGTCTCCTTTGTGGTTTTAGTGTTAGGAAAGCGTTTTCGCACCTCTGCTTTTCCTTTCAAGTGGTATCAGAGCTTGGCTAGTTGTGTTATCCTTGTTACTAGGGCTATATTTTTGTGCTAATATTGTTCCAGTGGGAGTCTTGAAAAGTTAGAACTTACAACTGTCTAAGATGGCGAGTACATCAGGAAGAGTTGATGTTGAGAAATTCAATGGTGGGAACTTTGAGTTGTGGAAACTCAAAGTGGAAGACGTGTTAGTGGATAGAGACCTCTGGCTAGTAGTGTCTGGAACTATTCCACAAGGTATGAAGCAAGAAGAATGGGACCTTGCAGATAGAAAAGTGAGAGGTCTGATAAGACTTTATTTGGCCGATTTTGTAATCCTGAATTTCCATGAGGAGAAGTCTACAGCTTCGTTATGGAAGAAGATTGGTGATATTTATCAGGGAAAGTCTCTGGTAAATAAGTTATTCCTAAGGAAGAAGTTGTACCCCTTGAAGATGGAAGAAGGCGCATCTGTTGTAAACCATCTAAACTCATTTAATATGAGTGTTACTTAGTTGTCATTTGTGGGTGTAAAGATAGAGGAGGAAAATCATTGCATGCTCCTATTATGTTTGTTACCTAACACTTGGGATCATCTGGTGATGGCTATTGGAAGTACGACTACTACTTTCAAGATGGAAGACGTGGTTACTTCGTTGTTGTCTGAAGAGATGCAGAGGAAGTCTTCTGAGATGGCCAAAGAGGTCCTTATTGTTCAAGGTAGATCAAAGGAGAAAGGCAAGAAGAAGGACAAGAAGTCAAAATCTAAATCTGTAGGGAGATCGAAGTCTCCTGGTAAAAATTCCAAGGTGAAATGCTAGAATTATGGGCAGGCTGGTCATATCCGAAAGGATTGTAAGGAGAAGAAGAATAAGAGTAACTCTTTAGACAATGACTCTTCTCAAAGTGATGCAAATGCCTTCATTGCAGCCTTGGCAACTCAAGTATCAGATGATGTCTGGCTGGTTGACTCAGGTGCATCCTTTCACATGACATCTCATAGAGAATGGTTCACCAAGTAAGAGAAGTATGATGGTGGAAAGTTGTACTTGACAAGTGATTCAAAATTGGAGATTGTTGGTTGAGGTAGAGTCAAGATACAATTCCCTTATGGTAGAATCAAAGGGATTGGTGGTGTACTGCACATACCAGGTCTGGCTCGTAACTTACTTTCTATTAGTAAGCTGAATGATGCTAGTGTAGAAGTTTCTTTCTCGAGTAAAGGATGTAAGATGGATAGAGGTGCAATGGTGTTGGCTAAGGTTGTATGTACTGGCACTCTGTACAAGTTGGATGCATGTCCTATTCAATGCAACAACGCCTCTGTAAAGTCAAGCAAAGTTGTTCCTGTAGAGAAATATGAAGATGCTTCTCTGGCTACAAATGCGATGGAGGTAAAACTCCCAGAAGAGAAGACCATGTTGTGGCATCATAGACTCGGTCACATAGGTGAGAAAGGTTTAAAAACCTTGAAAAATAAAAATCTTGTTGAAGGGCTTATAGATTGTAATCTTGAGTTCGATTTCTATGAACACTACATTTATGGAAAGCATCAACGTGTTTCTTTTTCCTCGAGTTCTCATAAATATTCTGGTGTACGAAACTATGTTCATTCTGATGTGTTCGGTCCAGTGAATTTTCCTTCGTTATCAAAGTCTAGATATTATGTTTCTTTTGCTATGGAAAATGTGCCTCAACATACTGGCTTGGACCTCTAATAAAGGCTTGGCGAATTTATGCCCTTATCGATTTACCATGGTGTTCTCTTTTGGTCGGCTTCACCCTTCGGTCGTTGAGACTTAGTCTAATCGATGAGACTCTGAGGGTTGTCACCGCAATGGGTCGACGAGCGTGAAGTTGGTGGTTTGTTTGTTGGCCTTGACTTTATCGGCAGTGTAGTCGTCTATTGGTGGAAGGACTATTCGGCTGTGGAAACTTGTCTGTTCCTTGGGAGTTCCTTAAGGAATCTAGCGGATGCCATTAGAGATTCCTCGAAGGAGCTCTAGCGGCTTCCACATAAGCCATGTGGTGTGTGCGAGTGGTGGATGTGTGGTAGCCTGTCAAAGTGATGAGCGAAGTGAAGAGATGGTGGGGCCTGAGTTGCTTTATGTGAAGGTTTGTCTGAGCATGGACACTTGTTTGCACCTCTGGAGTTTCCTAGGGAATCTAGCAGATGCCGCTAGAGATTCCCCAAAGGAGCTCCAACGACTTCCACGTAGGCCAAGCGAAGTGTGCGAGCGGTGGACACGTGGCAGCTTTGAAAGTTCATTCTGGGCGAGCTCATGGGAATCTTGGGGATACCCTCCCAGATGCCTTGAAACCTCTTGAGTGGCGGACATGTGGTTTGTGGGACCTGATATAGCTGGTGGTCGGTGTTTTGGCGATAGCGGAATATTGTCGACCCGAAATGTGATGCAACTGTTAGCGATGGCGAAGGGTTCTCGGAGCCTGATGATAGTTGATTGATCATTGCTCAGTCAAGCAACATAACGAATAGCAGTGCGACACGTGGAATTTTCTCATCGGTTGTTTTTGTATCGTTGTTACAAAATAGCATTTATTATCGGAAGTTGGATTGGTGAAAAGCGATTTATTATGCAGTATTTTGTGATCGGATCTTGGCGATTGGCAGAGCCCGAATTGTTTTTCTCTGCAATGAATTTATTACAAGGGTGGCTCGATGCAAGATTGCAAGTGGATCCGATCCAAGATCGATTTGGCATGTCAGTGAAGAACTGGATTACATGCACCCTAATTGGTAGTTGGAAGAAGACTTGATATTGTCGGTCTTGACAAGAAGTCAGGAGTGAATCTGAGAGAGATCAGAACAAAGGAGAATATTGAAAAAAAGGGTTTCTGAGTTTTTTGGATTGAGTGTATGCCGAAAGAGAATTGTAATAGTGAGTGCATGAAAAAATCAAGTGTTATTGTGAGCGAACTATCAGAGTGAGAGGACTGTAAATTTGTATGTAATCTTTTGCTTACTGTAATACAAAGTGTCTTTCTCTTGGTGTGGTGGGTTTTTTACTCGAAAGATTTTTCCCATGTAAATCTGGTGTTATCTCTGAAATCATTTTATTTTTGTTACTCTTGATACCCTGCATGTGTTCATCTTAAATGTTTTAATGTTTTAAAACTAGTCTCTGCATGTCTCCTCTATGGTTTTAGCGTTTTCGCACCTCTGCTTTTCCTTTCAATATTTACCATGAAAATAAAAGAGGATATAATCATGGCATAATAAATATTAAAATAATCACTTTGATTATCTTTAATATTTAAAACAATTGTCCCCTTTTTATCCAAATCATGCAAAAGACAAGATCGATTAAATGGTGGAGTTTCCTATCACTTTGCTTCGGTTTGACATTAGTTTTTGAGTGCTCTTGATCATGCACATTGGGAGGTGGAGTTTTTAACATTCTAAGTTTAGTTTGCTTTAGTGGTGGGACCTCTTTTTGAGGCTTTTCATATTTGCTCATGAGGAGGATATTTCTACTTCCAATTCACCTTCAGTGTCACCTCCATGGACTCAGGAGTCATTTCAAGTCACAGTTCAGTTGTACACAGCATGGGAGGGGAGTTTTGAGCTGTTTAAGCTCAGTTTGCAGCAGCGGCAGGCCCTCTTTTTCCATAGTTTCTCTTTTGCTCATGGGAGCTATTTTTGAGGTGTTTTTCACTTTCAATGAACTATTTCTTCCACCTTTGAGCGCATTGGAGTTCTCATACCTTTGTATATATTGGAAAAAGTTATTCTTTTTCCTCTAGTTCTTGTTTTTTGCCTTTGCCTTCAACAAATAGATTTCTTGTAACTCACTTTTTTATAGTTTAATTAGATTATGCATCTCAGTTATTTATAGGTTAATCATGTTTGTAATTTGCAGATGAATTCCTTCTGATTTTTAGTATTATCAAGTTTTACCTTCAATATTTCAGGCGTCATCATTGTGTTGGATTCAATCGAGAGATTATTATGTTTCATTTCAGAACCTCTAATCTTTCCATCTCTTTCATAAATGTATGCATGCAGTTATGCTTAAGTTCACAGGTTATACATTGTGTATGTAATTGCTTTGTCAATTTAGTCGTGAAAACAAAGTTTTCCCTCAAAATTTATATTCAATCAAAGCCTTTGTATGAAACATTCAAGTGATTAAGCTATTAGATTCGGTTGTGCAAGTAGAAATGTTGAATAATCATTTGTGAGTTAGGTTGTAGTTTAAGTTTTCAATTAAGTGCATCAACCAGATTTAGTTTCAGTTTACACATTCTTTTATCCTTTTCTTCCCTTTTCCATCTAAGTTACAAACAATCATCAGAATATCTTATAGGAAGCCAACCTATAATCTGAAGGTTTAATTTCATATAGGGTACCCACAACCTGAAGGTATTCCCACGTTTCACAGGATTGCAGAGCCTTTTGGCTTTGCACTCAAGTGCTAATCCTCGTGATAACAATAATAATAAAAAAAACATAAAATAATATAAATGTATTATTAATATATTATAATATAATATAATAAACTATATTAATTTTTAAAACAATTACATTAATCACATTTTATTAATCTTATAATAATTATTTAATATATAATATACTAAAAATTAGCTATTTTTATAATATAATATTAATCACACTATATATTAAAATTATATATACTAATATATAATACTATTATATACAATTATAATATATTTAATATACATATTCTCGATGTAATAATAATAATTTACATTGAAGGCCTTTCCTTATTTGAGCTTCACGAGCTCATTTTCTCCATGAACGACAAACATTAGCAAGCCATTCATTAGCAGATAAACCTTGCAAGGGGGTTGAATCAATTACAACCGTTGATTTTTTTTCGCCATTTTTCTGACTATTTTTCATTGGTTTTGTTGCTTTCCATGTTTCTATTGGTTTTTTTTCCTCCAAAGTCTTCCTCGATGGCCATTTTTCACTTTCTACATTCACTGCATTAACCCTTTCTTCCACGAATGCAGAGCACGACGAAAAGTTGTGACGTAATGGTGGTGGAATCCAGCTTGGCTACGTATATATCGAGGCAATTTCTACTTTCTCCCATACCACCAATGAAATAATTCCATGAAATTTCATGGAGGGTCCCACCGTTGGTTCATGTGGTTGCCATGTGACGTTGCATCCCTTTCTATTACCAAAATTTTACCAAAACTGCCCAAGTAGTTTCCAATCATCCTTTCTCAATAAAAAGAGCATGGAGAAAATGAAACCATATTAGCGTGAGGCCATTTTCATTAACACCTTGTGGAAGTCTCTCTGAGACAACTCTCTTCGCACCAACAATTTTTGAAGGTTGTAAATAATCTAGCCTGCTCAACAAATAATAAAACATATCCATGAGCTTCCATTCTAATGACATGTTCTCAGATGCTACAAAGCATCAAATAGTTTGCATAAGCAAGGTAAGTTTTAACAAAAATGAATTGAAGATTCACATCATGTCTAATGATGAGATGAACAAATTTAAAATTATAGTGTAAAAAAGAGTTCTTTAAAAAATCATGCATTACTAAACAACAAACCAAAAGAATATAATATTTTAATTACAAAATATCATATGAAATCTATAACCGAACTGATCTCAAAGATATGGTAGTAAATTGGATAGCATCATGTATAGGAGACCATCACTGCAATGAGAAACCGCATTATGATCAATCCAAATATGTCTAGAACTTATAATAGATGACATCACCATCCATTGGAGAATCTTTCACCACCCCTTTAGCTCATATATTAAAACATTTCCAGATCCAATAGGTTGGAAGTCATCAATGGTTAAGCCATGGATGATAATATTGTTGATATTATAAACCGTTATGTAGGCCCTGTTGCTAATGGTGACTCTTTCTCCCCTTTCATCAACAGTCTTGTGGCTTGCGAAGAACAAGGGCATCTGAAACATAATCTTCATATCCCTTTCAAAGCCTATCCATATAGGCTGATCACGTGTAAATCCATATTTGAGAGTCCCAGACAAGGGATTTACAACATTGTCATCATCTCTGTTGGTTGTGTATATTTCATCTCCTCTACCTCCCATGGCATAACTTCCAAAGCTTTTTGCATAGTTAGCGAGCTTTGTCCTACGATATGCCCAATATGGGTCTCTCCTCCAACACTTATCAATGGCATGGTAGTGGGTTTTTGAGTCCAAGGGTGTTAATGTAGATAAGAAATTGTGAAGACCGATCTACACTTTGCATGCATATCTGCCAGGCGATAAAAACACTTGAGACATTTACTGACCATTTGACATGTGTTCATAAATTTGTCCTCCATCAAATGACTAATTTTTCTTAATGACTTTCAAAAAATTTAGAATTGCGCTTATATGTATACAAGAATATTTTTTTATGTATTTTTTAAAATTATATATTATATTAATTTTACATTATATATTTCATTAAATATATATTATAATTATATTATATTTAAATTATTAATCAATATTAAATATTATTTACATTTTATCTATTTTTATATAATAATTTATAAATTATATTAATATTATTTAATAATTATAGAAATAATATTTTTATACATAAGTATATTATAATTAAATTATTAATCAATAGTGGATATTATTTAAATTCTATTGAATATTATTTTAATCTTATATTGTAATTATTTCATAAATAATAGATATAATAGAATAATTTAGATTAGATTAAATTTAATTTAATATGTTTGTTGGATAAAAAATAAAGATAATGTTAATTCATTTTAGAATGTGATTATCAACACACAAAAGTGATTAGAAGAGTGTGAGGTTGTATAGGCCTTAGGAGGAATTGATCTCATAAAATATCACTATTCAATAACGTATAATCAAAATACTATCTTCATAGTCATAAGATTGTATGTGAAACTAAAGCAAAACAAGTATGGGTATAATAAAAATAATGGGGTGTTGGCAAGAAGTTGAGTCTACTTTTTGGCCATTTAGTGGAAGTGTTTTCCTTGATTTTTAGAATTCGACAGATTTGACCTTAAAATTTGAAGCACTTAGAGATGGAACCTTGGAAAAAGTCACTAATCATAAAATGTAGTACTTAGAGTCTAATTTCTAAATATGCAATTTATATCAATACCCAAATGATACAAATTGATTTTCAATAGGAATTTATAAAACCACTGTTTAAAAGCCATTTGTTTTTACCATACCATGCACGTGTACGTCATCCATATTTTGACCTAAATAATCATATTTTTCTAAATCCTTTTGGGAAAAGATTTGTAACTCACTGAAACATGCTTTCCATATTTTTTTTGTTAATTTTTTAGTGGCCATATTTGGTGTTTTGAAAAATCGTCATGTACGTCATGCATAAGATGACCTAAACTTATCATTTTTTGATTTTTTTTTAAATTGAAAAGAATTGTCTAAAGTGCGTTTTCATAGAATTTTTTTAAAATTATGTTAATAAAAAGTTATTAAAATATTAAAAGATCCTAATAATTCAAGTTTATGGACCTGTTTCATTAGAAATTAATTGAAAAATAGAAAAAATGATCCAATTGTAAAAAAAATAAAAATTAGAATCTACACTATCTCATCTATAATGGGTTTTAATTTCGTTAATTTTTTTTGAAAAAAAAGTCTTTAGACATATGCCCAAAGTCACTATTTTCTTGTGACATTGTCAGGACCTTCAACTTGCAGGTCAAACCAAGTCCAAAACTTAGGTTTGGGTGCCCAAGCCTTTTTTCGAACCGAAAACAAAGCAAAAACTCCGACCAAAAATTTAAATTTTAAAAAACGGGATCCTGTTTCAAAATGGGATCCCGTTTCTTAAAATCATAAAAAACATTAATTTATTTTTATGATTTTAAGAAATGGGGTCTTGCTTTTTAAAAAACAAGATCCTATTTTGAAACAGGATCTCGTTTCTTAAATTTATAAAAAAAATATTCTTTTATGAAACAGGATCCCATTTATTAAAAAGCGGGATCCCATTTTTTGCAAGCCGATTTCATTTTTTTGCCTAAAGAAAAAACTTCCACATTTCGTGGACTCATCTTTGTGCTTTTACCCAATGACATAGTTTAATTTAAGACTCCCAAAGGTCAAATCAATTACAACTTCTCCTATTTCCAAGTAGCTTCCTCTCATAGCACTCTCTCTATCTTTGTCCCCCTCATCACCTCTCTATGTCTCCTTATATCTCTATCACTCTATATCACCATCTATATCTGTGCATGTCTCTCCCTCTCCCTCTTCCTTTATATCTCTATATTTTCCTCTTTGTCTCTCCCTATCTCTCTATCTTTATCTCTCCCTCTACCTCTCTCTATCTCTCTATCTATTTGTCCCCTTCTTCCTCTCTTATTGTATCTTCATCTCTACCTCTAGCTTCCTCTCTCCCCCTTTATCTCTAAACATGTTTTCCTCTCTATCCATCCATCTCTCTTCCTCTCTCTCCCTCTCACTCTTCTTAGACCTCTATATCTATATCCCTTTTCCTATCTAACTCTCTATCTCTACCTCTCTCCCTATCTATTCTCATATATCTCTATCTCTCTTTCTCTTTCTCTTCCTATATATCTCTATATCTACCTCTCTCTATCTCCCCTATTTTTCTTTCCCTCTCTCTCCATCTCCAATTATTTATCTCTACTTCTCTATGTTTGTATGTCTCTTTATATGTCTCTCCTCTCTCCCCCTCCCCCCCTCTCTCTATATCTCATTATATCTCCATCTCTCTATCACTCTATCTCTCCATCTCCCCCTATCTCTATATCTCTCTATATCTTCCTCTCTACATCTCTCTCTCTATCTAGGTGCATATTTATTCTCCTATCTCTCTCTACCCTTATATATCTCTAAACCTCTCCCCACATCACTTTCTGTCTCTATCTTATATCTTTCTATCTCTCCCTCTCTATATTATTATCTTGTCCATCTCTATCCATCCCTCTCTCCTCACTCTCTCCCTCTCCTCTCCATATCCCTCTCCTTCTCCTTCTTCATATCCATCTCTATCTCCATATCCTTATCCCCCCCTCTCTCTCTTTCCCCCTCTATCTCACCCTCTTTCTATCCATATATCTCCCTCTCTCTATATCTCTCTCCCCATTGCAAACATAACATGAGCCTATTGGTAATGGATACTAACTATCATCCTAATTTAGAGGTTTCGTTTCACTCCTATTTGGATCTTGTAAATGGATGTATAGTTGATTTGAATCTATCACTTCTCCATTGAGATATTTGTTGAACAAGAAATGTCATTTGCTAAATGTCCTACCTATTGACCTCATGTACTACATAAGTGCATGCAAAATATAAATCAAAATATTCCATAATTGACCTTCCAAACTTCTTTGGTGCACCCATTGCACTAAGAATGGTTGCCTTCTTCAAAAAGTTGGCTATCTCATTTCGAGTACATGCTACAAATGCATTCACTCCTCCCTAGATAAGAAAATTAATTGGAGCCTACACTTGAGAATACCCAACATAGTAGATGGGTTGTCATGTCATATGAAATACAAAAACACACATTGTTGGTAGATCATAAGCTACTAATTGATCATAGCTCCAATCCCAAAATTCCTTCAATTTAACCCACCAAAAAAATTTCACCAAACATTTGGCTAAAATTTTAAAGTTATAATCCAAGAAATATTTCTCAAATCGCCCATTAAAACTTCAAATAGAATTCAAAACTAATCTCCATAATGTCCAAATATTGAAAAAATAGTTTGCATCATGGATGTAGCATAGTTGCAAATGTGAGGAAGATTAGGTAACACAAATGGAAAAATGAGGTTGTGAGCGATCAATACCTTTTGTTTTATGGTGTAGGTCTTGTGACCATAGTTAAAAATGGTTGTATGTGGCTTCCAATCCACACATCATAACCAAAATCCATAAAATCCAAAGACTCTTTGGACTCTTCCAGAAGCCAACCCTCACCACCCTGCAACAAACTTGTTACCATATAAATACCTGCCATTACATGAAATATATAAAGGAATATTTCAAGACCAAATCCATACAAAGATTGATGTGCATTCAACATCTTAAATTTTTTATTGTTTCCTTCCCTTCTCTGGTGGGTTTGTGTAATGACGCATTCAGAGGATTATTGAATCTAAACTTCCATATTATTTATTTCTTCTAGTTATTGTTACTCATAACATTGTGCTCTCTGCAACTTGCCACATTTAATGATAATTGACAACTTTCTGTTGATTAAATGACTTTTTCCAGACTTTCATAAACTCATGATACTTTTTCCCTTTATGCTATACATAACACATATTTACATACTTAATTGTATTGTATATTACTATTAATATTAAATTGTAATTAAACATATAATAAACTGTAATATATATAATTATACTAGTGTTATATATATTATATTTACACTATATTATAAACTATAAACTATAAACTATATACTTATAATTAGATAATATTTAGTTATTTAGTAGCTTAAAAGTGTTTTTCATTGTTATTATTATTATATTTAAAATATAATATATATTTTTTATATAATACAAAGTATATTAATATTATTAGATATTATATTCAAGAATCAAAACATTAAATACAAATATAAAATTATTATATTAAAAATTAATTATTTTTATATTATAGTTTAAATTAAATAAAAATAACAATATATAATAGCTATAATATGAATAAAATTTTATATATAAAAAATTAAATTCATATAAATATAATACGGTAATAATAGATCTAATAAATAAAATTATCTATATACATTATATTATTATTATACATTATATTCTTTAATGAAAATATTAAGTATAAATATATAATTACTATAATTAGTAATAAATATATTTTCATATAGTGCATATTAAAATAGCATATCAAAAATAAGTAGAGAGATTGAGGGATAAAGAGGGTGTGGGAGAGATTTAAATGGTGAGAGATAAACTATCAAAATCATTTTTAAATTAATATTATATTTAAATATTATTATTTATTATATTCTAAAATACAAATTACTAGATATAATATATAATATATATTTATAGTACAAATTAAATTAGCATATACAAAATATAATAGCTTTATTAATCAAAAGAGGAAATAAATACGATCTAAATAGGAACAAAGAAGAGAGAAAATGGGTAGCGAGAAAAGTGATAGAGAGAGATAGAGGGAGACAAAAAGGAAGACAAGTATACAGAGCAAAAGGGTAAAGAGAAAGATTGAGTATCTACTTCTCTCTCCTCCCTATATTTTTCTGCCTCTTTCTCCTCCCTCTTTATCTATTTATATATATCTATCTACCTCACTATCTCTCTCCATATCTCTCTATCACTCATATACACACACATTTCATGGTTCTCCCTCCTTATCTCTATCTCTATATTCATCTATCTATATTTCCCCTCTCCATCTCTCTCCCCCTCTCTTTTTACCTATTTTACTAATAATTGTGTATGCATTTACCTATCTCTATTACTTCCTATCTCTCTCACTCTCTCTATATAGATTTATCTCTTTCATATATATCTATCCTCTCTCCTCTATCATTATCTCTCCCTCTCCCTCTCCTTCTCTCCATATTCCTCTTCATCTCCATCTCCATCTCCTATCTCTATCTCCTAATCCCTCTTCGTCTCACTCTTCCCCCCTCCATCTCTTCATGTTTCTCCCTCTCTCTCTAAAGCAAACATAACATGAATCTATTGTTAATGGAGTTTAATTATCTTCGTTACTCAAAGGTTTTATTTTAAAGTTGTGTTTGGAACCTTCTAAATAAACACATAATTAATTTTAAGTTATCACTTCTCCATTCAAATATTTGTTACACAAACATCATTTGCTAAATGTCCTACTAATTGACCTCAAAGCTACAAAAATATATACAAATAATAAACCAAAATTATTCCTCATTGACCCTCCACCTCTTCGGCCTACTCATTGCACACCAAGGTGCAATTGCTCGTTACGAATCTTGCTTAATTAAGAGGAGGGCAGGTGAAGCTAGGAGGAGGGGAAGTGGAGACCACATTGAACAAAGAGCTGAATGGGCGAATTGTTTATTTTATATAGAGTTTGATGTTTATTGGAACAATTAAAGAGCAAGACAGACGTCTCTCTTGCAAAAATTTACAACCCTACGAAGGGTTTAGGGTTTAGTAACTTGCAGATTTTTATGCGCTGAGTTTTTTCCGATTTCTGAAGAAATTCAAAGCCCAAGAGTATTCAAGAACCTTCCGAAGTAAGCTGTGCTTTGATCTTTCTTTTTTGGGGTTCTGCTCGTGTTTTTGCTGCATCTGCTTCAATGGAGAATATTAAAAACAACAAAATCCCTAAGAAGCCCAAAGCTCCACCTCCTGTGAAACAAGAAAGAATCACAAAAGCCGTGGACGCTCTGCTAAAATGGGTAAAGTCTCAGCCCAAGTATCAGAAACCCCAACTTCTAGAACACGACGAGTTTTTGTACATGGTCGTGACCTTGAAAAAAATCCCAGCCAAGGAAAGAACAAACCCTTATAAGATTCGGATGCCCAATCCCTTGTTTCCACTGGATGGAAGCCAAGAGATCTGTTTGATAATAAATGACGGAGAAAAGCGGGCGGCTCGGGTTTCTTCTGAATTTGCCAAGGCTAAGATTAAAGAGGAATGCTTACCCATTTCAAAGGTTTTGAAGTATTCAAAGCTTAAGACTGATTATAAGCCCTTTGAGGCCAAGAGGAAGCTTTGTGGGTCTTATGATATGTTCATGGCTGATCGATCTGTGATTCCATTATTGCCTAGGCATTTGGGGAAGACCTTTTTTAAGAAGAAGAAGCATCCTATTCCTGTGGATTTGAGCCACAAGCAGTGGAGGAAGCAGATTGAGCTAGCTTGCAGCTGTGCTTTGGTTTACCTTCGAGGGGGTACATGTTGTGTGGTGAAGGTGGGGAAGGTGTCTCAGGAGAGGGATGAAATTGTGGAGAATGTTAGTGCTGTGATTGATGGGCTTGCGGAGGTGATACCGAAGAAGTGGAAGAATGTCAGGTCTTTGCATTTGAAGATGTTGGAGTCTGTGGCGTTGCCAATTTATCAGGTTGTTCCAGAGAGGCCACTCAAGATTGAGGGTGTGGGAAGTGGGGCAGGATTGCAGGTTATGGCAGAGAAGCTTGAGAAAGAAGTACATGCAAATGAATCTGAGGAAGGAGAGAAGAAGGCGTTTAAGAAGGGGCGGATCCATAATGTGCGGTACATGGACCATATGTTGGGGGACATGTCTGATGATCTTTTGGGTAAAAAGGACCAGAATGAGGGTGTACTAGGTGACGATGATCAGCACGATAGTTTTCTGGGTTACGAGGAGCAGAATGGTCTTTTGGGTGATGAGGACCAGAAAGAGGTTGATTTGCCAGTCTCCTTTGAGGTGGGAGAAAGTAAGGTTTTTTCAGTAGACGATGTCTGTGATGGTGGAATTCCAAAGTCTACAGAGAAGACCAGATCTGGGAGAAAGACAGCAGGTGCCAAAAGGAGGAAGGATTCGAGTATGGAGGGCAATTCAGGCTCTTTGAATGATGGAGATGTCATCGATTCAATGCAACATATTTTTTCTACCCCAGCTTCAGGGCACAAAAAGAAAAGCAAATCTATTGATAGTGCAAAAGCCTCGTCCAAGAAAGGAAAGACCAAAAATGTTGAAGATGGGACAGCCATGAATACTGTCAAGGGCTCCGCAAAAACAGTGAAAAACAAACATTTTGAAGATGGAACAGTGACTAATGTCAAGTCCTTGGCGACAAAATTGAAGACTAAACATTTTGAAGATGAGGCGGTTACTTACAGTGTCAACGCCTCAGGAAAGAAGGGAAAGACTAAACCTTTGAGAGGAAAAGCTATTGTAGCTTGATAAGTGTGCAGTTTCAAGGTACTTTGATGGAATCCGTTTTATTGGATAGTACGTGGCCTATTTTAAATGCATAGTATAGTTCCACTTCCTGTATTTATTAGGAATCTTTACACAGCGTACATTTTTTAAGGATATGTTTTAATTATTCATCAACAGAGGGAAAATTTTTATGTTGAGGCATTTAGTTTGATTGCATGCAATATTATTCTTTCCACAATCTTAAAAACCAACATATGATGCAACACTTATTTCATGGAATTTATAATAATTGATTTGGCTATACCTAAAAATTTCAATTTCTTATCCCATTTGATAATGCGATCATTGGAATTATCCCTTTTGGGCGATTTGACTCTATCTAAGCCAATCAATTAGGAGAGTTTTCTGTAACACGCCTAATAATAGCATGATGCAACTCTTTCTTTCTGAAATTCCACTTATGATGGGTGTTTTGGAGGGCCTTACGTTTTGAACCATGTCTCCAAAAATCTGTTATGAAATAATATTTACACCTTTGGCTGTATTTCTATTTCCTACAATCTCCTTTTTTATTTGTCAAGGTAATAACAAAAAGAAAGGTTTAACATGGAGTGTATAGGTTGGCTCAAATACTTATTAACCCTTTCATTTTATTTCAGCAAAAGTCATTGGGTTAGATGTTCGATTGATTCAATCTTGAATGAGATAACTAGAACTGAACAGAACTGAATCTATGTGCTTAAGTTTCAATAGACATAACTGTGTTCATTTGCGTCCTTAGTAGGGCAAAGTCAGGAATTATGATATGATCTCTATCATAACAGATCTTATGGAAATTGCAGACATTTTTGTCAACAGAAGTCAAGGATATTGTTCAAGCCAGTAGCAGGATCAATATTAGCCTGACCCTTATTTAAGAGGCAATTCAAGGTATTTAAAACAACTCTCAGCGAGCTTTCTAAGGTAACTAGTTGGAACATCATCTTCAATGTTGGCAAAATAAGGGTCAGATGCAAACAAGTTCAAGAGCAATCCATGGAAGAAACAAAATAGTTGGCTGGCTTGAACACTATCCACTACACAGACTTATCCTGAGCTTAGTGCAAGGGCTATATATCAGCTAGTTGATTATCAATTAGTTATCAGGTTAACAAATATACAGGCCTGATTTTGATTACAAAAGGACATTTCAGACTCTAGGGTACTATGTGGCATGCTTTGTTTCAAGGGTGATGTTGCATTAATCATATTTCTAATGCTTTTCTGTATAGTACATACTTCTATGGAACTGGAACCTATAAACAGCTGGCATCTTCATGTTTCTCTGAGGTACACAACACAATGAAAAATATAGAATAGTTGACAAATTGGATTATGATTTCTCAATACAGGATGAAATTTAGAAAAAGATGCCTAGAAACAACTTTTATCAAGACCCTCTGTCCCTTTTGCAAGTGTTACTAACAATTCCAGGAAAACAAATTCAAATTATTAAAAATCTGTATATCCTCAGTCTTAGAAGAATACATCATAACACATAAAAGAGAAGCTTTCAGCTGAGCAGATTCTTGTTTAGTTTCCCTAAGGTCCTGCTTGAAGATACACAAAATAATAAAATATATATCAGAACTTAGATAAATGGTATTGCTCAAGTGGTCGAATAGGATATGCCAACACATTTCAAATTGGAGGATGAAAGCTACCAACAAGCCCCCTGGGCTCTACAGGTTATCTATTTTTCAGCCAACTCTTAAAACAAATTTCATTACTGAATAGCAGATAGATCTGTTGCCAAGGGACAATGGCAATTATTGCTGTCATTGTTTAAAAAATTAATGTAGTTATCTAAAGTTGTGAAGAAACTTTGTGTAATCAGGTTTGAAAAACTTGTGAATACGGAAAATTATTATTGTTATTGTGATTAGTGAGTATTATTGTTGCCTTTGATAATAGTGAACCCTGCTGTCATTATTTATGATTTGTGAGTGTATTTAATACTAGTTAAAACTATCAAACGATTATGCTATCCTTTGACTTGTCATTATTTTTGAACCACAGATGTTTGTGCTGTTGTTGACTTGTTGTCATTTCTACTTATCAATAGATATTATTGTCATTACTTCATTTGTAAACATAGTATTATCGAGGTAATTGTTTGGGACTTTTCATTGCTACACATTAGCTGTTAATAATGTCATACCAATTGAAATTGTTGTCATCATATTATCTTTTGACATAACTATCCTTTTGCGATTAGAAATCTTCTTATGATCTCTAATTGGTAGCATTCAATCATTATTGTGATCTGTATCATTCTTGATCAATATGGTGTTCAAGCATTATTATAAGCTATGTCACAAGGTTTGCAGAATTTAATTGGTGAAGTTTAGAATTTGGTGAACTTTAAAAAACTTCAAAAAGTTATTAGAATTCACCCAAAAATTTGTACAGACAAAGGGCGAGGGCTTTTTGAAATATAATTTATTTTTAAATAGCCTTTTTATTAGGGTTTTTTGGATTTTTCTTATAAAATAGCACCGAGGACAAGTCAAGACACAGTGGAGTCTCTGAATGTTTGTTTCAACAATGACTTAATTCTTTATTGTGCGAGTTGCAACTCTGCAAAAAGAAAGTGAGGGCAGCCGTTTGTTGTACAGCTGGACTGTTGATTGGGTTCTGTTTTACCAAATTCTAATTACTTGGCTAATAATTGCATTATGGTGGTGGCCTAGGAAAAGACTATGTTGCTATAGAGTATTGAAGATTGAAGCAAATAGATTTGTGACATATGCAACAAGTTTGTGGGAGGTGACTGTTGGAGAGGAGTGGCAATTGTGAGAGCTGAGTCAGGAGGTGACTGTGCAATAGGTGTAATTATGTGAGATAGGTCACAGCCTTTTCCTCTGCATTGTTTTCTAGGTTTTATTTTTAGATTTAGGTTTTTAGTTATTCACTTATTTTTGTTGATGTTATTTGCAGCTTCGGTCTGAACTTCCCAAGAAAGACGAATTAAATATAAATTGCAAGAGCCGACTTCAAATATATTGAAAATGAATATCAACATGGGCCGACCTTATATTGATTTATATTATGTACTTATTGTTGGCCGACTTAAGTTGTAATTAATTATTATTTATCAAAGGCCGACCCAAATGAAGAGGCGCCTAGGAGATATATATACAAGGTCATGTTTGGTTATTCAAAGAACAATTACAAGCAGTTCACACCTATTATCAGCAGATCAAATTCTCAGTCTTAGAAGAAGTTCATACTTGAGCAGCAGATCATCATTACTGTAGCAGCAGACCAAGTTCAAGGAAGAGCAGATTTATTTGCATCTAAGTATTAAGGAAAAGTGCGAATTCATTAGCCATTGTTGGGCTGTGTTGTAAGCAGATTTCTGTCACTATATTATCATATATATAAGAGAATCATTTGCTGGGTTTTTCTCCCTCAAGAGGAGGGTTTTCCCAGGGTATCTTGTTGTGTTCATTGTCTTATGTGTTACATTTCTATTGAATGATTTGTTATCTAATCTGATCTAAAAAAATCTAACATGGTATCAGAGCGGGTGTGAAAAAGATCGTGATCAGATTTAGTTCGCAACACTCACTTTATTCCTTTTCAGTCTATCTTCTAAATTTCTCAAGATGGTGAACGGTCTGAAAATCGAGGATAGACTCGAAGGGATCTCGAACTACATATCATGGAGGTTCAGGTTCATGCTAACTTTGGAAGAGAATGATTTGGCTGAGTTTGTGAAAACAAAAGTTCCCGAACCTGAGGGGGAAGAAGAGAAGCTGCAATGGAGGAAGAAAGACACTAGGGCAAAGAAAGCATTGGTTGATTCCGTCAAGGATCATATTGTACCAATTATCTTCAAGTTGGATACAGCAAGAGAGATGTTTACAACCTTGGAAGAGATGTACGAAATCAACAACACCAGTCGAGCCCTTGCTCTGAAGCAACAACTTCATCATGTGAAAATGGCGAAAGGAGAATCTGTTATTACATACTTCATGAGGATTTCAGAGATAAAAGATCAGCTCTCCACTATTGGTCACATGATTGATGATAAAGAACTGACTATGCTTGCTCTCAATGGTCTTCCGCTTTCATGGGAGGCGTTCATCCAAGGAATCAGTGCAAGATCCGAACTTCCCAAGTTTGATCGATTGAGGATTGATTGCATTCAAGAAGAGTCAAGACTAACAGCAAGGGGGATTGGTCAAAGCTCAAAGAATGAAGAATTACAAGTTCTTACCTCTCATTCATCAAACAAAGGAAAAGGCTTTAAGAGAGGTTTCTTCAAAAGGAATTGAGAAGATGGAAATGATGATGCTCCTACCTTCAAAAGGAAACGAGACATGTCCAAGATTCAATGTTTTCGTTGTGATAAGTATGGTCACTTTGCGAGGGTTTGCCCCAACGACCTAAGCTTCAAGTTGCCACTGCAGATGTTGAAGAAGTTGCTCCACAAAAGGACTCCAGTGATTATCTATTTTATTCAGCCTTGTCTAGCAATGTTTCTACTGACTCTAATACTTGGTTGATTGACAGTGGTGCTTCTAGGCACATCACCGGATTCAGAAGTCACCTTTCAAACTTAATGGAAAGCAACTCCAGTGATCAAGTTGTTATTGGAGATGATGCTAGATATTCTGTAAAAGGGATTGGAAACTCCACTCTTCACTTGGATTTTGGAATTTCTTTGGAGTTGAATGATGTACTGTTCGTACCAGGGATAAAGAGGAACCTTGTTTCAATTTCAGCATTAGAAGACAAGGGTTATCAAGTTGCCTTCTCTAAAGGGAAAGTTCTTATATGGGCAAAGAACTCCAACTTCAAAACTGCTCAAGTGATTGGAGTTAGACATGAATGTCTCTACACGCTGTGCACTCGTCCTCTTCAAGCACTTGTGCATAACAGTACCAGCATGTGTGATCTTTGGTATTGAAGATTGGCTCACATTCACTTTCGTGCTCTACCTATCATGGAGAAGATGGTCACCGGTCTTCCGAAATTCCATCAAGAACATGAAGGTACATGCAAGGGATGTGCCCTAGGCAAGAACACAAAAGGTACGTTTCATTCCAGTGAAAGTAGATCTAAATGTATTCTTGATCTCATTCATTCTGATTTGTGTGGTCCAATGTCTATTGCATCATCTAGTGGTTTCTTGTATTATATTATTTTCATTGATGATTACTCTAGAAAGACTTGGATCTATTTCTTGAGATCTAAAGAATCAGAAGAAGTATTAGAAAGATTCAGAGAATTCAAAGCACAGATTGAAAATCTGTCTGGGAAGAGGATCAAAGTATTGAGATCTGATAATGGTGGAGAATACACTTCTGGCACATTTCGAGACTTTTGTATTGAAGCAGGGATTAAGAGGGAGTTCAGTGTTCCCTATAATCCACAACAAAATGGTATTGCTGAAAGGAAGAATAGGTCTATTGTGGAAGCAGTGAAAGCTATGATCCATGATCAAGACTTACAAATCTCTCTTTGGGCTGAAGCATCAAGAACAACCGTCTATGTTCAAAACAGGAGTCCCCACAGGATCTTAGAGAATAAAACTCCTGAAGAAGCATTCTCAGGCGTGAAGCCTGAAGTTAGTCATTTGAGGATCTTTGGCTGTCCAGTCTATGTTCATATTCCAAAGGAAAAGAGAACAAAGCTAGAACCTTCTGGGAAGAAAGGAATTCTTGTAGGCTACAGTGAGACATCAAAAGCTTACAGGATTTACATTCCAGGACAGAAGTCTATTGAGATTAGTAGAGATGTCACATTTGAGGAAGATGTTGCTTACAGAAGGTCCAAAGGCACTCTTATGGAGATTGATGAAGAAGAACCTCCTCAAGATATGGAAGTTGACCATATTCCAGAGGAGAATACAGAACCTACAGAAGATATTGATCCAGCTGAGCCTTTGGATCCTACTGATGGACCTCTAGACATTGTGATTGGAAAGAAAAGACCTCTTTGGGCTCGCAAGACAATGCAGGAAGCAGAGAGGTTTGCAGCTCCAAGAGGAGCTTTCAGAGAAAGCAAGAGACCTCACAAGTTCTCTAGTTATGTTGCCTTGATGAGTCAGATTATTGAGTCAGAGCCTTCAAATGTTGAAGAAGCTTCTAGTCAACAAGTATGGAAGGATGCCATGATTGAGGAGTATCAGTCTATACTTAAGAACGATGTTTGGGATATAGTTCCTAGACCCAAAGACAAATCTGTGGTGTCTTCTAAGTGGCTCTTCAAGATCAAGCATGCAGCTGATGGGAGCATTGAGAAACACAAGGCTAGATTTGTGGCTAGAGGGTTCTCACAAAAAGAGGGAGTTGACTATGAAGAAACTTTTGCTCCTGTGGCTCGTTACACGTCTGTTAGAACCATCATTGCTATTGCTGCATCTAGAGGATGGAAGATTCACCAAATGGATGTAAAGACAGCTTTTCTGAATGGCATAATAGAAGAAGAGGTCTACATTGAGCAACCAGAAGGATTTGAGGTGCATGGGAAAGAGTCTCATGTCTGCAAGCTGAAGAAGGCCTTGTATGGTCTTAAACAAGCTCCTCGTGCATGGTATGAAAGAATTGATCAGTATCTTTCAAGTCTGGGTTTCTCAAAGAATGATGCAGATTCTAACCTCTACTTCAAAGTAGTAAATGGTGAAGCATTAATTTTGGTTTTATATGTTGATGACTTGATCATTACTGGTGAAGAACATCTAATTCTAAAATGCAAGAAGGAATTAGCTTCAGAATTTGAGATGAAGAATCTAGGTCTCATGCATTACTTTCTTGGCTTAGAAGTTTGGCAAAAGCCAGATGAGATGATTCTAAGTCAAGGGAAGTACACTGTTGACATTCTCAAAAGGTTTGGTATGATTGACTGCAAACCTATGTCTACACCCATGGAGACTAATTTAGATAAGTTGAAAGAAGCTGCAGCTAGTTCAGAACCAGTGGATTCTACGATGTATAGACAGTTGATTGGTTCATTGATGTATCTAGTTAACACTAGACCTGATATTTGCTATGCAATGAGTGCACTTAGCCAGTTTATGTGTGAACCAAAGCAAATACATCTTGTAGCAGCTAAACATATCCTGAGATATTTATGCGGCACAATCGGATATGGGTTGAGATATTCTTCAAACGTGGATTTGGAGCTGCATGGTTTTACTGATTCTGATTGGGCAGGATGTGTCTCAGATCGGAAGAGTACTTCTGGTTGTTGCTTCAGTTTGGGGACTGCTATGATCTCCTGGTGTAGCAGGAAACAGTCTTCAGTGGCCTTGAGTACAACTGAAGCAGAGTATATTGCAGCTTGTGTGTCAGCTCGTGAGGCAGTGTGGCTTCGTAAGCTCCTTGTAGGATTGTTTGGACAATCAATGGAGCCTACTATCATACACTGTGATAATCAAAGCTGTGTGAAGCTTTCTGTCAATCCTGTGTTTCATGACAGAACAAAACATGTTGAGATCAAGTACCACTATATTAGAGATATGGTGCAAAGGAAAGCTATACAGTTGAGGTATATCAGCACTGAAGAGCAAACGGCAGACATTCTCACCAAGCCTCTCGCCAGGATTAAGTTTGTATACTTCCGAGAGAAACTTGGTATGGTGGAGAATGCAGCCGTGACTGAGAAAGAGTCTCAGTAATCAGTGATCCTTGTTGAGAATGCAACTCTTTGCTGAGAAAGAGTTGAGGTGCAAGCCCTTGTTAATACAATTCTCTGCTGAGAGAGAGTTGAGGTGAAAGTCCTTGATAATGCAATTCTCTGATGAGAGAGAGTTGAGGTGAAAGCCCTTGATAATGCAATTCTCTGATGAGAGAGAGTTGAGGTGAAAGCCCTTGTTTCCACCCTCTGGGAGAAGCTATGGTGGATGTCATGTGTGTGACTCCATGACAACATCACGTGAGAGAATCCGTGATGAGTTTTTACCATCTATGGGAGTAGCCATAATGGTTAATATCACGTTGAGGTGATATTCTATTTTGTTTTCATTCTAATATGATGTGTCTTGTGCAGATGGAAGTTCATCCCTAGCTGAGAGGGAGTGTTGATGTTATTTGCAGCTTCGGTCTGCACTTCCCAAGAAAGATGAATTAAATATAAATTGCAAGAATCGACTTCAAATATATTGAAAATGAATATCAACATGGGCCGACCTTATATTGATTTATATTATGTACTTATTGTTGGCCGACTTAAGTTGTAATTAATTATTATTTATCAAAGGCCGACCCAAATGAAGAGGCGCCTAGGAGATATATATACAAGGTCATGTTTGGTTATTCAAAGAACAATTACAAGCAGTTCGCACCTATTATCAGCAGATCAAATTCGCAGTCTTAGAAGAAGTTCATACTTGAGCAGCAGATCATCATTACTGTAGCAGCAGACCAAGTTCAAGGAAGAGCAGATTTATTTGCATCTAAGTATTAAGGAAAAGTGCGAATTCATTAGCCATTGTTGGGCTGTGTTGTAAGCAGATTTCTGTCACTATATTATCATATATATAAGAGAATCATTTGCTGGGTTTTTCTCCCTCAAGAGGAGGGTTTTCCCAGGGTATCTTGTTGTGTTCATTGTCTTATGTGTTACATTTCTATTGAATGATTTGTTATCTAATCTGATCTAAGAAAATCTAACAATTTTGGTTTTTTATAAAATTTAATACATTCATTTTAATAGATATCTAGAAATATTAAATTTTTTTTTTTAGATTTCTAGTTCTAATTATAAATGTGGTATCTTTTAACATAAATTTCAAATTTGTCTAGTAATGTCTAGTTCTACCATTATTGAGAATTTTGTGGATTTATTTTTTATATTTAAAAAAAATTCAAATATATATTAGGTGAATTTAATCATGATTTTTTTGTTCGAAGTTTATTGTTACTGAACTTAAACTTAAATTTATCCTTGTTGAACTTGGACACAAACATGAACCTTGTGACATAGATGAGTACTGTGATCAATTAATATGGGCATCGATACTGCTGTCAATGTTATGGGAAATATTGCTGATCAAAATGATTATCATGAAACATTGTTAAGATAGGACATTGCTGTCCTGAAATGCCAGGAAGGATTGTTGCCATTGACTGTAAATTGAAGAGGTATTTGAAGAGGTCAGAGAGACTGTTGTCAACTACAGTTACTTTTGTGTATGGATTAGTCTCTTGGACGTGATAATCTAGGAGAATGCTAGGATTAACAGGGCGTATTATCGTAATTGTGTTTTATTGCATGAAGGGTTCATTATCTGACAGTTATTTATTAACATTGTCAAGGAGATTTATATAACAACTCTCTATAAACTTATAATTAATGATCTTGAAATTAATGAGAAAATCTATATTTTAAAATTCATGGTGTACATTCTCAATTACTTACACTTTCTCACCATCTATGCAATAAGGATGGCTTTAAATGTAAAAAACATTAGTTATATCTTATTTTTAAAATTTTACTGTATTTTTTGGGTTCTTGATATTTTCGTACTTTTTCCTTGATAATTTCCTGAGAAATTGTAAATAGCTTTTATTGTTTGGTATGTCAGTAAACTC
This sequence comes from Sequoiadendron giganteum, assembly GCA_007115665.2. NCBI lineage: Eukaryota > Viridiplantae > Streptophyta > Pinopsida > Cupressales > Cupressaceae > Sequoiadendron > Sequoiadendron giganteum. The sequence continues at coordinate 535,962,461 of CM021101.1, forward strand.
CCGAGAAAGATATTTGCTTCTATGTAATTCAAACTATAGGTTTCATTGTTTGCAAGGTCTCATGCAATTAGTCAAAACCGAGACCTCCACCCAACAGTCGTAGGAGGGATTAATTTGTAATTATATTATATTATTATATAATTAATAATTATTAATATATAATTTATTAACAATATATTGATATAATATATACTAATTTAAATTTTAAAACCATTTTATAATATTAATTATAGAAAACTAGCATAAGAAAAAAGGTTTCCCTCACAAGTCGAAAAAATGGGGACAAAAACACCCATCTGTTGCTTATTCCTGCCGTTACTTGATGCTTTGTCGTGGTCCCATGGCCTCCCCTCTAGATGAGAAAACCAGAGGAAACAAGAACCCCTACCAGGCCAGGTGGTGATACATTAAAAATAAAATAATGTTTTTCGACAAATATTAAAAAATGACTGCATCCAGAGACGTTCGCATTTTTTCCATCCCTTTAGGGCTTTTAATTTTCACAATTCAGGAATAAAGAATGTGGTTTAGGGCATTTTTGAGGTCAAGACACAAACTCCAAACCTTGCTCAATTTTGTGCCCATTCCATGTGGAATCTGATTTTGGAACATTTTGTACCCGGAATCGGCCTAGTTTTTGGGCAATTTGGTAACTTAGATATTCACTAATCAATATTAAACCCAAGCCCAACCACAACTATTTACGTTTACTTCGGGATGTCTGAACTTTTAACAATCTGATATGGTAATTTGTAACAGTATTATGTCTATATAGCATCCATGGAAATGCATGCAATTATGACCAGCTGTACCCTTCATCTTCATCCAATTTCCACAGAGAAATTACTTTCAGAGACACCACTATTGCATTCCCATTATGCCCAGTTAATTTTCAAAAAACAATGTCTTACATGCAACATCAACCCCACCCTGACCAGAGCCCAAGTGTGTTATATACTAATCCAATAATACCTCCTGTTGATGTTATTAGCAGCTTCGGGCTGCTTCTTCCAGCTTACACAATTTGAGAATAAACCAAATTAAATAATAGCCTATCGGTTATTTAATTTGATATTGAGATCATTAATATTTATTTATATATGTGAAGGGGCGCTTCACAAAAGGTTAATATAAATTCAGCTTGAGGGCCTACCCTCCTCGTGTTCTTATATTTCATTTTGTATTGGGCCGACCCTTGGCAATTATTTGTAATTTATTTGTAATCTTCAAGTGGCCGACTTGATTGAGGAGACATTACATTTTGTATATATACAAGGTCGGATTTCTCACTTGAGATCATCGAGTTCATCAAGCATAATTCGCACTTAAGCAGAAGTTCGCACCTGTGCAGCAGATCATCATTGTGTAGCATTGCAGCAGATCATCATTGTGTAGCAACAGATCATACAGTAGCAGCAGATCATATTGCAGCAGCAGACCAATTTTAAGGAGAAACATATTCATGTATCTTTGCATCTAGGAGAGGTGCTAATATTCATTGTATCAAATTCGCCCTTGTGCTGGGCCTGTGTTGTAAGCAGATTTCTGCTCTTATTCCTACATTATATAAGAGAAATATTTGCTGGGTTTTTCTCCCGTAGGAGGAGGGTTTTCCCAAGTATCTTGCTGTGTTTATTGTCTTATGTGTTGCAATTTTCTGATTACTTTCAATTTTGATTATCTAATCATTAAAAACTAACATGGTATCAAAGCGGGTTTGAAAAAGATCGTGATCTAATTTGCTTTGCAGCACTCTCCTTAATCGTTTTCCGTCTATCTCTAATTTGCTTCAAGATGGTGAATGGTCTGAAAATTGAGGATAGACTCCAAAGAGCTTCTAACTACACATCATGGAGGTTCAGGATCATGCTCACCTTGGAAGAAAATGATTTGGCTGAGTTTGTGAAAAGAGAAGTCCCCGAACCCGAGGAGGAAGAAGAGAAGTTGCAATGGAGGAAGAAAGATAGTAGGGCAAAGAAAGTGTTGGTTGATTCCGTTAAAGATCATATTACTCCAATTGTCTCCAAGTTGAATACAGTAAGGGAGATGTTCATAACATTGGAAGAGATGTACGAAATCAACAACACTAGTCGGGCCCTTGCACTGAAGCAACAACTTCATCACGTTAAGATGGTGGAAGGAGAGTTTGTCATCACCTACTTCATGAAGATTTCCGAATTGAGAGATCAACTCTCTACCATTGGTCATATTGTTGATGACAAGGATTTGACCATGTTGGCTCTTAATGGTCTTCCTTCATCTTGGGAGTCTTACATTCAAGGAATCAATGCGAGATCAAAACTTCCCAAGTTTGATCGATTGAGGACCGATTGTATTCAAGAAGGGTCGAGGTTGGCAGCTAGAGGCATTGGTCAAAGTTCAAAGAATAAAGATATACATGTTCTTGCCTCTCATTCGTCGAAGAAAGGAAAAGTTTGGAAGAAAGGATTCTTCAAGAGGAATAGAGATAAAGGGACAGATGGTGCTCTTGCATTCAAAAAGAAGTGGGATCTCTCTCGTGTTCAATACTTTAGATGTGACAAATTTGGTCACTATGCGAAGGATTGTCCTACCGGGCCTAATCAACAAGCTTCATTTGCAGATGTGATTGAGATCTCTCTCCAAAATGATTCTAGTGAATTTCTACTCTAGTCATGGGCCTATGTTCAAGCCGTGAAGGTTGTGTATTGATCGAAGCACAAGAGTAGCGTATCATACTGCGTCCACCCTTCAGAATATTTAAGAGATAAGTATTCCTTGTTTTGATTGTAATTACCCTTCTAGTTTAAAATTCAGTTTGCTGAGTTGTGCAAATCTGACATTATTTACTTAGGATTATGTGTGACTAGTTCATAGTGATCACTGTGATAAAATTCTTTAGAATTATTCATTGCAAGTTGTATCATGCTAATTTGTGAAGTTTGTCTTTTGTTTTGCTGAGATTAGCTCTTCCGAGAAATCGAAAGAAAGACATGTCATGATTGATGAATTAATTATCTATTACTCAGGAGATTTTGAATTCTATGAGATAAGTATTGCATGGTTGATTAATGCTCATGAATTGTTTTGTAGTTATTAATTCATGCTATAACATTGAGATAGTCAATCATGTATGCTCCTAGTTATGGTACGTCTATTTGAGATAGTTGTGTCCCATGACCTATTAGTAATCTCTTTTTAATGCTTTCAGGATAAATCAAGAAGCGTAAGAGATTTCTTTCAAGAAGAGCTTGATGCATCCTATAGGTTGAAGAATGGACTCTCTACTTGTAGCTATGAGACTAAGTGAATGGTTGAAGACATCTTTTCGAAGAGGAAGAATTAACCTTAAGAGGGAGTTCTATGACTTGCTGAGAATAAGTAAGGGTTGCAATGTTGCAAGGCTAGATGCAAAATTATTGAAGTACCTCTTCAGCAGTGGGGTTTTGAATTGTTCAAGTCACGTCAACCTAGATTTAACATTGGTAGCTCCGCAAACCTATTCAAAATAGAGTGATCTGGGATGCGGTCGAAGAGGACAACCTTGAATCTCTATAGAGGTGTGCGTTGGAAACCATTTCTCTAAGGCAAGCGTTGCAGGCAATCTTTGACAATGAGGTCAGGTGGTAGATGCAAGTGATTGAAGATTCAGAGGGAGCCTACTGAACCTAAAGAAGATGGTTGTGTTGCTTTGGATGCTGTTTTAGTTGAGGTCTGCAATGATATCCTAGTATACCAGGAAGCAGTCTTCTGTGGCACTGAGTACAACAGAAGCCGAGTACATTACAGCTTGTGTGGCAACTCGAGAAGCAGTGTGGCTTCGAAAGCTTCGGGCAGGATTGGTTGGAAAATCATTGAAGCCAACTGTCATCCATTGTGTTAATCAAAGCTTTGAGAAGCTTTCTGTCTTTCCTAGTGTTTCATGACAAAACTAAGCGTACCACTATATCAGAGATATGGTATTGAGGAAAGATATTTAGTTGAGGTATATCAGCACTGATGAGCAGATGGTAGTCATTCTCATCAAGCATCTCTTCAGGATAATGTTTGTGTACCTTCGAGACAAGCTTGATATGGTGGAGAATAAAGCCCTAGCTGAGAGGGAGTCTTAGTATCAGTGTTCCTTCTTTTAATGAGTTCTTCATTGAGAGAAGTTCGAGGTGAAATACCTTGGTAATGAGTTCTTCTCTTAGGAGAAGTTCGAGGTGAAATCCCTTGTTAATGCATTCTTCTCTTAGGAGAAGTTTGAGGTGAAAGCCCTTGTTCCACCCTCTGGGAGAGCCATGGTGGATGTCATGTGTGTGATTCCATGACAGCATCATGTGAGGGAGTCCGTGATGATTTTCTCGTACTTGTGTTTCACTCTCTGGGAGAGCCATGGTGAAAGTCACGATGAGGTGACAACATCACATTGAGTGATGAGCACTTGTACATACCATCTATGGAGGTAGCCATGATGGTTGATATCACGATGAGGTGATATTTGATGTCACGATGAGGTGATATCTTATTTGCTTTCACGATGAGGTGATAAGCTCCTTATCACGATGAGGTGATATTCTTTGTGTAGCTAGAAGTATCATAAGTATCATCCCTAGCTGAGAGGGAGTGTTGATATTATTAGCAGCTTCGGGCTGCTTCTTCCAACTTACACAATTTGAGAATAAACCAAATTAAATAATAGCCTATTGGCTATTTAATTTGATATTGAGATCATTAATATTTATTTATATATGTGAAGGGGCGCTTCACAAAAGGTTAATATAAATTCAGCTTGAGGGCCAACCCTCCTTGTGTTCTTATATTTCATTTTGTATTGGGTCGACCCTTGGCAATTATTTGTAATTTATTTGTAATCTTCAAGTGGCCAACCTGATTGAGGAGACATTACATTTTGTATATATACAAGGTGGGATTTCTCATTTGAGATCATCAAGTTCATCAAGCATAATTCGCACTTAAGCAGAAGTTCGCACCTGTGCAGCAGATCATCATTGTGTAGCAACAAATCATACAGTAGCAGCAGATCATACTGCAGCAGCAGACCGATTTTAAGTTTTCACTCCATCGAGTCAAATGGTGTTGAAAGCGACTTTAAACTTTCGCTCCACCAATGCAATTCGTGGGATTCGAACCTTAGACTGCCCATGTTTAATTTATGATCAGAAATGAAAGCTATCAGAAAATGCAACACATAAGACAAATAACACAGCAAGATACCCTGGGAAAACCCTCCAAACTCGAGGGAGAAAAACCCAGCCAATATCTCTTATGTATTGATTTATTGAAGAGCAGAAGTCTGCTTACAACTCAGGCCAACACAATGCCGGATTTGATACCATGAATGATTCGCACCTCTCCTAGATGCAAAGGCAAATACAATATAATAATCTGCTGATACAAAATGATGATCTGCTGCTCAGATCAATCTCCTTTGCACAAATGCGAACTTCTCCTTGAATTCGATCTGCTAAAATGAACTTGATGTCAAATACAAAAGAGATGCCTTGAATATATAGGCAATCATAAAGACATCGCACCTCTTCATCAAGAGAGGTCGGCCTTCAATAAACACGTCTTTGGAGAGGCGCGATTCTCTAGGTGAAGTCGGCCCTTAATAAAATAATATTTTATTCTTTATTTGCCTAATAATATCTCAATGCTTTCCTGCTATATCAAATACTGCATGCAACATCAACCCCACCCTGACCAGAACCCAACTGTGTTATATACTAATCCAATAATACCTCCCTCTAGAATACATCCTCTCTCCCCTTAGGAAAATCTATATCGGTATTTTCATGTCCAGTTTGGTTCAAATGCTCTGTATTTACATCTCCATCACCATGTTTCTCTATCCATGAGGACACTATCTAGTCCTGTGACTAAGATGCAGGTTCTTTTGGAGGCATTAAAATCCAACCCAATTAAATCAACTTCACCTGGAGTATGAAAGGGCAGATTTTTGAATGTCCCAGTAACAGGGTTGCAGTTGAATGGAGCAGGGCATTCTCCCTCCATACGATCAGAACAGAGGAAATAAGTATAACTGTAGGAAGTCACTTCATTGATCAATTCATATGGGAAAGAATACTACTGAAAGCCTGTACTTACATGTAGCAAACAGTGCTTGCGATAGACACGTCTTCATGGGCCATGTTCACCATAGCAGAGAGACATATGCCACTGATAAGAAAAGCAGGGAATGAAGATGGAACCATAGAAAGCATAAACCTGCAAAAAATCGGCAGGCTGGACGATTTTTTCCCATTTCAAACTGCAAAATCGCCAAAAAAATGCGTTTAAAACCTGCAAAAAAATGTGAATAAAATTGCACTGATTTTTGCGCAAAAAACAACCACGAGACCATAGCTTGTTGCTTACTATTAAAAAAAAAACCATGAGACCGTAGCTTGTTGCTTACTATTATGCTTTGATAGATTTTTTCCAAGCATCCATAGCTTGTTCGAAAGCACCTGTTTTAGGCTTTTAGCCATAGCAGCAAGGCAGTGAACTATTTGATAAAATGCTTTGGTAGACATGTATGAAAAATGTGGTAGCATAGACAAGGCAGTGAATTGTTTGAAAAAATGCCTCAAAGAAATGGTGATGGAATGCCATGACAATTTTTTTTTTGTCATGGCATTCCATCACCATGAGACCACATTTTTTTGAGGCATTTTTTCAAACAGTTCACTGCCTTGTCTATGCTATTGCGTACTATTATGATTTGATAGATTTTATCCAAGCATCCATAGTTTGTTTGAAAGCACTTGTTATAGGATTTTAGCCATAGCAGCAAGGCAGTGAACTGTTTGATAAAATGTTTTGGTAGACATGTATGAAAAATGTGGCAGCATAGACAAGGCAGTGAACTGTTTGAAAAAATGCCTCAAAGAAATGTGGTCTCATGGTGATGGAATGCCATGACAATCCATAGCAATTTGCTCGTCATGGCATTCATCATGGCATTCCATCACCATGAGACCACATTTCTTTGTAGCATTTTTGCAAACAATTCACTGCCTTGTCTATTCTATTGCTTACTATTATGCTTTGATAAATTTTTTCCAAGCATCCATAGCTTGTTCAAAAGCATTTGTTTTAGGCTTTTAGCCATAACAGCAAGGCAGTGAACTGTTTGATAAATTGCTTTGGTAGACATGTATGAAAAATGTGGTAGTATAGACGAGGCAGTGAACTATTCAAAAAAATGTCTCAAAGAAATGTGGTCTCATGGTGATGGAATGCCATGACAAGCAAATTGTTATGGATTGTCATGGCATTCCATCACCATGAAACCACATATCTTTGAGGCATTTTTTCAAACAATTCACTGCCTTGTCTATGGCTTGTCATGGCATTCCATCACTCATGAGACCACATTTCTTTGAGGCAGTTTTTCAAACAGTCCATTGCTTTGTCTATGCTATTGCTTACTATTATGTTCTGATAGATTTTTTCCAAGCATCCATAGCTTGTTCGAAAGCACCTGTTTGATAAAATGCTTTCGTAGACATGTATGAAAAATGTGGTAGCATAGACAAGGCCGGTGAACTGTTTGAAAAAATGCCTCAAAGAAATGTGGTCTCATGGAACGCCATGACAAACAAATGCAATTGGCAGCTGCTCCTAGTTATTAGTTATGCAATGTGAAGTAATTGCATAATTGCTTAGGTTGACTTTGTAAAAAACTATATTGTAATTGAAATTTTCTCATCTATCAACATCTAGTTATTAGTAATGCAATGTGAAGTAATGCTTAGAGTTTGAAAGATGTGCAATGCAATGTAATTGGCGATATGGATATAAACTACAAAAATCTATTATCTACAATTCATTAGTTAAACTCTTTATTTTATTTGCTCTCTATATCTCTATGCTATGGAAATGCCTTTCAATTTAAAAAAAAAATAAAATAGTTTTTATCTTTTGTTCTACAATTTTTTACCTTTTTTTTAAATCTGAATTTTGCCTGAATTTTTCCTGATTTTTTAAAAAACTCTTATACTTTTGGTTTGCTGATTTTTTCCCCAAAAGATTTTTGCTGCTATAGATGGAACAATGGTCGATGATAACCTTTGAAAGCTGTCTGGAGGAGAAAGAAGATATCGTTGTCCCTGAGAAAAAAAGGTCGAAAAATGTGGTACCCTGTGGAATTGCTCAGGGTACTTCCTTTATTGTCCTAGAATTGCCCAGGTTCGTCACTTGATGTGTCCGAGCAATTCCGGGACAGAAAAGTGGTACCCTGTGGAATTGCTCAGGGTGCTTCCTTTATTGTCCCAGAATTGCCCAGGTTCGTCACTTGATGTGTCCGAGCAATTCCGGGACAGAAAAGTGGTACCCTGTGCAATTCCACAGGGGACCCGATTCCAAATCCATAACTTAAATGAATTGTACCCAAATTTGGTGGGTTTCCAGTCTGACTTGGTAAAAAGCTGCAAAAGAGTCTCAACAGTCCAACCAGAACACTGTGCCCCATTTGTCCATCCATGGTTGCCCAGACCAACCATCCATTGTGGCCCAGACTACTCCATCCATCAGCTAACCAGGAGGTGGGTTCACCAATTTCCATTAACAGATCAGCATGCAAAGACCTTAAATAAAAAAGATAGAAAGCAAACAACTCATGATGTTAAAATGAAGCATTTAATATGACATTCTTTATGATGTTATTTCTTGTGTATTTGGTGTGTTGCAAACAATTACAATTTCTAAAAATGAATTGAACTGTTGAAGCTGTCAAAGACAGCGTGTAGACATGCATGACCTAATCTGTCAAGCCTTTTGCAGGAGAGAGGAGTTTGTCGCTAGATCACAGATGAGCTCTTAAGAGACATTAATGGTATGTATTATAATTAATGGAAAGTGGAGTTAGACTAAAATTCTTAAGATGACATCATTAATGACTAAATTAGATAGCAGATTGCCTAAAAGAGTCCTCACAATTCAAAGTAGTGAGGTAGATATTGGTGAAAGCTCATTCTTACTTTTGTTGTCGAGTTTGGATTCATTTCCCTCTGAGACATCTGTATTGCATGCAGACGATTATTTGTAACACATTTCTTATATATGGATTATGAATATGTGAATGGCAAATATGAAATGTTTTATCGGCATCTTGCGAGCATGGAACATGGTTATTTACATCAAATGTAGTGCATTCCCATGTGAGCAGGAAACAGATTTAAATGCTTCTAATTAGTCCTTGTTCATTGATAACTGGTTCATTGCAGTGAAATTTCGACTTGCGCTTTTTAAATAATCTTCAAATCCTCTTGGAATTTGAAATGGAAAATGCTTCTGGACGTTTCATTTGAAAATGGAGTTGATTCCTGCTAAGAAACGGGACAAAAATAATTGAGTTGTAGATTATGCACATTAATTGAAAAATACAAAATGCGGTGTAGTAATAAATAGCAGCAAAATTAATATAATACAAAATCTGTTAATTTTCTAGTTGTCTATTCATGGAAAGCCCTGTTTATGAGAACGAGGTAACTTTTTGTTTGCTTTGGTTGAAATCATTTTTGGGGCAGGTTTTTAAGGTTGGGAAGGAGTTTTTGGTTTAACAGTAACTTGGGCACCAATCCTGAATAGATTCTTCTGTTGGAACCACCTCCCCAAAAGTTTTTTAATGCACACCTTGGACTTTTCATCATCCAGTTCTTTTTCCCTAGTCAATTTATTGCAGTGTAGGGAAATCATGAATTCAAGTTGAATGCCTTAGTGTTACACACAATGGCTTGAAATCAATCAGCATGCTTGCCGGCATGGTTATAGTGTGATCATTTTAGCGACTTCTTAGTTTCTTTTTCATCAAGGCCCGGGGAAATTTAAAAACAAACCATTTTATTTGTTTTATTTGTCATGACATGAACAGATGCAATGCTTGGAAGCTCATAATTGGACTTCAACAAATACCTTGCCACATATGGCAAAGTCTGCTTTCGTTCATACATGTCCTAATTTTACTAGTTCCAGTCATTCAACGACTAAATTGATTCTCTTAGATACAGGAAATCGATGTTATTCGTGAATCACTAATGCCTCATGAATCAAGGATTTTCAAATCCCAACTATCTTATTGCTCCTGACGGTCTACGACTGCATCATCTCAACTAAATTTATGATGCTAAATTGCATCATTATCTTATTTACCATGCAATAAACAGATGTAATTCTTGGAAGTTCATAGTTGTCTTCTTTTGTTCATAGATGTCTTGATTGGACTAATTTAAATCATTCGACAACTATATTGATTCCATCTCTTAGAGACAGGAAACTGAAGTTATTGTTAAAGATACAATATTCGTCAATACCTCATGTATCGGGTATTAACAATTCCATACCTTAAACTAGCTTGCTGCTCCAAAAGGTCTCCAAAGACCGCACCAACACACAAAATTTGTCATGCCAAATTGCATCCTTATCGACCTCATAGAAGACCTTTAAGGACATCTTAACGAGTATATACAAATTACTCATTGTTCTTTTAATTACCTTGCCGTGATTATTTCCAAGTTAATATCTAAGTGAATCAAACTCGCAATTCAAAATCAGCAAGTTCCATTTAGTCACAAGTTGTTAGTTTATGTAGAAGCATGTAAGCCAGTTGAAAGTCTCCTCATAGGTGCCATTGGCAGTAAAAAAAATTGTTAGCCATTGCAAACATTTTTTAATTTACTCACGAATGGAATTGTTAGATTTTCCAATAAGTAAGAAATCAACCAAGACCTAATGCCATAATGATAGTCACAACACCACTCAAGACCAGAGAATAGGCTGAACAATGCTATTTCCCATTAATTAAAAAGAATAATAGTTAAACGAGATATAAAACAAACTAGATATCTAGATCACTACATGCAAAAGAATACCAGAATAATGAATGAGAAAACAAAACTATGTGAGTGCATTTATGAGAAATGCAAATGAGGAGGGTGGAGTTTGGAGAGACGCCATTCACTTCACTCACCATTATTAATCCTAAATAATTTTTACTTAAGCAAGTTAAATCAAGTTTACGAAAATAGATAGTAAAAATATGAGAAAATAACTTAAGTGTCACAGTCAAATTAGGATTCCTAGGCTTGGGTGAAGTAGTGACCTTTTAAAACCATATGGAAATGGATGAAAAACAAAAATGAAAGTTGTAGAAACAATAGCTACAAAATCATTGTAATTAAAGAGGAAGACCAAGTCCTCAAAGGTGTCCTCAAGATTCAATTGGTGGAACTACACAAATGCATGTGAAAAATAGGGTAAGTAGACCTCCCAATGAGATGGATAAAGGAAATTGATATAAACCTACTATAAGGACTCATTGTAAGTCCCTAATGAAGTAATGTTGAACTCTAATGAAGCAACACGTGATGATGGAGTAATCTTAGTGCATATCATTAGACTATGTTGCTCATACCATGATGTAGTGTCTACACTAGATGGTTGAGTCTAACAATTAAATTTGCCAATGCAAGAATGTGAGAGTCCTTAGCTTGAATGCAAACTTAGAGATAAGAATATGAACTCTTTGAATCTATGGTTTCACAATAGTTGATGAATCAATATAAGTCTTTGGAGAAGGGGGAGGAGCATCAAGAGAAGTCTCTAGGTCATCGACATTCAAGATCTTTAGTCAACAAACATTACAGTTGTATCATGATCATGGTAAAAAAATGTCAAAGGGATCAAGATTGTCCATAGTGGGATCATTTGGGAATGGAGTTTCATCTACATCTCCATGCATCTCTTAAAGTTTGGTTTAACGGTCACAAGGGCACTCAAATTGTTTGTTGGCCATTATGGCATCAATATTGACAATATGTGCAATCAATCCCAAGATATGTTCAATCTTTTCTATCCATATAATTTTTTACCAAAAGGATGTGGGTTTAGGTACTAGTCCATAAAGATGAAGCAAGAGATAAAGCCACCTAAATTGTGTTAGGAGTCTTTCTTGCAAGGACTTTCAATTTTGTTTAATCCAATTTGATGACATTAGGATGCCTTTTGATACTCATGATTAACTCAAATTAGGCAAACAAACCAATAAATATTTAGTGATTTTGTTAAAAATACTACCAAATGTAGAGGAGGTCAAAACACTAGCTAATTTTTGTAGAATTGTCAAAATAGAGTGATTGCTAAAAAATGTCAATTGTAGAGGACATTTAGAATTGCTAATAAGTTTGGGAATATGCTTAGTTTAGTTGGAGTATTTTAAAAAAGTGTAATTGTTGCTAATAATAGTAGGAATACTCAAATGAAGATGACATGGTCAAAGAGCCTTGCAAGCCTAATTGGATGCCACATAGATTAGATTTGTAGGCCTTATGGGTTTTGTAGGCCAACGAAAGGTGACTTGATTTGGAGGTAAGGTGGACAGTGTCCTTGATTGGTTTGAAAAAGCCTAGTGTTGTTTGAGGCAAGGGTGGCCAAGGAGGTCGAGCCTCTTAAAGGAGGAGATTGAGCCTCTCAAAAGAGGAGGCTAAGCCAAGGAAAATTGCAACCTAGTGTGTGAAGACCACAACTTCTAAAAGGCCATGGACTACACAACCTAGGTACCTTAAAATTGCAATGAAGCCACCAAACCACAAACAAGCCTTGTACTAGCACATGAATCAACAAAAAACTCTAGGCTTGGGATCTCATAAACCAACAATGTAGAAGATTTTTCTCCTATGTTGTCAAAGATTTTTTTGAAAACCTTAAAGTCCATGATCATGAATATCTGTTAGTGTATGGGCTACATAACTATATCAAACAATTTATTGGCCCAATTTGTTTTTCCAAAGACCCCATGGGCAACTTGCTCCAAAATGGACAAGTTTATAGTCAATTCTGATATATTTTTTGTTGCTAAAACCAATGGGACACTTAGATTTTCATCTAGATGCTCTCAAATTTAAGTCACTTACAAAACTAAAGCATGTAAACACAAAAAAACAACCAATGATAGCTTCTTAAAATTAGATTTTGGTGAAACAAAAGTCAATCCTAACTATTTTGAGTCTATTAAACATGATGGTGAAGTCTATATAATTGTATTGATCACTGAAAATTGGTTCACACTTAAAACCAAAAAAAAGAGATCTTTGATAAGTTTTCAAAAAATAGGACATATGTACTAGACTAAAACACTGCGGTTTTGATACCATGTTGGATTTTGCAGTAAGAAATCAACTAAGACTTAATGTCATAGTCACAACACTACTCAACATCAAATACACTAAATATTATATAATATGTTGAGCAATGCTATTTCTTATTAATCAAAGAACAAACAACTCAAGCAAGATTCAAAGAAAATTAGATACCTAGATTGCTACATGCAAGAGAATATGAGAAAACAAAGCTAGGTGAGTGCATTTATGAGAAATGTAAAGGAAGGAAGGTGAAATATCAAACTAAACTTACCTAAGAAAGTTAAACTAGGTGCAAGAAAATACGTAATAAACTAATGAAAATGAACAAAAACTTGTTGCTTGAGAATCAGTGATATTATAATTTTTAGTCCATGATATAAAAGCTCCTTGAAGTATGATAATACTTTAATTTGTTTTACAAGATAAATCAAACTATAAGAGAATGTGAGGTAAAACTTTTATTCAAACTATAAAGGGAAGATTCTTGAAATCTTTTAGCCTCGTCTTTTGAGCTCACCTAATTTTAAACTTTTGAATTGAAATTTTGGCAATGGTAATTGCGTTGGGATGTGGTTAGGTTTCATGCAAAAATGAGCTTATAGTTGAAGAGAGTTTTAAAATCTTCATTTGCTCGCTGAAGTCATGGTTATTAAGTTCAAAATAAAGAGTTCCTAAGTTTTAGTTGGGCTTTAAAGTTCCTAACCTTTCAAAAATCCCATTTAGTATAAAAAAAAAAGGTTTTGAAATTTTGTGAGGTTAGAAAAATTTATCAGAATTCAATAAAGTTGTCACAACCTCGTCAAAATCTGATATGATTGTGATCACCACCTAAAATCTCAAGACATTAATTTTTGAAACAAAAGAAAAGACAATTTTATCTGTTGGAGGTTTGGGGAGGTTTTAAAACTCCCATTGACCATTGGCTGTCAAAGTGGTTATGGCAACCGCTTAAAAGCTCGATAAACCCCTTATAAAATGTGAAAAAGTACGCACGAGTTTCATTTCAGTGATATTAAGAGGTTTTAGAACTCCATCATTCTGACAACAAGTGCGAAAATGTAGACAAGGCACCAAAATAGGGGAGAGGACCTAGTATCTGAGCATGTTCCAATAGTTGTTATAGCATTTGTTGATTTAATGTCCAATATTTTAATTCATATTGGACCAATTGTTGTGACTTTAAAGTTGTTAGTGTTGATGATAAAGACTACCCATAATTGAATGAATTGTATTCCTTAGATCTAAAAATCAATAAATCATGTGATGCCACATCAATGCACCAATAAAACATGACTTAGTGCACAACTATCGGTCTCACTTTTTCTTGGGCCCTTTTGGACACCTTGACAAAAAGCATGCTGATGTGGCATCATATTTGATGATGTCCTGAAACCTTAGTTATAAGTATTGGACTTGCCAAATAAGCTGTTGTAAAAAATTGTGAGTGATTTGAAATTTCCAAATTAAGATGCTCAATACCGAATCCTCTCCCCTAGAAAATTTTCGAAGGATATGACTTTATGGAATGCCTCAATTACAGAATGTGCACAAAATGAAATTATTGAAAAGGCGTCATTGCAGGCACTAAAATGAGAGCTTTGCTTCATGATGCTTTAACTGATGCAAAAAAGGGAATGTACAGATGAATCCCCTCTTAGCTATGAAATTTTTGTGGCTCAGCGTTCTCGTCCTTTACATATGACAAGCAACCGGTGAAGATGTCTCAGGAAGTAACTATGGTGAAGGTGATGAGTGCTCACACCGAGATCATGAAAGAGACGAGGATAAGAAGAGAGAGAGAGAATTGATAAACCTATATATTTTGTCGATCCATACGAATTTGATTTCAGTAAGCTACTATGAGAGGCACGAGTTCGGTGATTGCGGCCTGTGGAAATTTAAACTTAGTAGAGACCCACTTAATAAGCCAGAGTGGGTCACCATTTTATTTTGACCGTAAAACACTTCGTTTCTTTCCAAAAGGATGGACATAACTGGCGAAAAAAAGAAAGATGGCAAAACTGTTCGAGAAGCATATGAACGGCTGAAGGCAGGGAATGCAGATGCTTTGCACTATTATTATGCCCATGGGGAAGATAATCCTAGCTTTCGGCGGCGAAGCTACTGGATGTTTGAAGAGGCTTATGAGAATATTGTCCTTGTTCACTATAGAGAAGTTATAGAGGCGATATTCAGTTCTTCACTTTCTAGATTCTCAAGAGATCGTTCTTTATCTGTTCAGAATCAAAACTTAAGTTACATAAAAGTGCAAAAATCAAGTGATGGATTTGCAAGCAGTGGAATAAATACATCACCTTGGACTTCTAGAGGATCAATAGAGGAAGTCAGTTCTAATCTAGTCATGAAAATGATGAACTGGATTTAGGGGATGATATAAATAAGAATGAAGTTCTTGGTAAATTTTTTTGACACATTGACGGGACACATTCAACACACTAGGATGTTTCACATCTCCCACATCTCATGATGGAGTTAAGCCTACATATTGATGTTTCATTTTATTTTGAGGATAATATTTCTTCTTGGAATCCATCAAATACAATAATAACAAAATCTAGCCTTTCAACCTTCAAAAATGATTTCTCAAACCAAGAGATGCTTACACCTTTGGTACACAATAGTCAATACCGGGGACAAGATGAACAAGGGGGGAAATTTTAAGGAATCTTAAGAACTTGAACATTGACATTTTGCTTCAAAATCTAGGTACATACCCCATAAACCATTGTTTGGATCAACAATTGACTAGAGGAATTGCATTGTCTCCAATAAACTTAGAAAAGGTAGAATCCAGTTCACCATCTTGGAACAAAACGCTAGATCTTTGTACAACATCTACGAGGGGCAATGTTCTCTCGTCATCAATTTTGAAAGGGCAACATAATTTAAGTTTTCTAAGCTCCAGTAATATTTCTGAGATCTATTGGATGATGAACTAATAGTTGATGCATCACCCAAAACTCAAAGAAACACATTTCAATTTTCTTTAGAGAAGCTTAGGCATGGATGATAGATGAAAAGGATGAAAATATTAGATGAAAGCAAAAACCATGCTTGTAGGGAAAGAGACAAGAAGGAGCATCTAATAGAAATGAAGGTTTTGAACACAAATCTCTTTGTCAAAGAAAGGAACATATAATACAAGGCACTAGAAACACCTTCTTGGATGGAGGCCCTATGGCAGCCGTTCTTCCCTCTGCTCCTATTCCTTCGGACTCTGTGTTGGGTGCATGCCTTCACCAGGTGGGTGCGTGTGCTCATCAGTTTCCTATGCTGGGATTGGGCTTGGCCTCTACTCTTGCGACAAAGTCTCAGATTGGTTTGGGAGCGGCCTCCTTGCCGTCTTCTGCTCCTGTCCCTGTTGTGGCAGACTCTGTTCTTGGGTCGATTTTCCCTCCTCCTGTTGGGGGTTCTTCTGACCGCACAAAATCCTTTTCAGAGGCAACTAAGGTGGGTGTTTGGCCCCCTACTAAGGTGGGTGCCTTTGCCCTGTGCCCGAGATTCTCCTATGGTGGTCTGTGGTTCTGAGGTTGTAGAGAACAGGGTTTATTATTTGGCACAGGGAGTGGTCTACAGGTTCAATGGCCTGTGGCCTTCCCTCCCCGATCTCCATACTTGGGTGTCTAACTCCTGGAAGCCATTGGTTTATGGGGAGATCGAGCTATACCCTAGCACTACGATTTTTTTTATTGCTACCTTTGCTTCCTCTGCTGAGAGAAACTGTGTGTTGGACAGGGGGTGGATGTGGGGTATTCATTCTCTGTCCATCAGGCCTTGGTCTCACTCGTTCAATCCCCTTACGGAGCTGCTGAACACCAGACCAGTTTGGGTTCGTCTGCCGAATCTCCCTCTCTAGTTTTGGGATGAATCTTGTTATGAAGCTATTGGCAACACCATTGGATGCTTCTTAATGGTGGACTCTACAACTATGGAGCTAGGACATACTACGGTAGTTCGGTTGTTAGTCGATTTGGACATCTCTAAACCTCTCCATGGTGATGTGGTCTTGCTGGTGGAGGACAGACCTTGGAAGCAGCTCTTGGACTATGAGGGTCTCCCCTTTCGGTGTAGGAGTTGCTTTTCGGTGGGTCACTTGGTTTTTGTTTGCCCTCTTGCTCGCTGCAAGGGTGCTACGACTTGGTGGAAGGATGCTCTCTCAGACCATCTCACTGTGGGTTCTCCTCTTTCAGGAGTTCCTTCGATTAGTTCTTTGGAGGCTGACCCCCCCGTGACTACCCAAGACCCTTTTCTGGCTATCCTTTCCATGGAGCCTTCTGCTGTCTCTATTCCGTCAAAACCTTCTGTTGATGCTATTCTGTCAAAACCTGCACATCCTACATTGATTGACTCTGTTGGACCTTTGTTTGCTCCTATCTCTGTTGTTTCGTTGCCGGCTCCCTCGTTGCGTGGTGGCTCCTATCTCGGGGTGGTTGTTGTGGATCCACTCCCCTCGCCTCACTCGTTGGTTCTTGATTTTGAGCCTTCCTAGTCGGTTGTGTTGCGGAAGAAGAAGGGTCTCCCAAAATCCGTTGCCTCTTCACGACCTCGGGTTCGGGGAGTTAGTTTGGACCTCTCTAGTTCGAGGGTTGTCTAATTTTTGGTTGTTCTACAACTGTTGATCAACTGTTTATGTTTGTTATTCTAGTTCAAGTTTTGTTTGAACTATGCTTTCCTTTGGCCCTTTGGGCTTTTTGTTTGAAGGGTACAACACCTTGTAAATGCTACTTATCTTATCAAAAGCATATCCCACAAATATTTCTTTCTCTTAAGAATATGAAGAATGGAGATCTGCATTGAATATGCCCACTACAAGCAGTTCTATTCCATAGGACATTGAGAAGTTTAGGAAATTAGATAGTTTTGGATGGTTAGAAAATGAAGAGACATGCATGAATACTACTCACAACCCATCTAACTACTATAGTATATTACTTGAGAAGCCCAATAATATGGGAGATCAATAATTGGAAGAAAGTTATAGTGAAATACTGGCTCAAATACAATATTTTAGCATTGATGAAATTTACCTTGATTGGGCCTACCCAGAGGAAGGATCAAAGGTCTTGATAATAGGCATATTTATTGGGAAACCATCAGAGCAATCATGGCACTATATGTTTGGTGACATTGAGGTTCCTACAAAGACCATTTAGCAAGGTGTTCTTCGCTACAAGGCCCTTGTACATGCATCCGAAAAATTACCTTTCTGTTTAATATGTGGTAATTGAGAAGCATGTAGTGAAATTAGAGAGTTTGAATATGTGATAAGCCTCAAAGCTATGCCAATGAACATATTCTAGCATTAATAGATGCAAAGGAAGGCCATGAAGTTGTTTTGCAAGTTAGATTTGCTCGCATGATCCTCTCTAAAAGATTGGGATTTTCCATTGCTGCTTATTGAGAAGAGAAATTTTCCAAATTGCAAATATTATAATTTGTAGTTAGAAGCTGTAGACATCTAAAAATGTCTAACACATCACGCATCCTCCTAATTTGTCATTTTCAGTCATTATACTTATCACCTCCATTCATCACCTTTTAATTAAATAATTTCCCATTATTTGATTAAATTAACCTATTTTCCTCTACTAATTAAATAATTTTAATTATTTGATTAAGTCCCCATATTTCCTTTGATCACCTTTAACTAAATCATTTTTAATTATTTAATGAAAAATCACGTATCCTTTCTTCTCTCCCATAATTAAATAATTTCCTTTCTTCCACAATTGAATGAATTATTTAATTCATTTAGTTGCACATTCTCTCTCAAAATGGAATATTCCAAATTCAAATTCAAATTTGAAAATATCTTCCCTCCAAAAATATCTCAAAATCTCCCTAAAAATAAGGGGGGAGCCTCAATTAACTAAACTCTTCCTCAACAGGCATGACTTCTCCATCCTTTATTCACTCTCAACCATTGATTTGATCTTTCAATGTCAACTGTTGATCTAATATCTTGAAATCTATAAAACAAACATTCATCCCTCATTACTCCTCTCTCAAAGTTTTGATCTAAGCTCCCATAACACATCTTCAAGCAAGCTTTTGCACAATTGGGTTATGCTTAACATGAGAAATCCACATATTATAAAGGCATAATCTCACATTTGCAACAATGGAGTAAGGGTTTAACATTCTTTGGGTGAGGTAGATGTAGGCTTAACTGGGTTTATGTTCTTGTTCTTTTGATTTAATTTAATTTGATCTCTGTTGAATCACTTAATTGGTAATGAGTATAATTCAATTCATTTGGGTCTTGCTTTTTTTATTTGATCTAACCCTCTTGCTATTGATCCCTCTTGATTGATCTTTCCATTATCCTCGTTCATATTCTAGCATTCCTGGTGGGACCCACGTCTCATATTTAATGTTCAATTGAGTGCTCTTGAACTTTTGTAGGCTACAGGTTACAATGATGCAGTTGAACACAAAACAACACCTTTGAAACATAGATTGATACTTTTGATAGTACGATGATGCGTTTGAAATCCGTAGCGACACTTCTGATTTGTGAATCAACGTATTTGATCAATTTTGTTTTGCATGTTTTTGAATAACTACAACACAATTGAAACTCACAATGACACATTTGAAAAAAAAACACTTCTGATTTTACAACGATGCCTTTGAGAAATATAGCAACGCAATTGATTTGGACAGACACAAGTGAAGGTATGCAAACAAAATTGAGATGTATATTGACACTTTTGCAATTTACAGTGTTGCCTTTCATTTTTACGACACATCTGATTTATTTTCTTGAATTTTGCAATAACCCTACGGTTTGCTCAGTTTTTTGGAACTAACTCATCTTTGTAGCTTAGGCGAACACTAGGAAAAGACTTATAAAAACAAACTACTGATAGGTTTGTTGCAAGGCCAAAATTTTTAAATGCTTTGATTTCTGTATTAGTTCACATTTATTTCAGGAACTAATTAAAGAATTATTTGTTGTGTTTTGTAGGCTTCTAGTGTGTATGCTTTCTCCTTGTGCCTTGTGCAATCTTGGAGATAAAAAACACTATTAGCTTGCACATGTTATGCATACACAATGAGTACTAGCAAAGTATGTTATTCTCTTACACTTCATGCGATCTTGAGAATAAAAAAATCTAGTATCTTCTCTTTAATTCTAGTAGGAGGTATGCTTGGGGATTTCATCACCTCAAGGTCAACTTCAACCATGTTTACTAGTAGGGTGTATAAAGGGGGGAGAATTAAAGGTATACCCCAAGGTGTGGCCAATGTCATAAAAGCCAAGCCTCGTGACCCTTGGTCTGCCAAGACGTGTATAGGTGATGAGAAGAGGTGATACCCCCCTCATCTTGGGCATCCTTTGATGGGTTCACTATTCATGAAACCACTACAAACAATTGTTTTTAAAAGCATTCAAGACCTTCGGCCATTGGCTTAGCATGGTGTAGGTTACAATTTCATGCCTGAAGTTACTTGCCATATACTCTTCTCTTGTTGAGGTGACAGTTATTCCTTGGTAGGACCTTGTTCTTCCAAGGTAAGGGGTGTAAAGGTGGTACATGACCTTTGCGTACCCTAGTTACTCATTAGGTATTACACTTCAACGGGTGGGCCTACAATAAGTCAATACACCTTTTATACTAATTAGACTATACTTCTTGGAGGGTTTTTATTGTAAAGATCTATGGATACCAATTACAACATATTTTTCATTGTGAAGACTCACAAATTACCAATCATACTAAACCTTGGAGTTAGTTTATTGCTATCTCTACTGTTTGTTATCTCTTTCCATTCAAACTAGGTTGAAAATAATCTTTAAATTAGTCAAATCATTCAAACCTTAGAGAAATTTTTAGGTTTAGTCTCAAAATTACGCATCAAAAGTTACAACACATTTGCTGCCATAGTGACGCTTTTGGTTATTCTCTAGTGCTTTTGATTACATTTCAATGCATTTTCTAAAAACACAGTGACACATCTAATATGGAGTGCAACACTTTTGCCTAATTCGATGCATATGATCAAAATTAAACTCTGTTAGTCTAAAACCCTGTCTCTGCACAATGACACTTTTGAAATAGATTGACACCTTTGATAAATGCAGTGGCACTTTTGACATAGGTTGACGCTTTTGATAAATATTTCCGCATCTGATCAAACTTAGTGATGCCTTAGATATCCATGGTGACACATTTGAAAAAATTTGTTGCATTTTATAATACCCAAACACAATGACACTTTTGAAATACAAAACAATGCTTTTGAATGTCAACAAATTTTCCAGAATCGTCAAAATTTTAGTTTCTAGAATTCAACAACAAATCAATCTAGAATCTAAAACATGTAATACAACAAAAATGTAACCAAAATTCATCATTCGCACAAAAAGATAACTTTCACACCCATTTCATACCATCTTTCATCTTGGACTTTTAGGGTCACCTATCTTTAGCTTTGGACAAATAACACTCATAATCAACAAGAAAATACGAATCCACTAACAACCATTGTCCTATTTTGATCTCTCATCTTAGCTTTTTTCTTGGAAGTTTAGCTTTTTACTTGGAAGTCAAGCTTTTCAAGTGAATAGTTGGATTAACATCAAATATCTGTGAGAAAACAACTTAGTGGTCTCATCTACTTCTAAGTTCATAAACTCACCATCATCCCTTTTCTTGCACTCATTAGTCTAGTACACACAAAGACCATCATCAACACCTATGAAAATATAGATCTAGATTAAATCTTGACTTTTAGAGGTTATCATATCCTCCATCCACCAAACATCATCAACATCAATTTTTGTCCAAATCTATCCTAACGTGTCTCTCATAAGTCCATCTTGAAACAAAACACATGTATCCATATCGTATTATCAACCTTCACTAACATCTCATCCTTCATAAGGTCATCATAAATTTGATGCTTATTACAAGGTCCCAACATAAGAAGATCATGGAATCAAATCCAAGTAGTTCAAATTTCACAACACCTATGGGTATTATCGAATCATCATTTGGAATGCCTAGTCATCTATTTGATCCTCATGAGTACCAAACTCCTTAATAACAACCTCAATATCAAAAATTTATCATAGAAGACATAACAAATGGATCTGAGGAATCCACAGAATTAACTAAGGAGAAAATCTTAGAGATGCAATAAGATCCTTCCTTGGATAAAGCACATGATGCTCTCATTCCTTTTGATCCCAAAACATATTTTCTGAGACTTGCACAAAATGGTTCTAAACTACTGTTTGATTTCAACATAGCTACACTTAGGGAAAAATCCCTCACACAAGTCATGTCATCAAATGTTCCATCACATGATAACATACTTGTAGTTCAAGCTATTAATGAACGAATACTTCAACCTCCAATGCCAAACATACTAAGTCAACCAACAATAACCTCATATGACACATATTCAATATTGTTTTCCAAAAAATTCGTAAATTTGTTATATCAAAATCCAAACTTGGTTTATCAAACAATCTCATAAATCCAAAATCCCCTAACACAAATATTCCACATTCATCATCATATACATCCAATCAAATAAACACTCTTATATCAAATTCTCACGAAACATAGAGAAATTAGGATTTGTGGGTTTAATGTCCAAAACCCAAAGTCAATTCCACCTTGCCTAATGTTTCATTAGGATTCAAATCAACAAGGAAAATAATTTAACTTTCAATCAAAAAGGTGAGTCAATCAGGCTTGGATCTAATCCTTTTGAGTCTTGGAAATGGGCTGAAAATGATTTTTTATGGTTAACCTAATTAGACTATATGACCTAATATGTAAAATGCAAGATCTTGACAATGCACATATTGAAACAGTAAGTTGCAAGCAGATCTAGGAAGTGCAAAAGACTGTGTACCTATCTTGAAAAGTTGGTTTTGGTATGCATAGGAGGACTAGGATTCCTAGAAGCGTATGGGTCTCTGATAGGGTGTTCTTTGCTTTTGGGGTCCTTTGATGACAAATCCGAGTTTCTAATTTCCAATTGTAGAGTTGTTGGATAATTATGTAGGCGAGTTTTTGTGACTTGAAAAGATGCAAGGCTTTGAATGCAAGAATAAACAATTTGTCTTCAAGCTCTCTTCAGACCTATAATCTGCACATTCAAAGAGAGGGAAAATTTTGGGCCATTTAGGGGCTTGTCTCAGTCAAACCCCGTGTAAGTGTTTCCACTTCCTCAATGACAATTTCAATGATAAAATGATAACGGATAAGAAGGAATGATGAAATAACAAAGTGCTACAACTCACCACCCTTCAATGGCTTCCTTGAAGGACTGAAGTCATGCATGTCACCTCGAGGTCTTGATCTTTCTTGGTTTATTTGATTGAATGCTTTGGAGACCTACAAAGCGTTAACCTTCACAAAACAATGATAACATGAATATGTTAGACACACAAGACAACTGAGAGGGGGTGAATCAATTGTACATTAAAGCCTTAAACCTTCATTAACCATCAAACCCTTATTATCATCAAAAAATGTAAACAAATGAAACATAAACACATTCAACACCATACACAAGAGAACAAAAAATTTATGTGGAAAACCCTAATTAGGGAAAAAACATGGTGATGATTAGCTCACATATATATGAATAACAACACTAAATACAATAGGCTCACTACCAGAAGGGCTCACTGCCCAAAAGAGAAGAATGGTTCGCAACCAAGGGCTCACTGCCTCAAGGGCTCACTGTCTAAAGGACTCACTGTCTGGAAGAAAGAAGGATAGAAGAAGACTATTACAAAGACTCCCTATCTTAGAGCAATAGGAAAAATCCAACACTATAACTTTGCACCATCTGCAACCTTCGGCTCACTGCCTCTAGCAACTTCAAGCACATTGAAAATGTAGACACCTTTTTCTCACTACATTTGGTAGCTTTAGGTGTTTAAGCTCGCACTCAAATCATCACACTTGATCACTTTCACATCATTTCACACCACACCACAAATCACACACTTCTTCAACAATTAACCTTTCTTATATATCTTCTACAATCTCAAAAAATTTCTCCATGTCAACCTCAATGAAACGTATGCACCTCAAACATGCAAACACTAAATAGGTTGGCACCAAACACTTCTACAGTGGAAATAAGTGAAGGCAGATCACACTAAGGGTTAACTAGGACCCAAATTTACATTGACATGCTTCGCCATGCTTCCACAAAAAACAACCTTCGCAATTAGCACTAGCACACTGGGTCGACCGAACCTACACTAACACTAACAAGGGACCACATACATACCTTCTCTAGGTTCGAAAATACCATGTGGACCAGATAGCAACACTCCACAACGTCCAAGAATATTCCAACACCATCAAAATATTCAAAAATACTACCACAACCACTTGAAACTAAAGAACACTTTCATTCTGTGCAACCAGACATATTGCCACTAAACATAATTTATGAATCCAAGCTTGCGAAACAACTGAACACCAGATACTCCAGGGAAAGGTAGATACAACCAATCTGATCATGTGCCCAAATATGCAAGACAAGAAGCCTTAATGCAGAGAAATGCAAAGCAATCTCATTTCTCCTAGATAACCTTCTTCACAGGCAGCACACTGTCAAACACAACTTCCAAGTTGCCGCACGATCCAAAACCTGAAACTCTAGATATAACACCTCTGAACACCTCTATTCATCACATCCAAACCACACAACCATATCCTCAACCATGAAGAGATGCATAGCACAACATGAGCACACCTCTATCACACTGCACACTCTTTTATTCATTTTTTTTCAAAAGCACTTGGAAACCAAGTGAATTAGCTGCACCAACAACACCACAAACTCTTGCTCAACATATCTACAACATTTGTAACACCTTATCAATACCATAGAAACTTCTCAACATGATCACACTAGAGGTTGACATCAAACCATAACACTAATCCCAACATAGTGCAACAATCTCCTTGACCATACTGGAGGTTGAAATCAATGAAAACACTAATTACAACACCAACAAATCTCCAACATAATACACATAAACTCACATAGAATTTGACATGATGTTAGGATCTTGAATTATTGTAATGATGCTCTTGAATTGCTTGATAGTGCTCTTGATAATAATAATTGCTCATAAATTCTCCTTAGTGCTTGTTAGATTTGAAATAATGCAATAACTAGGTATTTATAAACATTTGTCTAATTTTTCGAGAATTAAATCTTGATAATCGACATTTGAAATTTGAAATTTGAATGTTAAAATGGCCACTTTGACATATTAAAAATTGGTCCCCGAAATAATAGGGGGACCCATACGCCCATGGGCGTATGGGTCTTGGCTCTATTTTCCAAAACACAATGTATCAAGAGAAAAACATTAATTACTTGCATTTGTTCAATGCTTGCAATTTCTCAGAAAGTGGTACAAATGGGCTATAAAATGCACAATTTAGGAAATTAGGGACCCAATTAGGATCAATAATTTAGGGGGAGAAAAACATAGTGTGAAATTGTTAAGGGTGACAATTTGTGACGCTACATTTAACCCCCACTTTAGTGAGAGCATGAACTTACACTTAGACTCACATTAAAGTAGAAAATTTATGTCAATAGGGGTCCAATTGTCCAAATGTTGAAGAGATAGGACGACTAAGGATCAAGGGAGGTTATCAAGCCCCCAAGATCTAAGATCCCATGGAAAACCAACATAAGCAAAAAAGAACACACATATGTGTGAAATGTAGCAAGACAACATACACCGACATACATGTCAGAAAACATAAAGCGTACACGATGAAAACACATGACATGATGGAACATAAAGATTACGTTGAGATAAAAATAAACATGATGTAAACACGAAAAAAACACACATAAAACACACACAAAAATACAAGATTAGTACTAAAATATTCGAGTCGGTAAGGCAAAGAGATCTCAGTCTTAAATCATCTCAAATACCAAACGTCATTCATCAAATAAATGTTAGCTCCCATGAGAACTAGCAAGGTGTGTTATGCCACATCACTCATGAAACACATGGGTCTACTGGAAAGCAAGGTGTGTTATGCTAGGTGGCCATGTTAAATGGGGTGCTCAAGTGTAATGTCTCGAGGGATGAACAAAACTCACCTTAGGGGGTGCAAAAGGTTTAACGTCTTGGGGGACAAACAAAAATCACCTCAGGGGGTGCACAAGGTTTAACATCTTGAGAGACATACAAAACTCACCTTAGGGGGTGCACAAGGTTTAACATCTTGGGGGATGAATAAAACTCACCTCATGGGGTGCACAAGGTTTAATGTCTCGAGGGATGAACAAAAATCACCTTAGGGGGTACACAAAAAATGATAGGATAGGGCTAATAAATCAAAGGATGTTATAGCAACACCACCACAAGAGATGATTCATAAAAAAAACAAAGGGGTTTTGCTCAATACATGAAATGTCACACCTTAGGGAATATCAAACATGAAATCACCACCAAGAGAGGATAAGTTGTGGAATAAAAGACTCACACCTTAGGGAATACTAGCTATAACATTACCACCAAGGGAATGCCATATGCCAAGAAATATCACACACCCTTAGGGGATATCAAGCCTAATATCACCACTAGAGAGACATATAGATCAAGAAGGCCACACTTCCTAGGAGATGTATACTATCATCACTAAGAAGGGACCATTTCTTATGCAAACAATGAGAAGGGGGCTATATGCCCCCCTGAAAATGTTAGTGTACTTGCTACACTAACATTTTACGGAGAA
This sequence comes from Sequoiadendron giganteum, assembly GCA_007115665.2. NCBI lineage: Eukaryota > Viridiplantae > Streptophyta > Pinopsida > Cupressales > Cupressaceae > Sequoiadendron > Sequoiadendron giganteum. The sequence continues at coordinate 535,989,366 of CM021101.1, forward strand.
ATCAAGGGATCCCTTGCTATAAAGAATACACCTATGCAAGGCTACCTAACCCCTTGCCCCCCAAGTGTAGGGACAAAGGTGAGCCAAATGGATTATGATGTGCTACTCCTTGCAAAATAAAATATGATTGCATAAAGCTAATTTTATACCCTCATGGATGGTAGTGAGTATTGTGATACTACAACGACCACATGGCAAGGAGAAAATCAAATAAATGTTAATGTATTATACTTTCAATTTGATCTCCATAAGGATCAAATTCTCTTAATTTCTTCTTTAAAGCATGATATTTGTCAGTAAGATGTTCTATTGTTCTATGAGATGCGCAGTAAGATATATTTGTACTCTTTCCTTTCTTATCTTCTTGATCATAGATGGGTGGTAATGTAATATGTCCTAGTTTGAGAAGTGTGTCTAATGCCCATTCAGTCTTGGTTATAGGATGTAGGAATGGTAATTTCTTGAGAGGATCATAGAATTTGGATTTATTGGCCGAGGGAACAAATGTTTGATGTAAAGGTGGAGGCTCTTGGTACGCTAACTCCTTTAGTGTCTTTAGACGATGTTTTTTTCCAAAAGGGAGTGGATTTCATGTTCATTCTTTATGTCACATCCTTATTTTGTTAAGATTTTGAAACCTTGACCATAAATTTACTCCAAGTTAATTGGTGTGTTTTTATTCTCATAAGATGGAGGATTATTAGGTGGTATGTATTCCTTATGGTTGATATCAATAAGTTCTTTCATGCATGTTGGCTGAGGTATGCCTTGTGATCCAATTTTTAGATGTAACGAACTAAACGTTTCAAGCGGTGGTATGACAAGATATTATTGGTATGGGGGAGTAGGCCATTGCATTGAGGGATAAAAGGTTGCATTATTATCAAGGTTACACAAGGAATCTTGTATGAATTCATGCATGCTCTCATCATCTTTCCCGAGGATAGATCAAGAAGATTAGGAGATGAAGTCTTATGAACATCATTATCAAAATTAGGGTTATTGCCAAACACACAACTTGAAACATCAACCAAGGACTTCAAGGATATACAAACTTTACCAAAACACCAAGCCATGATGATATGAGATTTTGCAATGTGATTTAGACTATTATGCAATAGGTAATTGGATAGTAGACAATAACGTTAGACATAGACTCCTGAGAGTATTTTGTCACAAAAAATGAGCTATAAACAGATAGTAGGACAAAGGCACCTAAGGGCATCTGAGTCCTGTATAGGGGTTCTAAAACTTCAAAATTTGAATGTATATTATATTGCTTAAGGCTTTTGAGTTTATTTTCAAACATTTGTAATAGTGAGTAATTTTCCAGATTTTGCTTACTTTATTGCAATGCAAGTATGTACCAATATGTGAACAAGAAATGATAATTTTGAATGCAATTTTTTGATCTGAAATGCACAAATTGATTAGTTTTAAGATGCCTAAATCTGAGAATGATGATTTGATGGAATTCCAAAATAATGCAATTTTATTTCACCTTTATGAACTATATGCAAGATGCCTAAAAATGATGCAATCATGAATTCCAAAATAGATATTTGCAAGCACCAACAACTTGAGCAGACAAAGACATAAATTTGTGAAAAAGTTTGTTGATTAAAGTGTATAAGGACAAAGGCGCCCAGGGGTTTCTAAGTCCTTGATAGGGGTTTTGAAAATTGAAAATTAAGTGTTTAAATTTCTATTTAAGAATGTTGTTTCTATCTGCAAATTGGTTTGATAGTGACTAGTTTTTCTAGAATTGCTTAATGTAATTTTAAATGCAAATGTATAACAATGCAAATGAAAAATATGAATGAAATTTTCAATGTATATTTGATCTAAGCGACTGAAAATAATCCTAGTGCAACCTATGATGCCATATGATATTCAAATTTTTGAATTTTTATGTCTTTTATGATGCAAAAGTGAAAACCCTAAATGAAAGATGCAAAAGAATGCAATGCAAAAATTAAATCTAGGATGCAATTTCAGAAGGTATGTAATGTTAACAGGTCAGGTTCACCAAAATGAAACATAGAGAAATTAAGATTTGTGGGTTTAATGTCCAAAACCCAAAGTTAATTCCACCTTTTCCTAGTGTTTCATTAGGATGCAAATCAACAAGGCAAATAGATTAACTTTCAACCATAAAGGTGAGTCAATCAATCCTAGATATGATCCTTTTGAGTCTTGGAAATGGATTGAAAATGATTTGTTATGATTAACCTAATTAGACTATATGAACTAATATGTAAAACACAAGATCTCGATAATGCATATAGATTGAAGCAGCAATTTACAAACAGATCTGGGAAGTGCAGGAGTATGTGTATCTATCCTAAAAAATTGGTTTGGTATGCACGAGAGGATTGGGACGCCTAGTGGTGCATGGGTCTTTGATAGGGTATCTTACTCTGCTTTTGGGGTCCTATGATGACAGATCCGAGCTTCTGATTTTTAGTTGCAAAGTTGTCAGAATGCTGTCAGATAATTCTATAAATGAGTTTTCATGACTTAACAAGATGCAGGGATTTGAATGCAAGAATAAAATTTTTATCTTTAAGCTCTCTTCAAACCTCTTCAAACCAAAAATTTGCACATTCAAAGAGAGGGAAAATGTTGGGCCATTTAGGGTCTTACCTCAGTCAAACCCCGTCTAAGTGTTTCCACTTCCACAATGACAATTTCAATGATAAAATGATAATAAATAGGAAGGAATGATGAAATTATGAAGTGTTGCAACTCACCACCCTTCAATGGCTTCCTTGAAGGACTGAAGTCATGCACATCACCTCGAGGTCTTGATCTTGCTTGCTTGATTTATTGAATTCTTTGGAGACTTACAAAAGTGTTAGCCTTCACAAAATAATGATAACATGAATACGCATAAACTCACATAGAATTTGACATGATGTTAGGATCTTGAATTGTTGCAATGATGCTTTGAAATGCTACTCTTGACTTGCTTGATAGTGCTCTTGATAATAATAATTGCTCATAAATTTTCCTTAGTGCTTGTTAGATTAAATGAAATGATGCAATAACTAGGTATTTATATGCATTTCTCAAATTTCCCGAGAATTAAATCTTGATAGCCAACATTTGAAACTTGAATTTTGAATGTTAAAATGGTCACTCCAACATATTAAAATTGGTCCCCGATAGAATAGGGGGGCCCATACACCCATGGGCATATGGATCTTGGCCTTATTTTCAAGGACACAATGTATCAGGGGTAAAACATTAATTACTTGCATTTGTTCCATGCTTGAAATTTCTTGAAAAGTGGTACAAATGGGTTATAGAATGCATAATTTAGGAAATTAGGGACCCAATTAGGCTCAATAATTTAGGGGGAGAAAAACATAGTGAAATTGTCAATGGTGAAAATTTATGACACTACACCTCCAAATACTAACATTCCTCACTCTTCATCATAAAATATTCCAAATTACTCAAACAACCCTTTCACGACCTAAACTACCATATCTTATGTGACTCCTAACATTCCATATGCTACACAAGCACCTAACTTAACAAATAGCACATATAATCCTAACAACTCATATAAATATCCTATTCTACAAATCCCATCTCCACATCTAACATACCAAAACTTATAACATACCACATCCTTCACAAACATTCAGATCTAATATATCCTCCAATATCCTTCAATAATAATACATTCCCTAACAACAGAACACACAACAACAATAATACATTCCCCAACAACAAAACACACCACAACAACAATTCATTCCCCAAAAACAATACATTTTACAACAACAAGTCGTCCCTCAATAAAAAATCATTCCTCAACAATACATTTCACAACAAGTCACTCAAAAACAAGTCATCATGCAACAATAATTCATTCCCCAACAAAAAAACATACCACAACAACAAACCAATCCCCAACACAAAAATATTCTATATAATTCATACAACATTCCTCAAAACATTCCACAAAATCAAAATCCATTATACAGTTATTCATCCATCCCTCAACTCCTAACATACACTCCATCTAACCAACCACAAAATAACCAACATAATGACTTGGAATTGCTACTACAAAACTTGAACCAAAGGGTTACCAATATGCAACTAGGACAAACAAAGAAAAACTATACACTTGAGGATATTTGTCCATATCCATTTGATAGAAACATACCTATGATACCTTTCCCTCATAACTTCAAAATTCCCAAATTTGACAAATATAAAGGAATAGGTGATCCATAAGAACACATACAAGAATTCTACATATCATGTCTAAAGGTTGCATATAATGACACATTTACTTAATGCGCCTCTTTCTTCAAAGTTTAGGTGGACAAGAAATAGAATGGTTCTCCAATCTACCACATGATATCAAAATATTCCATGAACTTTTGGAAAAGTTTATTGGTCATTTATCATACAACATGGAACATGAAACCACCATGAACGAATTATATAAAACAAGACAATATGAGAGAAATATTTTCTTCCTTCCTATAACATTGGAGACATAAGGCCAACAAATGAAAATAGCCGATTCCTGAAAAATAACTCGTAGGTATATTTTTCCAAAACCTTAATACCGAAATTGGTTTCCACTTAACTATACAATGTACTGACACCTTTGAAGAAGTCACCAAAAAATTGATCACTATTGAAAAGGATCTTATCACTAAGGGACTTATCAAAATCTATGAGGACAATAGAGATCAAATATCAAACTCTAATGATAAACCTCGCCTATGGGCTAAAGATAAGAATGCCACCAACAATGGGGTTGTAGATACAAAATTTGTACAAAACATACAACCCCCATCAAATAATCAACAAAATAATCAAAATGTAAATCCTTCAAGAGGGCCACCAAGACCTAACAACACCACTTGACATAAGTACAATCCCTTAGGGAAGCCAATTGAGATGGTCTTTAAAAAACAACTCAATCAAAACTTATCAAACTTCCAAAACGTAGACATTATGATGAACCTCAATTTAAACCCTTATGGTATAATGACAATTATTATTGCAAATACCATAGGATGAAAGGTCATAAAACAACAAATTGTATGAAACCTAAAAATATTATACAAGATCTCATTAACCAAGGAGATGTTAGCATCGATCAATGTCCTCGAACTTCTATAAATAATAATTTGAGAATTTACAAGGATTCAATCACAAACCATGGTAAAGGAAATTACTTGGGAAAAGAAAAGGACTATAACAAAGTTAACCACTACTATGATATTGTAGTAGGAAATATCTAAGAATCTAACAATTGCATTTTTGTTGTCACTATACCTGGTAGGAATCCTGAGTGTGGATTCACTACACGATGAGGGAAAGTCACCATTTAAGGAGCTCCATCCCAATCTAAAAGCTTATCTAAGGTGCTACCAATTGATTGCAATCTCATAGATCATCTTAAGAAAACTCCAACTCAAACATCAATTTTGGAGCTTCTTAGGATTTCTCCATCACATAAGAAAATCTTAGACAAGGTACTCTTAGAATCATCCATTCCTACCAACATAGATACCAATAATTTATAGGCTATGAAAGGACATATCAAATATAATCACTATCTTATTCATTGAAACAAATCTCCCTTCAAATATATAACATAATCATTCCTTACATTTAGAAGTCTTCATCCACAAACATAAAATCAAAAGAGTCTTAGTATATGGTGGAGAAGGCTTGAGCATTTGTACTTTTAAACTTGTCAAACAATTGGGATACTCCAACGAGATTATCGAGAAAAAAAATAGAATTACCATTAGAGCATATGATGAGAAAGAATGTGAATCTGAAGGGACTATCAAACTTCCTATTCAGGTTGGTCCAACTATTGCAAAAATACCATGTCAAGTCTTGGACCTTGATTTACAATATAACATTATCCTAGGATGCCCATTGATAAATTGCATGCACACTGTCCCTTCAACCTATCATCAATGTCGAAAATTTCCTCACAATAAAATTGAGGTCACCATTTATGGGGATCCTCAACCTTTGCATTATTGTAATAACATGGAAGAAAAATATCAAAAGCTACTCCAAGTGTATAACAATGATATCATCTCCCATTCAAAATCTTACATTGATCCATCAACATTAGCCTCATCATCCACCATTCATACACCTCTTCCAAAAATCAAGGTTCAAGTACAAGATAATGGTCTTAAACGGTCCTTTATGTAGGATTTTTTTTGTCTTCTCCTAAGACATATGGAAAACCACAACACAGAGACAAAACATATTCTACTATCAAATTTGAGCCTACTCTTTTCTCCAAGTGGGGAGCTCAAAAAAGAGGTCATAGAGGAAGACATTTCCAAATGGTTGTACCAAGAGGAAAATAAACAAGCTACTCTTCTAGTTGATCCAAATAGAAAAGGTTTTCAAATAATTAAGAACATGGGAATCACACACCATGTTGGCCTTGGTCTACATTAGCAAGGAATAAGAGAACCCATTATTCTAGAGAAATGATAGAAACACCAAGGTCTTGGGGATATGGTTTGAAAAATAACATTACCCCTAACATTGAGAGTATCCCTAGTGAGGTAGTTGGATTTTTTCTCACAATTAATACTTCTAACAATGATACCATCGAGGACTCTCCCATGTACATCACATATCTATTTTAGAATGCATCCATAAACACCATTATGAACTTTTTATTTACCTCATTTTCAAAAGATAATAGCCTTCAACTTGCTTACCCCCAACTCATCGATTAGGACCAACAAAAAGCACCAATTTTGGATGTATTTGAAAATGATGACACTATTGCTAAGTTTATGGGACTTACAGATGGTATACCTCCTAGAGATCACAAAGAAGGGTTTGATATAGAGCTTTATGTGAAAGCATACTATGGGGGGAATTCAGATCCTTCAGTCACAAAACCAAAAATAAAAAAATAAAAAATAGATCTCCTAGTGAAATCCATAATGTGGCACTTTTAGATCAAGAAAAACTCAAAATAAATGACGTATACAAGGGTGAAAACCTCTCTGAGGCACTTGAGGATGAAGGATTTTAACTCCCTAATATCGCTAAGCATCAAGATAAATCAAGGAAATTAGTGGAAGACTCAAATCAGATCAATGCTGGAACTCTCGACAATCCTAAGATCACATTCTATGCAACATCTCTAGATCTTGATGAGAAACACAATTTTACATCATTCCTAGAGGAACAAAAAATATCACTTAAAACACCTATTCATAGTTACTAGATGATTCATTTTGTTATGTTATCCACTTAAAACATGCTAAATTGGGTCAATTATGCATATCTCAAACTTTTGTTACTTAAACAACCCACATGTGATTATTTTTCTCATGTTTGTCACCTAAGATATTTGTGAGGGATTTCCACCCTTGTTATAGAGGATTGACAAGCAAGAATAATGAGTTTTAATATTTTATGTTTAATTAATAGTCAACATCATGAACCAAATCTAAATATCAACATGTATGAAAGTAGTGTAACAAAACATAGTCACAAGATTGCACAATACATAGATTGATATGTGGAAAACCCTTATTGAAGAAAACCCACCACCAAAAGACATCCAAAATTTTATTATTCAAAATCAACACCAATTCAATACAATATGGGATTTGGAGAACCTTTTACAGACTTTCAATCTACAACATAGCCTTCTTTTGTAATTTTTCCAGTGTCTACACACCAACAATGTATAAACATCTTCAATGTCTATTACAATGAGTTCATAACCTCGAGTAACCTTTGTGCATTGGCACAAACTATTATATATAGACATATTCATGGGATTTCAACCATCTAATTATATAGCTAACTTATGAAGTACCAAGAGTTATGCTTTAGTACATATGTATGTTAGCATACTGCACTTGTCACTAAGTAAGATCTGTCCACTCAAACAAGCTCCTTGTAAACTTTTCTACTCTTATACACTATGAAATACTACTTACATCCTTTACACTATTAGTATTTGTTTCCTATATAACCACCACTACCAACTTCTTTCTTGCGATAACACATCAAAACATAAAATCACTCCATATTACTTGTGGTATCTTATATCATCTCCCAAGACATTACCAAACACTTAGACCATGCTCACATGTTCACCGATTCTATAGAAAGTGCACCTACATCACTGAACATGTATCCAATAAATACTAGGTATCTATGAGATGATTTATTATTATTATAATTATCTCATGATGGATATCATGACATCTCCATATGTAGACAAGACAATTATGTTGCACCATAACCACTATCACAACATCACTCAAGTTAATAAACATAAAATACTATATTGCAATCCTAGAAACTCACTGCACTCATCACATTCAATTGTATTCCACCATGAAGAAGACTCTAGATAAAATATTTCTACAAGGATTCTCCCAAGTAATTATCACCTAAATCTCAACATTCTACCACTTGACATTTATAGCAAGAGATAGTGCGATATTTCAACTTGAGATTAACCTATTTCTCAAGAATGGGGCAAACCCATTTGATCTTTACACCACATGAAATTGGTAGTTCTTACAAATTTTGTCACAGTGTTTGCAATATTTACCTAAGTATCGATTTTATCCATCTATACTTTCCTGTTCTCAACCATTTCCCTGGAAAAATGATATTCCATATTTTAATATGTTTTTCTCTTGCATAGTAGACATGATTCTTAGCCAAACAAATTGTATTTTGTGAATCGATTTTCAACCCTACTAGAATATTAAACCAATATTGTTGCTTAACCTATTCAACCACATTGCTTCCTCATAAGGATGTGTTGTGGCCATATATTCTACTTCAATAGTTGAGAAAACAACTATTTGTTTCCTCTTACTCATCTAACTTAATGGTCCAACAAATAGAATAAAACACACATTTTCTTGTATACATTTGGTTGTCAAGATCCCCAACCTAATTAGAATAAAAAAATGCTTGTACACAACACATTTTTGATATCATTAGTACCATAATAAATAAAACAAAGCTTCAGAGTTCCCTTCAAGTATCTGGACACTCTTTTCGCATGTGCTCTGTAACAACCCTCCATTTTGCTTTATGGATTGGACAGTGTGTCCTTGTTTTGCTTTGATTTATGTTTTTGGATATTCAGATACTTTATCTTGTGTGTGTAATTGAGCACTATTTATAGAGCGACGAACTATTTTATGCGATGTGATGTGGTTTATCTGATGATTTATTTTACATGCTTTAATGATGTAATGATGTTAGTAGTTGTAACATGAGATTTTATTATGAGATTATTGAGTAAGATGTAAATGTCAGTCTTGATGAGTGTATTGGTGAAGGGGATGGGTTCGCATCACTCGCTTGCGAGCGCCCTGCGAATCCGTGATTTCTTCTTCATGGTGTGTACTATATGCTATTTATATCATATGATGTGTTTACTTGGTTTTCAGGTTTGCAGGTACATGACATCGACTCCACCTGGTTTTCATAGGTTTGAGCGTGTCGATCCAATGGTTGAGTTGAATGGGAGATAATAGCTAGGTAACGTGTGTCAAGTCTACGCCCTAGCCTTAGTGTGTTGCCAGTCTTGTTTGTTGAGTCATGGTTTACCTTATTTTATTGTTATTTGATTTTGAAAAGTGTGTGTTTATTAAATCAATTTTTAGAATGATTGCATTGTTTAAATGTGGTGATTAATTAATATTAATATTAAATTATGTTTAGAAGTTATATTTAAATTTATTATTAATTTATTTAATTAATTAAATTTAGTCCCAAAAGGATTGAATTTATTTATTAAATAATTAAAATTAATTAATTAAGTTTTATGTGGTTTATATTATATAGAAAATTGAAAGTTATTTGAAATTGTATTTCAAAGGGAAAGTTAGTTTTCAAAAATGTGGGAGTTAATTAATATTAAGATATTTTAATTTTGATATTGCATAAAAAGTAGATTTGGTTGTTAAAGATATTTTTGAGTAGATTTGGTTGTTAAAGATATTTTTGATTTATGCCACAAGTGTGAGTTTAATTAATGAGAGGAATTGGTTGCAAATTCATTCACATGAGAGTTTTGAGGAGGAAAAAAACTTTTTCTAGTTGGAGAGGATTTTGTGAAAGAAATTGCACAGGGAATGGTTGGAAGAAATTTTTGATTGTAGAATTGATTTGAGAAAATTTTGTTGACATTGGTTGGGCTTTTGGTTGAATTGCTCGCTTGGAATCACTCCACGGTTGAAGAGAAATTGTGAGATCTTTGGAGGAGGCTCTTCTTCAAAAACATCTTCTTTGCCTGTAGCTTCAATACCATGTTTTATTCTGTGATTTATTGTTCTTGTTTGTTTAAATTAAATTTGTAGTGAATTTAGAATTGTTGGTAAATCCTTTTAGGATTAGAGATTGCTATTTGAGATTGGAATTAAATATTTAGATTTTGGTAATTTTGTTATTCCCTGTGAAAATTCCTCTATGAAATTGTTAAAAAATAGGCTATAGAATCTAATTTTATTTGAGGAAATTGTAGTATTGTTTGTTAAATCAAACCTTGGATTGTGCAACACATGTAGATTTCTGTAGGAAATTTAATTCCTATAGAAAATAATTAGATTTTTTTTTTTTTTGAAAACAAATCCGCTATAGAAAACTTGCAATGGAGAAATCTAGATTCCTTTTATTTTTCCTATTTTGTATTGCTGGAAATTTGATGAAATGGTTGATTAAAAAGAAAGAAAATCAGTTATTAAGTCTCTGTGAATTTAGGAAGGTATTCTAGAAAATTTTATTCAGTTTCCTATAGGTGGTTATTTTTATTTATTTTTCTCAAATTTACCAGTAAAATTATTTTGTGTAAATATATATATTTATACATTATATGTATTATATTCTTGAATATATACACACATAACATATATATATATATTTATTATGTGGTTAAAGATTAAATTTATTTCTTTTATCAAATCGCCGCGCATGAAATTTAAATTCCGTCACTGTACGAATTCGAAAGAATGAAATCGGCAATTGAAATTTATTTTTATGGTGGAGGTGGGAGGTTAAGCCACCAGCCACACATTTATGGGTGGGAGGAGCACTGCCCATGTGATAGCGCACCCACTTCATAGGGGGTCGCGCTGTCCCATGGGAAGCGTTGCCCCCATCGAAGGTACGTGGGAGTGGCCAGATTGTACATAGTACAACCGACACACCCACTGTGTAGCCTTCTCGGTTACTGTGGAAGCAACCTCCCTGTGTGCGTCCATTTGTAGTCTTTAGTGTGTATTGTTTTGGGATTCGTTAATTATATTTAATTTCATTTTGATTTGGTATATATATATAGATAGTTAGTGATTTATTTTGAATATATTTAATTATTGTATATTAAAAGTGTATATATATAATTATATATTAATATGTAATTATGTGTATATATTTTGTGAATATACAAATATATTAAATACTAATGTTAATTTTTTTTTAAAACAATAGTATTTCTAAATAATTTGTTTTATAAAATGTTGATTGAGGAATAGTAGGAAATGAATAGAAAAGAGAAATTTAAGTAATTTGTTGAAATTGATGTGTTAGTTGTGAAACTAAAAGAAAATTTACTTGCATAGACTTATGTTATTTTTAAAAGTAAATTTAGGAATTGGTTATATTGAAGAGACAATTAGTTATTTTAATTTATTAATTTTCTATTAGGGCAATTATATTATTGAGAATGGAGTATGTAAGAAATATGGATTTAGTATATCCAAAGATAGTAATTTCCTCGTGATTGTCTTAAATGTTCTATTTTCTCTGTATTTCGTAAAGGGAAGTGAGTTTAATTGTTTTAGATTTCCAATAATAGAAGAGGTAATAGGGATAAATGATTATTTGAGTTAACCCGTTATCATGCCTTTGACTTTGTCAATGTTACCTATTGAATGAGTATGGATTTAAGAAATCTAAATATTAGATTTGATTAATGACTTGAATTTCTTTTGTAACTTTTCTTCAAATTGCATTTTGGGGTATGGGATTAAGTGTTAGTCCAAAATTGTAAGTCTTCCAGAGGATTTTAGAGGATAAGGGTTGTTGATTCTTTATGTCAACCGGTTATTTTTTCTCTTGGGTAGTGCATGGTGTCTTTTCAGTAATTACCCGGTTTCCACGAACGAGAATGTTTTGTACCTCCTGTGAAAGGAGTTGACTATGTGTTTTGTTATCTCCAAGATGTTTGGAGTGAGTTCTATTATTGTTTCCTCCTTGAGATGGAGTGGATATGATGCATAGGTTGTATGCACTTATGATTCCCTTGGTGATTGGTTTGTATGTGTGTTGTCCATTAGAAGAGTGGCTTCTGTTAGGTGTCGGAGCCCAAAGAGGTAAATCGGGTAACCTTCAAAAGTGATTTAATCAAGTGATAATTAAATTAATGTACTTAGATGATTAGGATGCATTTCATACTAATCAAGATAATTTATCCTCACTCATAGACACGAGGGCTCGTTTAGACTTGGGATGAGTGGGAAGGCCTGAAATGGCATGGTCATCTATCTTGTCCTTACGAGAGGTATTTGATTCCACATGGGTTAGCATGAGGGCCGGGGTTCGATTGAGGTCACCAGGAAATTTAGAGCCTATGAAGAATGCCCATAGGAGATCTCATGACTAACTATGTGATGACACTCTGTCTAGGATAACATTGGGTTTTGTGATATGTGTATGGATTCCTTGTCATACTTGTTCAATTCTATTTTGTGTTTGGAAGCAATGTGACCTATGTCAGTGATGTGAAAGTTGTACTTGTGTTATGCATTTATTTGATTATGTTAGTATGAGTCAGCCTTTGGTTAGAGGTTGTAGATCTTTGTCCATGTTACGTTGTTACTATCTCCTAGCATGGGGGGTGGGCCTTCAGGTACCACTTGGTTGGGTGGAACATGCACCATAAACCGTTGGGTCCCCCTTAATATTCAGTATTTGGTGGCGAGACATCTAGATGGACAACTCATGGTTCTTGTGTTTAATTTAAGCATTGTTGTATTTCAAGATTGTAATAAGTTATTTTACCCCTCTTGTATTTATGAGGTGGAATTTTGTAATGTAATACTTTTGTAATATTGCCTCATTCTGGGAATGAGTGATGTAATCAGATGTTCAAGTAATCAATTAATGTTATGGATGTTTACCTTCTTATCTTATGATGTATATGTATGTTGAATTAATGTTTACTACATGAGTAATTCAATGCAATGAATTTTAAATGATGTAGGTTTTTGGGTTTAAGTAATCTCTGTTACGTAGCCTTAGGGGAGGTTATCAATTGTAGATGAACATGTATGTTTAATTCACTTTAAATAAAAAAAAATTAGTATGCTTTTATTGTGAATTGAAACTTCCTCTAGGGTTGCGTGGCGGGGCATTACATGCTCAATGTTCTTTACTTAGTTGCCCCATGAAATTAATTATAATTCCAATTGATTGGATAATGTTTGGTCTTGTGTAGACCATTGCATACATGATACTTATTACTACACTTGCATGTAGAACCTTCCTCAAGTCCTCCAAATCCTCCATAGATTTAGGACATTGTTCTATACTCAACTTTGTGTCAACTGGTAGAGGTGATCTTGTTGCTTACTATCCTCCATTCCAAACCTACAAAAGGTTGTATCAATATACTTCCTCTAGTTCAACCATAGTTTTCTCTTATTTCTATCCCTACATATCTCTATTTTGAGAATATATTTGGTAGCTCCGAGCACTTTCATATAAAAATAACTACACAATAAAGTTTTAATTTCTTGAATTAATGTTCTATCATTTCCAATAACAAGAATATCATCATATAAAATAATAATAATAATATGGTTATTTACATTCTTATAGTATACAAAATGATCAACATGGCTTCTTTCAAAACTCTATTTTGGTATATGTTAAAATTTTGGTTCCACATCCATGTGAAGTGATTTAATCTATATATAAAGACATATTTAGCTTACAAATCAATTCTTTATCTTTCACCTTGTATCCTTTAGGGAATTTCATAAAAAATCCTTCTCTAAGTATCCATGCAAGAATGCAATCTTGACATCCATTCACTCAATTTCCAAATCAAGTATCTTATCAATAGATAATAATATTCTAGTGGAACTTGAATTAGCAATAATGGAAAATATCTCACCTCACTCTATTATCTCAACTTGAAAATAACCCTTAGCCACCAACTACGCCTTGTACTACTCAAGTGATCTATCATCTTTGGACCTCTTCTTAAACACACACTTGTAGCCTATGAATTTCTTATCTTTAGATAGGTTAAATCCAAATTCTAATTCTTACACTAATTTAATGATATTTTTCCAAGAATTTTTCTATTTGGAAGTGAGTGCCTCTTCCATAGAACTTAGTTCACTATTATTAAAAATTTATAGAAAAGCCACAAAAAAATATAATGGAATGCACCTTTAATGCAATCTTTGCTGCATGATAGACCTTATAGTTTATGGTGAATAAATTTTGGGCACATGTACACCATGTTCTTCAAAGTTTGTGCTAGATGTGATTTCCTCTTCCTCTACCAAACTTTCATGTCCACTATCTTGTTTAGATTTCAATACTTTTTGTTGATCCATATTTGTTTCAAAAGTCACCCTCTCAATTTTTGTATTCTATGACTTCAAATTTAGGCCTTTCACCAAAGTCCCTAAATGCAACATCCCTTGAGTAGAGAACATTAAAATTTTCCAAATTTTAAAACTTGTAGCCTTCAAAAATTTCTCCATAGTTGATGAAAATACACCTTGCAGCTTTACGATCCAACTTAGACTATCACTCCTAAAGCACGAATGAATGCCTCCTAGTCAAATACCCTAAGCGTTCCATAATTGGTTTTATTTGAGTGTATATTTCATATGGTTTCTTGTTTGTTAGTTAAAATTAGGAGAAGTGTCCTTCAAGTAGCATGCAATGCTCATTTCCTCTACTAAAATTCTTGTCCTAGGCTTGTGCTACTCATCACACCCCTAACTTGATCAAGAAAATTTTGTTCAACATTTTTTCCACCCCATTTTTTTGTGAGGTATATGGGGTACTCCTTTCCTTCAAAATTCCAAAATGCTTACAAAATGCATAAAACTCTTTTGAGAAAAATTCACCTCCATTATCTATCCTAAAAAAAAATATTTTCATATTTACTTTGATTCTCAATTAGGGCTTTGAAATCCTTAAGCTTAAAAAATACCTCAAACTTAAGCCTAAGAAAAAATATCAAAAGGCATAACTAGTATAATCATCAATACATAAAAAATAGTAAATAGACTTACCAATGGATGTGATACATAAGATCAAACATATCATTATGTATCACCTCTACAATATCTCTTGCTCTAGTACTTCTAGAGTTAAACTACACTATTATTCTTTACTAGCACATAATGATCATAAAGTTATAAAGGTGTCACCCTTCCCTTGTGCACATTTCCTCTATCTATGACACTTAGCCATACCTCAAAAGTCCCAAGTGTGCATCTTAGTGTTAGGATTAACGTGTCATTTACCTTGTAATCCTATGTATATGTATCTCTAATAATCTTAGAAAATGTCCTTGAAAACCTAGAGTGGAATTGGAAATTATCTTGCAATTTAGGTTCCATGAGAATCTTGATATTAGTTGTCATATAAATTCATGAAGAAGATGGAGCAAAATGGTGATAGTTATAGTTGACTTTTGGATCACTAAATGCACTTTCCTAATTCTAGGCATTGGGATTGAGGAGTGGGAATATTTTATGGAAAGACAAGGTTTGCATGACGACCAATCCATTTTGGAGTTCTATACTTGGGTATTTGAGTTGCTCAAGGTTACGACACCTAAGATTCTTGTGTGGTTACATTTTTGTTATGGGGGAAATTGATTATGCCCATGGGATGTCCATGTGAAGTCATTGATGATTTTATTGTTCTTAGAATATTCTCTTCAAGATGGGAAAGGGGTTTTTGTATGATACCATGATTTTGTTATCCATTTTTATATAAAATAATTTGTTAAATTTTCCTTGTGCTTATTTATTGAGAGTATGAGATGGTGGTTTAGATGGGACTATTTTATAAGTATATAGGTGCTACCAATTTTTTGTTAGAGTGAAGAAAGTCTTAGTGTGTGGATGTATCTCACATTTGAAAATTAAAATATTTGTCCTCATTATTGTATGGAGTTTTTTCTTGATAGGGTTTCTCCACATATATCCTATGTTGAAATTGTTGATTTATTTCTCTTTGTTGATTTATGAAATCTTGTAATTAATCTTATGATAATCCTTTTTAAAGAAACAAAATTCATATTTTTCGTACATTTGTAGAAGTTATTATTGCACTAGTTTCACCTTGTTCCTCAACACTTAGCCTCTTATGCCACATAAATCAATGCTTATTAGTGACACATGGTCATTGCAATCGAGAAATAGTTATATTGTTTACATCACATGCATGTAGAGATGGTTAAAGAGGCATGTTGAATTGAAGACATTTTAACATTACCATGTTAGAGTGATATACATAGGTTAACTAGTACCAATTGTAGGTGATCAAATTTGAATCTAGTTAGATAATAGCTATTAAATGCTCTTAATCCTTTGGATTTTTTCCTTTTGAATTAGGGAGGTTTTTTGGATTTTTTTGTCTTTATTGATCCAAAAGATTCATATGTTAATGTTAAGGGTGTTAGGCTATTTATAATCTATAGTGTCAAATGTAATATGCTATTGTTATACTAGTTATGAAGGTGGTTATCTTTACAAGAATTTTCTTGTTTGGTAGTTGGTAGTTACATGGTTGGAGGGAAAGTCTTCTATGAAGATTGGATATATTGTAGTTATTTCTCCATCCCTCTATATTTTGATAATATATTAGTATCATTATCACATTTGCAAGATATAATTTTTATTCCTATGTTTCAGTGACTTATACATTTGTTTAATATGTAAGGCACAAGATTCACCCATGTACACCATTATGCCATTGATAACTAGTAGTTGCACCTTTAGTTGGTCATTAAATTTTTTATTTTACATTTGTAATAGTGTTATGGGTATTTGAGAGACAATGTCATTTTTGAGTTAATCTATGACTTGAGCTTGTATTAATAATGGTGTAAAAATACACTAGTATTCTAATGCTTGAAAAATTATTCAACCAACATAACCTTCTAGTAACATTTGCACACAAATAAATAAAAAATACAAAAAATAATAGTAGAGTGATATTATATGGCCAACTTAAATTACATAGTACAAATGGTCCCATGAGAGCAAGGGAAAATCTAATCAATGCAAAAGTAGGCAGGGTTAACTAATCCTGATCTAACATGATAGAAGCAATTTGATTAAATCTGATAAAATATAATAGAAGGGAGATGTAGTGTAGAAAATTTTATACCTTTACAATTTCACACTATGTTTGGGTCCCTTAATTTATTGGACTTGATTAAGCTTCTAACTTGCCAAATTATGAATTCCAAAGCCTTATTCTTACTGTTTTCCAAAAGGGGAACCAACATTAAATAAATGTATTTAATAATCAAATTGCCTTGGATCATGTGTGTACTGGAAGAATAGGCCATGACCCAAATTAAAATATGTTTTTGGTAGAATTTAAATGATTAAAATTCACATTGTAAGTGTCAGCTTTTGGAATCTAATTTTTGGGAAATTGGATAAAAACCTATAAATACAGTACTTTTATCATTTGAAAGCTAAGCAATAATTTGGAGAGCTTATGATTAATAATTATTTTCAAGAGCATAATTGAGCATTCAAGAGCAACATTATCACCCATTTGTAGCAAAAATCAAGATCCTAACATCATGTCAAATTTTATGTGTGTTCATGTTGTCTTGTGAAGGCTAACAAGTGTTGTAGGTCTTCATGCATTCAAGCATGCAAGAAAATCTAGCAAGAAAGATCCAATTCCCTTGAAGTGATGTGTATGTCTTCAGTCCTTCAAGGAAGCTATTGAAGGGTGGTGAGTTTTAGCATTTGTTCATTCATTATTTCCTTCCTTTCCATTAAGGTTTTTATCATTGACATCGCCATTGTGAAAGTGGGAACACTTTTCATGGGGTTTGACTGAGGCAAACCCCTATGTGGCATAACATTTTACCTCGTTGTGAATGTGCAGGTTATAGGTTAAAGAAGGATTGAAGAGATCTTGAAGAGAAAATTTGCATTGTTGCATTTATTGTCATCAACTTTGTCAACCTATGGAAACTAAGTTGCAAAATTCATTTCTGAAATGCCGACAAGTTTACAACTAGAAATCAAAAGCTTAGATTCGACACCAGAGGAACCCAAAAGTTGATCAGGACCCCTATACAAAGAACCATTCACCATTGGATGAATGAGTTTTTGTAGGCACATCAAAACTAATTTTCATAAGTAGGTTTGTTATCCTCTGCACTTCCCAAATCCACTTGCAAACTATTGTTTCTGTCTGTCAGTTATCAGGATCTTGCATTTTATGTATTAGGGCATATAGGATTATTAGTTTAATCATTCTAAAATATTTCCAATCCATTCTAATCCCCCATTAAATGCAGATTCAAGTCTGAATGGCTCACCATTAGGGCCAAAAGTCAATCTTTTCACCTTGTGATCTCCATCCTAATGAAATTTGGAAAAAGGCCACCTTTGCATCCTAGGTTCTTTACACTTAGGACCTAGGATCCCCTTTTGGAAAATCCTTATATATGGGTCTTAACAATGAGGATTAATCAAGTACCCATGTACAATATGATCAAATGAGGAAATGGTAAATTAAAATGCATTTGATATATTCCCCCAAGAACAACTTCCTTCATCCCTAGCATTGATTGAAGATAAACATATCACACCAAAAATAATAGTTTAGTGATAATGCTAACAATTATCCTTTGTAGGGAAATACTCCATGCTAATAACATGTTTCTAAATGAGCTACTAGACAAAGTGCATGTGGATCTAATATTTTTTTGTATGGTGTTTCTCCATTAGGTTGTGATCAATGTGAATAACAATTGGTTGTCACACTAAAGAGTCATGGGATACTCTTGTGAGAAACCAAACTCTAATAAAAATCAACAAATCAAAAGAGCCTCTTAGCTAGAAAGAGATATACCATGAGACTAGGCTCAATAGATGATAATACAACAACAATCTACTTCTTTCCATATCATGCAACAAGACTAGTATTAAGATGATAAACATAACCAATTATGGATTTCTAATAGTCAACATGCCAACCTAAGAATTTTGTGTGTGTATCCCTTAACACGAGAATAATATCTTTATATGTAGTAAATACCAAAGTGCACATAGTGCCTTGAAGATACTAAATAATATGCTTCTTTTCGCACTAATGAATCTCATGAGGATACTAGGAAAAACAAATAACAAGGCAAAATAGGAAAGATATTACGACAATTGTGTGTCAAGTAGAGGAGGTTGCCTTCTAATTTTTAGTAAAAAGTAGCATCAGTTAGTAGTGTAGTACAAATGGTGGATGATGTAACTCTTGATTGGAACAAAGTTGCTATAGGTCTTGCAATCAAGCATATGAAAATAATGAAGTAGATCAAGAGTGCACCTCTACAATGAAGTGGAAATTCCATCCTTAGGTTGAATATCCTTAGACTACATGATATGAAGACTAATAAAGTAGTGTAGAGGGCCTAAATTTTTCATCTCAAATTATTTTATTAAAGTGGATTTAACACCATAAATAAAGGAAGGGGAACTCATTATGATTATTGTCATTAACAAAAACACAAGTGTGAGAATGACATCGCCCACATTTTTAGCTCTATTATTCATAGTGATTAATTGAATTATAATGGTAAAAAGTTAAAAAATCATATTATTTGAAACATATATATATATATTTTTAGTTTTGATAACTAGTAATTTTTGAAAAATATTTATTTTCTTAAGGATAATTAATTAGGCTTGGATATATAAAATGGTGTTTTTTTATAAGGTTAATAAGTTGATTTTCTTATTCAAAGTACGTATATTAGATTAAGTCATTATAATTTTCAATGAAAATTTATAGTTAACATAACTATATTATAAAGGAATTAGATCAAGAAATTAAAATTATTTTTTCTAGCAAAATAAAAATAGAACAATTTGAACCATGTATACTATTGAAATTGGCACTTTTTTAGGGTTTTAATGTATCTCCTAGAGGTTTTATTCATCTAGACTAAAACCCTAAACCCTAGGTGTATGGTCTGTTGCTTAATTTTCTATTCCTTCATTGATGGGCCCAACCTGTTGCAAGATTTTAAGTTACTTCTTCATGTCCTTAGCATCATTTATCCATCGACCCCTTTATCTTGGTGACCGACTTGGCCAATTAATCTCATTCTTTTATATGATATTTTTCTTCCTCAATATCACACTCATATGGTGGTCCTCACTATCATCCACATGGTAGGATTTCATTCAAGCACATCAACTCCTTAGAGTACAAATTCTTAATTTGTGTTCCTTTCAAATTTGCATTGGTGCGCTAAGTTTTTTATTCATAGTGCATTCCATCAATGCAATGTGATTTCTTGAGAGGAGTAAAAGGTGAACATGCACTAGCTATAGTTAATTCAAAAACCCTTATTCCTACAACAAACCCTAAAAATGAGCCAAACACCATCCCAAGCTAAAACAAAATGAAATGAAGGTTAGAGGAAGATATTTTAATCCAACTTATAGGATACTTTTAAGAGGGAAAAACATGCCCAAGGGTCTGAAATTCTCTTAGATAGGTTAACTGATAGGAAAAAATCTGAGGGATGCAACCATCCCTATTCAAGGTTGGAACTTATTCAACTTTTGCTACAAGAGGAGCAATGCTACTTGACCTATTTCAAAAAATTGGAACTTGGACTTAGGAAGACTGGTGGTGCTAAATTTCTTCATTAATGTGGACTTGATAAGAGCCATTACAAAGATATATGATTCATAGTCTTGAGCAATATTGAATAGCAACAATGGTATTCTAATGAGGTTGGACATGGAGTATATCTATGAAGTTTTCAACTTGATTGTGATTGTAAATATCCCCATAGATTTTAATTCATTGTGCAAATAATATGTCAGGGAAAGACATAGTTATAGAGTTATGTAGCTTCCACACCACAAGAGAAGGGCCCTAGATAGAATATTAGTCAAATTTTCTAGGGATGAAGTTTTGTCATTTGATGTGGACATCTTTGTAGACTACTTCATCAACATATATTTTTCTTTGTGCCAAGTTTCAGTATTTGATATCAAGTCACAAATTCCAACCCACCTTATGACGATGACAACAAATATTCAACATCAAGACTTAAAACAAAAGCTTCGATTATGCCACTTTCATTGTAGATGGAATCAACATGGACTTGATAAAAATAAAAGGTGACAACAAAATAATAAAATTTAAATAGTATTTCTTACTTTGTCATCTCCTTCTATACAATGAAAGGTAAATTTAGAGTGCCACAATATAATTGACATTGCACAATGTTGATGGAGTTCCACTTCCATTTTAGGGATCAACATACATTTCCAATCCTCAAATTATGTGGTATTTGAGAAGTTATTTGTATAGGTTGTCTTGAGGAATTTGGGTTTTCAAACAAACAAATTATTTGACAATGTTATGAAGTTCTTGAGGCCAAAAGAAAAAATGACCTAACATTAGGGTGAAGCATAATTGGGGTGATTGGTTCCTTCACTCCAATATCACATTAATCAAAGTGTATGGGTGCTCCAATGTAACCTCATATACTACCAAGGAGTGTGTCTGATAGAGTTGCATTTCTTGACATAATGTGATAACTCAATGAAATTTAAATAAATTTCATTAAAGGATCCACAAGAAGGGATCCTTATTGCTAGTCTCTACTTTTCTTCTGATTTTTTAATCACTGCTAAGGAGGGGTTGAAAATATTCTTTTTTTGCAAGAAAAGAAAATGAGGGTAGATATGCAAAGGAATTGTGACCTTGAGCACTTTATTGATCATATCAGGATAAGGGTGAAGAATTCTAACTTTTACCATCAATTCAACAAAATTGAAGATGTAATAAGGAATTGCACCTCTGATGTAAAGGTTAGAGAAAGAAATAAAAAATGGTGTACACTTATTTTGGGGGAAGAGAAAAGGAAGAAGTTTGATCTTAACTACAAGAAAGCATATAGGGAAATTCATGATCCTATCATTAAAATATAAACCATGCTAGACAACATTGCCACTCATGCTCTCAAAACTTCTATACCAACTCAAAGGAAAATAAGAGAAAACACACAAAAAGGAGAGCAAGAGGTTTAACAACTTGTGGTGCTAAAAAATCAAATGTTCCTCTAAGAGAAGTACCCAGACAACCATGTGGTGTTCAATAGATTACGTTGAATTAGAAGAAATAGGAGAAAATGCACCAAAACTTGAGGAGGTAAATCAAATCTTTGCTTCCCTTCCAAGATCTCAGATTGATGATGCTCTAAAAGAGAGCATGACAATTGATCTTAGGGCTAGAGGAGATGTGGTTAATGATAGATCCCTTGATTGCACATATTTTTTATTAGACACGATCAATTTGTTATGTCCAAAATATTTTAGGATTTTTTGACAAAAAAAAAAATGGAGCTATTTTTAGGAAATTGAATAAGGAAAAGGGAGAGGCTTCAGCTCAAGATCTTGAAGAGGTGACAAATAGAGTTGTATTAGTGTTTGACTTCCATGTCAAAAAAATAACACCTGAAGATGAAAGAAGAATAATGCGGGAGAGTGGTTTTTTGTTGTTGCCAAGCTAGAACATTGCTTCATCTATTACACTAGATACAATAAGGAGTCGTGGCATTGACCAAATTGTGCTAACATATGAAGAGCAAGCTAAGACTTTTTTTTGGGTCAAGGTTTAACACAACATTTGAAACTCTAGCAATATGGGTAGTTTCCATGAAAACCAATAAGCCTCAAGTAATAAAGGAAATTAATGTCCTTACAAGTAATATAATTATTAGAAGGGTTGTAGACACTATTTATGTTTAGGTGATATCCTTGGATGTCAAAACTATTCTATTCATTGAAGCAATAGCAAAAAAATTGCAAGCTGACTTTGGCAAATACAAAAAAGATCATGTGAAATTACTGCAAAATTTTAATAGGGTGCAATCCTTACTCCTCCATCCTTAGAGCATCATTAAAAAGTATGATAAGTTCCTTAGTCAAGTTCAGTTGACACAATAATTTAGGATAGGGAGACATTGTCCTTAAGAATAAATGAATTGAAGGAGAAATTGAAGCAAAGCAAGGAAGTAGAGAAAGCAACTAAAGAGGAGGGTAAGAAAAGGACAATCAATATTTTTGAGGACTTGTTGAGACACAAATTATCATGAATTATGCACAAATTGGATGATACATGGGAAGATTACAATAATTTGAGAAATGCATATACCAGTTACCAACAACATGAGGATGATTTGAAGAGAGCATCAAGCACATGGATTCCTAGAGTGTCAACAATGAGAGTAATACATATGCATTCTAAATTTGATCCCAATGCCCCTAATGGAATTGGAAGCACTCACGAAGTGATGAGATTATTGAATGATATATCAACATATCAAACAAAATTATACATTCAACTTAAAGGTAAGTTGAATTCTTTTGAAGCATTGAAGGAGACTTTGATGCCTAATATATATTGGATGACAATGGAAACATCAAAAAATTCATTCAATGGAAGTTTGGTTTCAATAATATTTTCCCCTCCCTATGTGATTCATATTTTTTTAGTGAGAAACTTGATCCAAATTTGTTAAATAGTAGCATGGACAAAATAATAAAGATGGAATCAAGTTTGGATAGTTTCAATACGAAAGCTAAGGCAACACTGGATGCAATGTACAATGCACATATAAAAAAGGTGACAAAGGTGCTTGAGTTCCAATGGAATTAAAAAGAAGTATATGCTTCTAGGCTAGAAAAGTACTATGGGTGAATCAACTTTCCATGTCACTAGAAGTCTTCAATTTTTTTCTTCATCAACAATCTAAGGTCACATGTTTTAACAATATTCTTTTGGTTTCTTTTTTGAAACAAGAATCTTTTTTTTGTTACGGGTTGTTACACCATTCAATTTCAATAGAGTTTTGGATTGTCACATGTAAAATATGACAAGTGTCATTTTTCTCCTCAAGTGTGTGTGCTTATTCTTTCTTTTAAAAAGAGGAGCTAGGATTCTTGTAAAGGGTTTTGGGACTTGTAATTTTGGGCAGGATTGTTAGTCTATATTATGTCATAGGATATGGTATGTAAGGTCTATAAATAAATTCTCTAGTATGAAAATATACATCTCAATTGAAGCTTACATGAAAAAAAGCTTCAATATGTTGTCATCTCCAATTTGTAATACAACATCTCATTTGAAAATTTAATCTCTTTCAATAATGGTGGATTCTTGATGAAGGGTGATGATGAAAATCTATGAACATTGAACAATATTCCTCTCCTCTAGAAGAAACAAAACCAAGTAGAGATGTAGGTTGTCTTTCCATGAAGGAAGAAAGAACATGATGTCCAATGATGTCTATGAACTCTATTCAAGTGTCTCCATGTCATTATAAAATTATGCCACAATTAAATCAAGTACAAGCCCACCAAATTAAGAAGGTAACAAACCAAGACCATGTGCAAATGAATGAAGAGAAAGATCCAAAGATGATGATATGAGAATAGCTAGGATGATAGTGCCCAATAAATTAAGAAGGTAACACACCGAGACCATGTGCAAATGAATGAATAGCAAGATCCAAAGATATAGATGATGCAATAATAGCTAGAATGAGGCTATCATCAAAGAGGACATAATATCCGTAAGTATGTCAATCAAATTTGTAAGATGGGGCTCACAAAACAAACATGCAATATTTGTTAAGTACTCATCCCAATGTACCAAATTTGAAAGACTATGATGTACCTAATATAGCAAATGGATCAAAGCAATAAGATATGGATATGTGATTTCAATGTATGCTATCCATTTATATTGGCCATCCTATAATAATGTGTCCATAGAAGATGTTTAAATATGAATATAAGAACCCTCAACATTAAGATACTAACTTAAAAATAAAGAAGATAAAGCCTTTGAATATAGATTAGGAGTTATAGAAGCCAAAAAATCAATGGATGTATTTGTAGAAGGATAAAGAGTGTTACGCTAAGCCTTAATGTCATCACAATTATTAATAATTGTGAAATAATCAAGTCTCTTTTTGTATCATTAGTACATGGTAGGTTATCACAATCATTAAGGGGTAGGATACTATCCATAACAAGATCATCTAGGAATGGAGAGAGATGTGGGTCCCCAAAGATCTGCTAAATTTTAATCCAAAGAGTGCTTGGGAACTTAGTATGCGAGATAAAATACAATGTCAAAATCAACATTGCTACTAATCAATTTGAGGAAATGATCATTCTTGGCATGCCACACTTTCCTTTAATTAAGTGTAACCAATTAAGGGAGAAGTTTGTAGAGACATGGACAGTGATGAACCCATAAGAGATGTTTTAGGATGTCATCTTTCTAAGACTTAGTTGCCTTTGTTTAGAGTGATTACATAAGGATGAATTGATGAACCCATGATTTTACAAAGTTGGACTCCTCATAAATGCATTAGAGATTAAAAAATGTGAATTTCGAACCTTCACATCATAAAAAATGGTCCATATTTTACAAGGTATCAAAAGTATAATTCAAAATAGAACAAGGTTGTTTCCACTTAAGCCTTTCACCTTACGAAAGCCTCCAACAAGCTTTAAAAGTGTGGTGTAGCTCTAAGGCAAACTCTTAAAGGAAGAACAAAAAAAGATCATCTATAGAGACATTGTAAGAAACAACAAAAACCTTCAAAGTTCCATATTTTAAATTCTTACTTTTGAAAATAACACTTTCCTCATGTGATATTTGATCCACCTCAACCACAAGTAGGACCCCCTCTTTAAGGTCCCTTGCTTGATGGCACATATTTGACAAGGGATCTTTCTTTGGAGCCACTTTCAAAAATTGAAATTCTACAACTCCTATCACTTTCTCACTTGAATTCTCATACTATTTCATATGTACTTATTAATTACATAATATTTTAAATAATAAATTCATTGAGAAAAAAAAAAAATGCAAAAAAGAAATTTTAGTTTAATTGAAAAAAAATTACTTTAAGGAATTATTTTATTTTTATATAAATATGAAATATTAATATTTAGTTAAACTATTAGAAATACAAAAATAGATTAAAAAAACCCAAAAGTCATTTTATTTATTTAAAAGTGATTTTATTTTCTCTACGACATACATATATAAATATATAATTTTCATTTTATTTAAGAATTAATTCATTTTATCTATGCTTATTTTATATGTAACAATAAATTTTACTTTTGTAAAATCATATTTAATTATTTCATATTTTGTTATTTTAAAAAGTATAATAAATCATATAAATTTTCTAGATACTAATATAAAAATGTTAATTATAAATAAAAATTAATAAAATTAGAAAAAAATAATAAATTAATAAAAGATTAGTTGATGTTCTTAAAGTAGGTATTCTATATAGATATTTAAATTAAAGAAGAAGCTTATATAAGATCAATTGAAAAAACTGAAAATTGAATATGTGTAATATTAATCTTTAATTAATATTAATTGACACTTATTCATAAAAGAGAAAAGCTGAAATGTTTATTTCAGTTGATCCATCCATGGAGGCGAGCGAAGCGTAAGAAAGCTGAGCGAGCCTCCTGGGCAGTGTAATCCCTGCGAGCATCAGATAGAGAAGCCTCCATCTCCAACCGCCCTTCTCCCGCCAGAAGGACATGCTGGATCGCCACCAGAACAGTCTCCATGGAAAATGACGGAAGCCAGCCGCTGGGCGTCAACATTTCTGTGCAAATGGCACCCCCCACAGTCACATGCCCAGTATGATCCTGGAACTTGGGGCTAAGTATGCGGACAAAAGGCGGCGAAAACGGATAGTCATTGGAAAACGATACCTCTAGCAATATCCCGCAGAAATCTTCCTTCTCGTTTACCCTAACCCTAGAAGCGTATTTCTGCAGATCTTGATACAAACCCTCGCTCTCTTTAAACAGGTTCATGTCCATCTTTACTTGCCATTTACAGATGTCGCTTTCGTCCGGGATTTCTACAGCAATTCCGCGGGTAAAATCAGAGCCGGAACACGACAAATTTTTGAACTCTGTCATTACGGCTTTCAATACGCCTCTGTTTGCTCCACTAGAATGAACAAGTCTGTCCATTTTTTTATCAAGATTTTCACAATCTGGCGCCTTAATTTCCCCCTCTCGCCCCTGCTGCCCCTGCTGCCCCTCTGCAAATGTGTTGATTACGTGATTCATAACCACTTCCAGAGCTCTGCGCCCCAGATTAATGCCTACATTTTGAATTTTTTCGTTGAGCACCTTTAACTTCTTATCAAATTCTTCGCTGCTTTCCTCTTGTTTTCCAAGGTTATAAGCGAAAAAAAAATCACAAGCATCGTCATGATCATCAGCAATAAATAGAGCAGCAGGCACTGAAAGCTGGAATCTTTGGCCTCCTTGCCATTTAAACTCCACGCCCTTCTCATCGATCAGTGCCACCTCCAACGATGCAAATTTTAGCCTTTCTTTGTTCTCCATGGCCCAGGAACCCAAGGCTTTCTCCATGCTTTCTGTTTAATCGCAGATCGCACAAATGATTTTTGTTTCACAATGAGCAGATGAATATTTTGGAAGCAATCCGTGTCTATTTATAACCAATCGCTGCAAAGAAATTCCGTTGCTTTTAGTTAATAGATTTAAATTTTTATTTTGTTATTAATTAATGGAAAAGACGTGGAGGGATATCTGAGATCCAAATTCGTTCTGCTGAAAAGAAAAATGGATGTGTGAAATAACTTCCATAACTATATTCATTTAAAAGTAATATCTGTTTACCACTTGATTTTCCTTAAACTTTTGGGGTATGCGTGTTCCAACCATTTTTCACTAATATTAAGGGTAGTACAGTCAAAAAAAATTAAATCATCGAGTGTTTAATCCGCTGTTTTATCCCCCAACATTTTAATGTTTTACAGGTATGCTTCAAGCTGCTATACATTAGCCAGGCTGTACTTATACATGAACTGTGGATTTACATCATCTACAAAATCTGATCCATATATAAGAACAAAATCTGATCCATATACAAGAACTGTGTAATAAGCTCCCTATGCAGCATATACAAAAAAAACAGTGCAATATATAACACCTAGTGCAGCAGAAGTCTACGGATAGGAAGCACAAAATGTATCATTATGGGCAATCTTTCACTGGTTCCTGCTCTCGCCGACTGAATCGAGATCATTCCATCCTGCCAGTACCTCCACAGCCATCAGCTCATTTGAAGAGAAGACCTCTTCCACCTCCCAGTTATCATTTGTATGCAGTCTTGGTGCCCTTACTTCATGCTGTTCCTGCTCTGTTTGGACCTTCTCATTAGATTCTTTCTGAAACTTCTCTAATGCATTTATTAAGATTGCAAGGCTGGGTTGCCCTACTTGCCAGTTGTATCCAAGTTTCACCTCATTTTGGTTGAGAAGCACTACCCCATCTTTGAGCAGTTTAAGAAGTTTGTCCTCAGATACTTTCACTGTCATGACAACCTGTGCAACAATTTCAAGTAAGATGAGCCTTTTTGTCGACTCAGTAAGGAACCTCCTCGATCATTGAATTTTTCCCCATTTCTAGCTTTTCACAAATGTCAAAAAACTTCATTAGCTAAACAATGCCAAAAAAGATCACATTCTTTCCCCATTTTCTTATCATTACATAGCAGAATTTCTTTCCAATTCACTTTATTGTTTGAATTCCAGATTGACAAGTTATTGCATGCAAGTCTCCGAACTTCATTTGCATATACACAATCAAAGAAAATATGGTTAACTGTTTCTGGCAATCTGCAGATGTTGCAGATTTCTATGTCTTCATGTTTCAGTTTGATAGACACTCTTTGTAGAAGAATAAGCCATCTCAGACAGTCCTTTTTGGGTTCTAGCACATAGGACCAATTTGAGTTAAAAATTCTTTGCCATTTTTTGCAGTTTAGGTTTGTTCCTATTGAGATGCTCAATTAGGTCTTTATAAATGGTTTTTGCTTGTAAGTTCTTGAGAGGTGTGGAATCTTTCCAGATCAATTGCTCAATCAAGTTGTTGTTTGGACTGTCTAGCTTAAGAGGGGGAGTGAGTTCCCAAGCCTGTCTTAGCACTGAATAAGTTTTCAACCTAGAGGGGGGTTAGTTGAAATTCATTTTGTAGCTCCTCCCATTCCTTCATTCTACCATTTGTTAAGATATCTTCCATTGTTCTCACCCCAGCTTGAGCCCACTTACCGGCCAAGCATTCTTGAAGTAATGCTAAAGGTTTCCCATTATGCTCCATGTTCCACCATATAGAGCTGGATGGATGCAAAGCATTACCATTGTGGGCAGTGAAGATTGGGTTGGAGACCCCTTTTTTGATATATTCCCAAGCTTTCTGAATGCTCCTAAAAACTGTGGAACCAGCAGGAACAATTGGGTGCTTAGATAAGAGGTGGTCATTGAAGGGAAGATCTTTCCAAGATTTTGCATGCTTGGGGGTAGCCATTGGAATGTTATTTCAGACTGAGAGATCTTCCAGGGCTCATTGCCCACCAACGCTTTGAAGATCCACTTATTGGAAAGGGCTATTCCTTGCTTTTCCAGATCCTTGAGCACAAACCTCCTTGGTCTTTCCCCATGAAACACCAATCCCACCTAATTGAGTGTTTTTTCTTCTTCCCTTTCCCTTCTGACCACAGGAAGTTTCTAATTTTCTTCTGAATTTCTTTTATTTGGTAACTATTGAAAAACCATACCGAGGCAAAGTAGATAGAATATGAAGAGAACTTTCTGGCATACCTGAAGCCTTCCAACCAATGATAGGAATTGCCTATTCCATCTATGTCTTTTTTTCAATTTTCTCTTTGATCCATAACCACATGTCTTTTAGGCATGGGCTGATTGCAAACAGGATGCCCAGATACCTGACCTGTTTGTTAGGTCCCCCCACTGAAAATCAAACTTATGCAGCCAATCTGGAGGCTTATTTGACCACCCTAGCTATATAGATTTGTGCTCTCAAGGCCTTGCAATAAATACTTAGGTTGTATAGCAGCTTCTCCATGTTTTCCTCATCAAGATCAACAAAGATTGATGTATCATCAACAAATTGAATATTCAACAGTTCATGGTTATTTGGAAGATTGAGTCCCCTTACTTTTGGGGTTGCAGAGGTTTCTCTTAGCAAGAAGTGCAGTGCGCATCAGAAGCTATGACAAACAAGGCCGGTGCCAGAGGGTACCCCTGTCTTATGGATCTCCCAAGCATAATTTTTTCAAAGAGTGAACCATTAATATCTACTTAGGTTGAAGCATCTTTCAACAATGTGTACACCATGTTGCAAAAGTGTAGGGGGAAGCCAAATGCCTCGAGGGTTGTTCTTAGGAAGGACCATTCCACTTGTCATAAGCTTTTTCGAAATCTAACAGTAGCATAGCTGAGTTTTGTCCATAGACTCTACTCCACTCCATAGCTTCCCAACTTGTGATGAGGTTTTCTAAGATGTATCTTCCCTTTAAGTCTGTTTGAGTGTTGTTTATAAACTTTGGAAGGATGTTGACCAATCTCAAAGCTAATACTTTGGCAAGGATCTTGTAGGAAACATTTAGCAAGGTTATTGGTCTCTAGTTTTTCATGTTAGTTTATCTCCTTCCTTGGGTAGCAATTTGATGATACCTCTATTGATGCTATCCCCAGTGATCCTTTTTCAAAGGCCTCCAAGTAGACTTGATGTAAACCATCACAGATCCAATCTGAAAAGGTCTTATAAAACTCAACCGTGTTAGAAATGAAAGCACAACTACCCAAATGAAAATCTGATTTAAGATAAATTTCTGCAACCTTTTAAGTGTCTATATCAATGGAGATTGTAACATAAAATATAAACCCACAAAACATAAATATTCCAGAAGCAAAATAAAACACACAACACAATGTTTACCGTGGAGAAAACCCTTTCGGATAAAAAACTCCACCAAGAAAAGAGGCCAAGTTGTATTATCTTCACAAAAGGAGATTACCAATACGTTCACTTCCTCAGTCTTTCAACCTTCACTCCGACAAAACTTGGGTACATGTAAAACTGATATGCAACAACAAATACATGAAAAATACTTATAGAAAATGTCTCCAACAAGGCCTAGGCATCCACTTTCTCTCTGCCACATGCAAGCATCCAAGTGGCATCAACATGCAACATACAAGTGTCAAAAAAACCCTTCCAAAATTGGGCGCCCATATCCATGCATGGCAACTTACAACATCTTATGACACGTCATAACTGTCATAGATACCTCCAACATGCATGCAACCCAAGATGGGTGTCTGGGGCTAAATAGAGTAAATATGCACCAACCATATCCGTCATATGCGTCATAGTGTCATAAAATCTTATGACAACTTGCAGCTGTCATAGATTCTTTAGATGCAACCACCAAACATTATGACATGTGTGATACATGCCAAAAATAACTAATTCTCCAAGTTGAAATGCCTAATCTCTCTTACCATAAGTTTTTACATTTACTAACAGTAAAAGTCACTCCGTAATTATTGTCGGTAACTCCGAAACTTTACCGTGCAGTAACTCCGTAATTACTATGGACAGTAAATAATTTTTACCACTGTCGGTGAAACTTGTACATCTCCTTATGGGTAATTACTAATAACAAATAATAAAAGGAAAAAATGCAATATTGGGATTTACAAGGTTAATGGCACCTTATCCCAACAATCTAGAAGGCCATCAACCCCTGGTGATTTATCATTGCTCATAGAGCTAATGGCCACTTTGAATTCATCTTTGCTGATCTCTTTATCTAGGGCTCCAACATCATCTTGGGAGATTTTGGAAGGGATCATCCCTTTTATCAGACTCCTTACATGCCTACCTTCCTCTGTTTCACCTTCAGATGAGAAGAGTTCCTTGAAGAAGTTAAAAAACTGTTTTGAAATATCATCCTGCTTGGTGAAAAGGATGTCATTATGACAAATCTAGTTTATTTGTTCTTTCACCCCTTCCTCTTTTAAAAATCTGAAGAAGAATTTGGATCCCTCATCTCCATTTTCAAGCCAATTGAGTTTGGCTCTTATTTTTAGGCCTTGCAACTTGTGGGCTTTAAGTCTTCCAAGGGCATTCTTTGCCAATGCCATTTCTTCATTGGCCTTTTCGTCAGTCAGGTTGTTTTGCAGTCTTAATTCTGTCCTCAATAGGTCTTCTTGAAGGAGATTCTCCTCCCTCCTCTCTAGTGCCATGTGTTTCCCAATAGTTTGACAAAGAATTCTCCACCCCTTAACATTGGCTTCCCACCTTTTGATTGCCCCCTCCTTCCCCAAGAGGCTTTTATTTATCTCTTTGAGGGTGCATATAGCCTCCCTACAACTCTCATCCTTTAGAAAACTAACATTGAGTATGAAATTTTGGCCCTGCTTTCTTTCTTTTTTCCTCACTGAATTCAGGATTAGGGTGGCTTTGATCGGATGATGATCAGAAAGTGTATAGGGGTAAACCATCACACTCTGACCACCATCCAAAGGGGTGAAACTGTACCAATCTTTATTTCCATAAAAACTATCTAGCCTGCAGTATATCCTCTTTCCACCTTTCTATGCATTGCACCAGGTATACCACACAACATTACTTTGGTCCTTCCTCTTTTCCAGAAGGTCAAACAACTTGAGTTTGTTCTTGAATTGCAACCAGAAGTATTTTTCACTGCCTTTCCATTCCATGTCAAGGCCCCCTTTTTTGTCTTCCTTGTTTTCCACCATATTGAAGTCCCCCCCAAAAGATCCAAGGGATTTTAGGGAGGGTTACTAGCCATTTCCAAAGCTCAGTACATTCTTTGTAGTCATTTGGGGCATAGATTGAGAAAATACCAAACTTGGTTCCTTCTTTCTTAAATGTTGCCCAAATCGCCCAGTTACAGGGGGATACACCACTTTCAATGAGGAACTTCTCCCAAATTTTGGCCACAAGAATAGCAGTTCCTCCTTTTCCTTTATCATGGTTGGACACTAAAGCAAAGGAGTTATTCTAAATAAACCTCATATTGGTTTCAAGGGTGAAACTGATGACCTGTAGCTCTTGTAAGAGTACAAAGTTTTTATCCTTTTCTAAATTTAGGAACCTTCTCACTAGATATTTCCTGTCAGGGGATTCCAGGCCCCTCACATTCCATGAGGTGCAGTTAATGTTCATTAGCAACAGGAGTTGGACATGCCTCTTTGTCTTTCCTAAACATCTCAAAATACTTAGGAGAGGAGTCCCCATTTTCTAATCTCTTGGTATTTGGGGTAGGTAGTGCAATACTTGTCTTTTTCCTTTTATTTTTACCCAGCATAAGGTTGCCTTCATTGATCTTGACAACGTTCCTTTCTTCCTGCCTCTCCTTTTCGGTCCTGGTGGGAGGTTGACAGTTATCCCTAGGTTCCCATCAATGGTCTGCTCATCATCTAAGCACCAAATCGGTCATGTTGAACCATTATCATGTTTTGCCCCCCTTCCAGTGGATTTATCAATGCTTGGCTCACCTTTGCCCTCTTGAATACCCCCCTTGAATTTTGAGCAGTCCAGAGCAGCATCATTTCTTTTAATTAGGGAGTTTAAGATTTCTTGCATTTTGTTCACACTTTCAATGACATGATCAGAGTTTCTTCTGCCACTCCCCATCAAGGTGGAGTCCCCCTCTTTTGACTCAAGGGTAATATTCTCAAGGTTCCAAACCTGGTAGGTGGGTTCCCTCAAGGTACTATCTCCCATCGAAACATCCTCATCATCAATGTTCAAGCCAAAATTAATATTGTCAATCCCCGTAGGACACGGGGTTGGATGAGAAATAGCGCCTCGGGGGTATCCACCACCCTATTGGAGACCCCCTTGACATGCTAAACTCTCATCCATACCAGGTTTTGGAAATTCTTTAACTGGCCTGAAATCAGGGGTTCCACTCAAATGGGGAGCGACGAGTTTAAAATTCTTGTACAAGAGAGTTTTAGGTTCAGCCTTTTCATTTTCAATTTCTTTATTTTTTCATTTTTTAAAATATTCTCTCTTAAGCTCTTCAATACTAACTGTTGTGCATTTAGTTTGATTGCACTAGAAGAAACATTTGCTTCTGCCTCAATGTGACCACTTACAATAGGGTTTGAGATCGAAGAGGGGACACTTCCTCTAATTCAAGTAGGGGGTGAAAGGGTTACCCTCGGCAATAGGGCTTGGGAGAACATGGGCTGAGATGGGGGGTCCAAAACCATTTTCGAAGAGAGCTGCGAAGAAGAGCCTGGGCCAAAGACTTGTTCTGAGGCTTGCTCAAGGACGACATTGCTAGGAGGCGATAGGGGGTGGCTATGGTTTCCAACCCCTAGGTTTTCAACACCGAAAATAGAGACACCTTTTCGCACACTAGGGTTAGGGTTACCCTTAGGCTTATTTTTTTGAATAATGGGACAATCCTTTCTTAAGTGTCCCTCACGTCTGCATAGATAGCAGATGTTAAGACCACCTAGCACTTCAATCTGGAACGAGTGTATTCCATAATCCAAATGAATATCTAAGAAGTCTTGGATTTCCTGGTTTGGAGTGAGGGCGATCAAAACCCTTGCGTTCATGTACGAGAGAGAGACCCTCAGACTGTCAACCCTCATTACAATGTCCAGAGGCGCAAGTAACTGCGGAATGAGAGCCCAAAGCTTGTATGGAATGTCTTTCACTAACATCCATCTGGGGCTAGAAAGCGCTAGGATTTCTTCAGTGTTTTCCCTATGTGCCCAGGTAACAACCCTAAAGACACTTTTCCCAATTTTCCAAAATGGATTTTTTGTAACTTTTTGTTGCATTTTATGATTCTTCACAAACACAAGGACAAGCCATTTTGAATCATTCGACAAATGGCGACAGTAATGCCCAGCTTCTTATGCCATACATTTGCAAAGAAATTATCCAAAGATTTTCTAGATGGAGCACTAATTTAATAATACATTTTTAAATAATATTATTACTTCTTATTCTTTAAAATTATTTAATTAATAAAAGAATTGTTCTTTGAAAGTGCAAAATTATATTATATTATTTCAAACATAAGTAATGCTAATTTTTTATTTTTAAAATTTAATTTTAAATAAGTTTTTTCAAGTTTAATATTTGTAATGTTACATACATAAATTTAGGTTGATTAATAAACACATTTATTTATAAATTAATTTAGGTTAAATTAATTGGTTGATAAGTATAATAAGTGTTTATAAATTAAAATTTAAGGCTAGGGGTGTTTAGTTCTTTAGCGAATAATATAGTGTCATGTTATATTTATTTATTGTTATATAAAAATTAATATCTTTGATTTATTAGATGTGTCCAATTTTGTACAATCTCTTAATCTTTTGTGGTTTAATTTCAAGCATCATGGGTCAATCTTAAATACAGTTGATCTATCTCATGGATCTAATCAATGCAATGTAGGATCAATTTGTCTAAACATTTATACTTGAAAATCTTCTTCACTCCTTCAATATTTGAATTTGATCAAGATAGTGTTTAAGAACACCTTTAGTAGATTGTCAAATCAATAAGAAATGCCTTCTCTTAAGTCAACCTCCTCATAAAGCTAGATTAATGACAATGAGGAATATCAAAGACAACATTCACCAACATGTGTATGGCCTATATTTGTCCCTTTGGAAGATCAAGTTTTGCTAATTATTCTTTTTAGTCCCCCCAAGTCTAAGTATGATTAATGGTACACTAAATGCTTTTAAATGTAATTTCATAGCAACGTATCACAAAAATGTGTCATAAGTTGACTCATAATGCCTACTAGAAAGGGGTAAGAAAGGTAAAATTTAAGTTCTAATATTTTAATTTTAAGTTCATTCCCAAGTGGCATAGAAATAAACTTCAAGGATAAAGTGGTCATACTAAGGCATGGAGTGTGATTTAATATAAGTGCAAATGGATTAGATAAATGGCTAGTAAATGATAAATGCATGTGAATAATTGGTACATATAGGATGGGCACAAATAGCGATTAAGCCATGAGCCAAACCTATCACAACAGTGTGTCACTTGCCTATATGTTATTGGATCTAAGGCATTCCACCAACGTGAGCATAAAGCTAGGTGAGAAATGATATGGGTACATGCATATTTCACTAATAAATATTACCTCCAATTTGATATGTGTATGAATCTAACAAGATTATGCTTGTAAAAGTATATTGGAATCCACAACCAATCATGAATAATATATATTTTAGGCCCTCATAAAAGGGATATAGGAATTATGTAAAGTAAAGGTTTATATTCTTGGATTATTCTTGTATGCTCCTTGGTGTAAGAACTACCTAAAAAACTACAAAATAGGAAAAATATATGCAATCAATATCTCCAACATCATAATCGAACTAATCACAAAATCTAAATAGTTTCAACTATCTACAAAAGTTAGAAAGGATAGAGAAGGGTTGGAAAAAAAATAGTAGATATGGAAATTGATATGATAATACTCTTCCCAATGTGGCAATGTGATATGAATTTGTGTGATATGACCATGTAATAAAACTCCATATTATGTCGCAATATAATAGTGCTCTAGATGATGAAGTAAATTGATAATGCTCCACACAATGGGGGCAATAAAATTAACACTCTAGGTGATGTATTGCTATGATCAGTCTTTGTTTGATGTGGTAATGCTATATATCTCTATACGATATGAGCATATAATATAATGAATGTAGAAATACAATGTGGAAATGTGATAAATAGTCATGTGATGATGATTTGTAATGTGGTCAAGCTCCATCTAGATATAGTGTTGACTCTCCATCTAGCACAATTCATTATTTGAAATAGCAACCATGGAAAGAGTTAGCAACAATAAATATGCCCCCTTCAATTGGTTGTATCCAACAAATGTGAGGAATATGAGAAAATAAGAAGTAATACATGATAATGACAATGATAAAGGTAATAAAATAACCATGCCTACAAATGTATCTTAGGCATGTACCATCATATAAAAAACATATAAGATCATAAATTGGTGATAAAAATCAAGGTATAATTCCCATATAATGTTCCCCCAATATAGGAAAATCATGAAGGAAAGATGACCCTAAATGATTGATAAGAATCATCTAAAAATATAAAAAATAAGATTGAATGAAGAGATAGTCATGTAACCATGTAAAATTAGGAGGTGAAAAGGTGTCCCCAACAATTACTTTAATGGAAACAATAATGTCCTATGATAAAATGTTGTAGGTAATAAATGTCACATGACATATAGATGTAGCATAAGATAATCAACACACATGTAATTAAGAAATGGTTAGTCATTTGATACATAGTCATCATATTATAGTGATCAATCTAATCCTAGTATGTTCCATATGATAATAGGTGTGTCGAAGGTGTTGTGTTGATAAAATAATGTTGACAATACATGCATCACAATGAAAATACCTTAAAATATAATTATGTCATCCATCATTGTCAAAATTGTGTCCCCATGAGTAATATATTTTGGTTTGAAGAATGGGAAAGCTAGATTTAATAGTAAAAACAAGGGTAAAATTTCTCCCCCAAGCATAAATAACAAGGTGAATAGCCAAAATTTATATTCGTTGTTACTAGTATACTTGTGAGATTAACCTTGTAGAGCATTTTAGAGCATTGTTGTTGGCAATCCCCATGGTACATAAACAAAGACACATATTTATTGGAGTGGATAGAGTGTGTGCATCTACTAAGTTATGTGAGTTGTTAGTGTAATTAATATTTAATTACACTTGCATAACTTTACTTAGGTTGAGCTAATTTTAGGTCAACATTAGGGTTGCATACTTTGCTTTTATAAAGCAAATCATCTCATTGTAATATTGAATTCCTGAATATATCTTTTTGCACATTGACATGCAAAGCTCTGCTTTTTTATGTTTTCTCTTCTGTGGAAGGTGTTTAGGTTTGCATGTCTGATCTAGGGTTTCTAACATGGTATCAGAGCCTTGACATGCAGCCCCTTCTCAAAATCTGGAGAAAACCATTGCAGATTTCGTTCGGGGTTCCTCAAGGATTTTTATGCCTTGAGTTCATTTATGCAGCATCTTGGATCAGATCGGGCTTCACCATTGGATTCAGAGCACTGAAAAAAGTCAGGTTTGACTTTTATTTTGCAGATTTTGGCCATGATTTGCCAGATCTGTGAGGGTTTCAGTTTTGGTGATTTTTTGGAAGCTCTGGAGGTAGCCATTTTTTTGGAGCATTTTGAGCCAAAACAGAGGTCACCATTGCGTTCGCAGCGGCCAAAAACCCTAAGATCGCCCTTCGTTTCGTCGATTTTGGCGAAGTTGATCCGGAAGGCAAATTTTTTTTACCAAAGAAGCCGTACGGCCTCCCCAGCACGCTTCCCGAGGCACGGTTTTCGAAAAAAATTAAAAAAATAAAGTTTTCGGGATCCGTGCTGGCTCCTCCAGTTCATTCGGCCCCGCCACCGGGCGGCCACCCAGCAGCCACCGCCGCTGGTGGCTCCCCCCCGCGCCCGTGCAGCCAGCCCATCGGTCCCGCTCCAACCAGGCCAGTGCGCCCAGCCCCCGGCCGGGCGCCAGCCCCCTTGCAGGTCATATGGGCGACCAGGGGCTCCGCCCCAGCCCCCTTTCCGCCAGCCCCTGGTCGTATGCAGGACCAGGGGCCGAAATTTTTTAGCCCCCTGGGCTGCCTGCAGGCCTTATTGGCCTTTCTGGAGCACTTTCACGAAATCGGGTATAACCTTTGCGTACGGTGTCCGTTTTTTGCAAACGAGATATCGTTGGAAAGCTGATTCCGACGCCGATCTATTCAACATTTCAGTTTTTCCTAGATTCTGCTCCAGATTTGTTTTGCAGGTCCTTGAACTCAGATGTTGTTGTTTTCACTCCGGAGGGCATATCTTTTGACTCGGTGATCCTTTTTTCGCCATTCTTGCGGCGTTGGAAAGCTGGTTTAGTCCTCTACACAGATATGAGGTCTATTTTCATTTTTTGTTTATGCATGTTAGTCATTCTCTCCTTTTGCAGTCATTGGGGATTGTAATAAATGAACTATTATAAAGTTCCTTTTGGGGGGTTTCTTGCATAATAATCTTCATCGTGTTTTGATGACAACTCGCATGGGTTGTAATCTGGTTTATTAGTTTCTTTTGGCCATATTTTGTCTTAGCTTGACACATATCAGATTCTTTTTGGTTCACACTTTAGATTGAGAGCCTATGGTTAGTGATCCGCATCGGATCCATCTCAGTTTGAGGGCCACTAAATTTGTGGTTATTGTTCCGAGTCTGTATGGTACTTTTTCCCATGGAAGAGTTTCAGTCTTAGTTTTGGCATCGGCATCAAGATTCATAGCTTCCAGATTCTGTCATCATCATACCATCTACTGTTGCTTTATGGATTCCAGGGTTGTTCCAGTTTGGAGTGTTCGAGTGTTCCGTGGCATCGGGTCTGCTGTCACATTATTATGATTCCGATATGGTTTCTTGTAGATAGAAGTATCTTTCCTTGCTTGCCGGATTGTGGTTCCAGTGTTACTCCACAGTGTTCTTCCAGTGCTTCTTTGCAGCAGTCATCTCATTGTAGGGGGGGTTGTCCCACTGGGTTTTCCTTCTCTACCTCATTATTGCATTTGTACATGGGTACCTGATCAGGCCTTGTTGCCGGGACCCATTCATGCTTTTTTGCATTCATCTTAGTTTTAGGTGCATGCTTATTTTAGTCTCCCTAAGTTGCACTTATGGGGGGGTGTTAGTGTAATTAATATTTAATTACACTTGCATAACTTTACTTAGGTTGAGCTAATTTTAGGTCAACATTAGGGTTGCATACTTTGCTTTTATAAAGCAAATCATCTCATTGTAATATTGAATTCCTGAATAATATCTTTTTGCACATTACATGCAAAGCTCTGCTTTTTTGATGTTTTCTCTTTTGTGGAAGGTGTTTAGGTTTGCATGTCTGATCTAGGGTTTTCTAACATAGGGTTTCTAACATGAGTGTCCAAAGGTGGTAAGTCATCTTTTAACTCAATCTTTTTTAGTTTTGTAAAAATATGGTATAAATTTTTTTAAAATAGTGTAGAATTATTTTTCATTGTATATTATGACTGACAAGATTAAATAATAGCAACAATTTTTTTCCCATGGGAATAGGCTATCTCCATGGGTTTTGATCTATGAGTTTGAACTAATCCACAAAATTGAACCCAAATTTATGACCATATATTCATTAATTATGGTTATTTTTTAGTTATTTGTATCCTCTAGTATTGAATATCAATTATTTTTATTCACTTTGTGGTTATAGAACAACTTAAAAGTTCATGAGTGGTCGTAAATAAGTAGATTGAGAGTATGAGGTCCTTAGCACTTGTAGATATAAATTGTGAACTATTAGAGATCGTGGATGTTAGACATTTGGTTCATCCACCTCCACTATTTTATGATACCTACATGATAACTTGACTCTCACAAAAAGTTGGGATTCTAACACCAAAAAAAATGTTTGTTGATAGTAGGCATTCCTATGACTATTGAGAATGTTTAACGCATCATGTTATCCAGATTTCTATTGATCTTATTCATATTAAATTTATCTTATTTCACATTGATCAAATCTAAATCATTTTTTTTTTATTTTATAAGAAATTTAAATGATTTGATTTATTAAATTTGATATCAAATTTACTAATTTTCTATTCTCAAATTCATCTAATTTTACATCGATCAAATTTAGTTCAATTTGTAATTTTATAGAAAAATAAACAATAAAATAATTAAGTATCAAATTTATCCAACTTTTCATTGACCAAATTACGTAGGTCAATATAAAATTTTATAGTCTATCTTTAATTTTTTATTATGATAATGAAGTTTTGAAAGTGGCCTCTCCCTTTTATAAACAAGTAGCCATGAAGCCCAAAAATGAGACTAATGAGGTGTGGGGGAATCACCAAAAAATAACAACAAAAACTAGAGTAGGAACACATGGGAACAATAATAATACAAAAGGAATAGGAAAGAACAAAGTAAGCACATAAAAGAGGGAAGCTAGTCTTGCTTAGTTAGCATCTTCAAACCAAAGACAACTTTCCACTCATTGGCCAAGAAGTTGACTTGATCTTCAAAGAAGGATTCAATAGTTCCATCTTCCACAACCAAAATTTGATCCTTAACAAACTTAATAATCCTAACATACATCTTCCTAGTAGGACCTTTAGCAATGATGGAGCCACCTAAGTATTTTGGAGTCTTCTTTTATGGATTTTATTTTGCATAACAAATAGACTGATAGCCTAGTTTTTGATAGTGTTCTTGGTGAAGGACTCTATCTCCTCTAGGTTCCTAGATATGTCTTCATGTTACCTTTAAATTCAATTTAGCTTATCCTCCAAGCTCTAACAACCCTTCCTTCCAGAAGAGATGGCATCAAGATTATCCAAAATAACAATATCACTATCCTTATAAGATCTTTTGGGGGCTTTCTAACCCTTGGGATTTTTGGTCATGACATTCATCTACTCCATCAACTCTCTTATGACATAATTTTGAAGGTTGAAAACCTCTTCCGCCTTGATAACTCTGTAGGATAGCTCAATAGATCCACTACACCCACTATTAGTTTGAGGCACAAGGGTTTTTTCCCTAGAGACCAAGGATTTACAGACATGAGCAACCACCAATAAAAAATTAACTTTATTTTTTATTTCTTTAGTTATGTCCTTATTCACTCCAAGGGGGTTCCTAAAGTATGCGATAGTATGATCTTGTCTTAGGGGGATAGAGTTAGGTTTTGGGATTTTTATTTTGATAATTAGTTTTTTAGTACACCTACAGGGAACCTCCAAATGGGGAAAAGGGTTGTTCTTAGGTGAGGTAGGAGATCCTTCACAAGTAGAGGAATCAAGAGAGGATATACTAGGGCCATTAGCCATATTAGGACTAGTATGGTCAAGGTGAATATTAGCCAAGTTAAAAATTCTAGGGAGGGAAAACCTAGTCTAGGTTTTGGCCACTTGGTGTCTATAAAGGCAATGAATCAAGCCTTGGTGCAAAGGAAGTTACAATCTTACAAGCAAGAATAATGAATAAAACTTTCAAGGGATTGGAGAAGAAAAAAAGAAAATTCATCTTTATATCATGTTGTAGGTAATTAATCATAGAAAAATGATATCTAGGTAGACTCTCTTATGTACCTTCAAGAGTATTTTACCTTATTAGGATGTCCATCGCCTTGTACTAGGTTTTGGGAAGCTCCTATTTATAGA
This sequence comes from Sequoiadendron giganteum, assembly GCA_007115665.2. NCBI lineage: Eukaryota > Viridiplantae > Streptophyta > Pinopsida > Cupressales > Cupressaceae > Sequoiadendron > Sequoiadendron giganteum. The sequence continues at coordinate 536,031,866 of CM021101.1, forward strand.
GGCCATTTAAAAAATTTATTATTTTCTCATTTCCTCTAAGGAACTTAATTAGATGCTTCACATTCTCATATTTTCAATAAATTTACCTACACATACTCCCATCTTTAAACCACTAGCCTCTATAATCAATTTTGGGTCACAACAAAGGAAATTCCTTTGAAATAGACAACCCTATTCTTCTAAGAATAATAAAATTTCCTCGATAGATCTAGTTCATTATTATTCATGGCCTCATGAAAATAGGATTCTAGAGGCTATTCCATAGCATAGAATTCCTCTTCACCTTGTTACAAGATGAGGGTTCAACTCTAACTCTATCCACTCACATATTGTTATTTCAATTCAAGGCTTTGTAGAGGAAAATGTTAGCCAAATTTATGATTTTTTTCTATGTATTCATTAATTATGATTATTATTTAGTTATTTGTATCCTCGAGTATTGAATACCAATTGTCTTGTTTTCCTTTGTGGTTATAGAACTACTTAAAAGTTCACGAGCAGTCGTAAATACGTAGAATGAGAGTATGAGGTCCTTATCACTTGTAGATATAAATTGTGAACCATTAGAGATTGTGGGTGTTAGACATTTGGTTCATCCACCTCCACTATTTTATGATACCTACATGATAACTTGGCTCTCACAAAAAGGTGGGATTATAACACCAAAAAAAGTATTTGTTGATAGTAGGCATTCCTATGACTATGGAGAATGTTTATTGGATCATGTTATCCAAATTTCTATCGATCTTATTCATAAATTAATTTATCTTATTTCATATTGATCAAATCTAAATCAATTTGTTATTTTATATCAAATTTCAATATTCTTTTTATTAAAAGAGATTTCAAATTTACTAATTTTCTATTGACTCAAATTTATCTAATTTCATATCGATCAAATTTAGTTCAATTTGTAATTTTATAGAAAAATAAACAACAAAGTTTCATCAAATTTTTAATTTTCTTACCAATTTAATATCAAATTTTTCTAAATTTCCATTGACCAAATTATGTATTTCAATATACAAGTTTACATAAGATTTTGTTTTTTTATTATGATAACAAGGTTCTAAAAGAGGCCTCTCCCTTTTATAAAAAATAGCTATGAAGCCCAAAAATGAACCTAACAAGATGTGGGGGAATCACCAAAAAATAACAACAAAAACTTGAGTAGGAAAATATGGGAGCAAAAACAATAGAAAAGGAATAACTTGAGAACAAAGTAAGCACATAAAAGAGGGAATCTAGTTTTGCTCATCTAACATCTTCAAACCAAAGGCAACTTTCCACTCATTCGACAAGAAGTTGACTTGATCTTCGAAGGAGGATTAAATAGTTTTATTTGTTGATGTTATAGCTATGGGAGATATGCTTCTCTCAAAATCAAAATAATAAATGATGAATAAATAATTCCAAGGAAAGTCGAACTTGCTATATATAAATATTATTTTAAATTTATAAGGCCGACCCAGGATGAAAAGTCGCCTTGGTTCTTGAATGAGGCCGACCCTTGTGAAGAGTCTCCTTGCTTGTGAAGAGGCACCTTACATTGTATATATAGAAGGTGATGTTCATTTCATTTGACCATCAATCAAGTCATTCTTATTTTCCACATTCTTTCAAGAAGGAGCAACAAACCATCTTGTAGTAGAAAATTGACTTCAAGAAGAAACATATTTATCTTTGAATCAAAGGATAGATGCTATTAATTCATTGTATCAATCCACCCTTGAGAAGGGTCTGGTTGTAAAGTAGTATTTTGCACTTTTATATGATATATATGAGATATATTTGGTGTTGGGTTTTACTCCCTCGAGTAGGAGGGTTTTCCCAGGGTAAACTATTGTGTTTATTGCTCTTTGTGTTGCATTTTTTGCTTTATGTTAAATCTGATCCTAAAACCAACATGGTATCAGAGCGAGTTTAGAAAAGGCTTGATTAGATTAAGCATATATGAATTTGAGTTATATTGTGAGGTAGTCAATATCATTGAGAGGAGGCGATTAAAGTAAAGGTTGGCCACGTCTCCAGATCCCAAGTTCATGGTTTGGCAGCTAACACCTCTAGATCAGGCAATAGCAAGCATTCAAGATCTTTAACAGGAATCGAATGACACCATCAGAGGTAGCAGGAGCAATTGAAAAGGAAGGAGCAATTGACAAAGGAAGGAGCCATTGTTGAGCTTGGAGTAATTGCGATTCATTGTGGGAATCAAGCTGCTATGGAAAGGTTAGAAGTCTTCAAGGGAGATCTTAAGAGGAACCATGGAAAAAGGGAAGTGATAGTAATTGTGCGATTACAAAATTCAACTCACATTCGCCATAGTCAGGGACTTGGCTCAAATTGTATCGAGCATTTCAATTCATCTCTAGTGAGGGTTTGCTGAGTCCGAAAAGATAAGTGGACCTGAAAAGCGTTTAAGTGCAACACTTAAGGAGATTATGATTTCAATGAGATAAGTATTTCATGTTTTAATAATTTTCATGAAGTTTTATATAGTTACTAATTCATGCTATAACATTGGGATAGTGAATCATGTATGCTTCTAGCATTGGTATTTCTCTTCGGATAGTTGAGTTCTATGAACTATTATTAAATTCTCTAAAATGCTTTCAGGACAGACCGCGAAGCATAAGATATTGCATTCAAGAGAAGAAGAGCTTGATGCATCTTGTGAGGAAGTCACACAGGCTGAAGAATGGAGACACAACTTGTAGCCATGGGACTGAGCTGGTGGTTGGAGACATCTCTCGAAGAGGAAGAACTCATACAGATTTTCATTGCGATCATTTTCTTCAAAGAGGAGGAAATAACATTCAGAGGGAGTCTAAAAAACCAACAGAGGCAACCTTAGACAAAGAGGTCAGAGGTTGATGCAAGTACTTGGAGCTTCAGAGGGAGTCACATCATCTTGAAGATTTGTTGTAATGTATATTTCTCTATGAGGGAGAAGTATGAGGTGAAAGCCCTTGTTAGTGTATATTTCTCTGTGATGGAGAAGTATGAGGTGAAAGCCCTTGTTAGTGTATATTTCTCTGTGACAGAGAAGTATGAGGTGAAAGCCCTTGTTAGTGTATATTTCTTTGTGACGAAGAAGTATGAGGTGAAAGCCCTTATTAGTGTATATTTCTCTGAGACAGAGAAATATGAGGTGAAAGCCCTTGTAGTGTATATTTCTATGAGACAGAGAAATATGAGGTGCGAGCCCTTGTTCATCTTTGAGACTAAGATGATATGTAATGTTGAGAGACTCCGTGATGAATCCTTTGTACTTGTGTTTTTCCACACATGGGAGTAGCCATGGTGGACGTCATGTTGAGAGACTCCATGATGACATCACATTGAGTGACTCTGTGATGGGCACTTGTGCACATGTTCCTTTCCACACATGGGAGTAGCCATGGTGGACGTCATATTGAGTGACTCCATGACGATATCATGTTGAGTGACTCCATGATGAACTCTTTTTCACAAATGGGTGTAGCCATTCTGGATGTCATGTTGAGAGACTCCATGACATGGATATCTGGAAGGAGCCCTTGTTCATCTTTGAGACTAAGATGATATGTAATGTTGAGAGACTCCGTGATGAATCCTTTGTACTTGTGTTTTTCCACACATGGGAGTAGCCATGCTGGACGTCATGTTGAGAGACTCCATGATGACATCATGTTGAGTGACTCTGTGATGGGCACTTGTGCACATGTTTCTTTCCACACATGGGAGTAGCCATGGTGGACGTCATATTGAGTGACTCCATGACGATATCACGTTGAGTGACTCCATGATGAACTCTTTTTCACAAATGGGTGTAGCCATTCTAGATGTCATGTTGAGAGACTCCATGACATGGATATCTGGAAGGATACCTCCCTAGCTAAGAGGGAGTGTTGATGTTATAGCTATGGGAGATATCCTTCTCTCAAAATCAAAATAATAAATGATGAATAAATAATTCCAAGGCAAGTCGGACTTGCTATATATAAATATTATTTTAAATTTATAAGGTCGACCTAGGATGAAAAGTCACCTTGGTTCTTGAATGAGGCTGACCCTTGTGAAGAGTCGCCTTGCTTGTGAAGAGGCACCTTACATTATATATATATATAGAAGGTGATGTTCATTTCATTTGATCATCAATCAAGTCATTCTTATTTTCCACATTCTTTCAAGAAGGAGCAACAAACCATCTTGTAGCAGCAGATCAACTTCAAGAAGAAACATATTTATCTTTGCATCAAAGGATAGATGCTATTTATTCATTGTATCAATCCACCCTTGAGAAGGGTCTGGTTGTAAAGCAGTATTCTGCACTTTTATATGATATATATGAGATATATTTGTTGCTGGGTTTTTCTCCCTTGAGTATGTGTAATGCCCCGCCACGCAACCCTAGAGGAAGTTGAAAACAACAACTTAAACAGGCTAATTTTTTTTTTTTTTTAAGTATAATTAACATGCAAGTTCACAACTAATGCCAACATCCTCTAAGGTTACGAGACAGAGGTTATATAGAACCTCAACAAAAAACATGATTTAAACCATGTCATTTAATTAACCAATAACTAAAGCACATACATCCAATAAGATGAATTACATCAAAGCATAGAGATAACTCTCCATTTCATTAATCACAATTAAACAATAAGGTTACAACTCTCATTCCCCGAATGAGGCAAATCCAATAGATACAATTATAATTACAACTTCCACCTCAATACAACTGAGGGGTAAAATGATACAAGAACAACTGAAATGAAATACAACAAGAACTGATACTAAAACCCACGAGCTCTCCAACTGGAAGTCTTGTCCACACTAACATGAAGAAAGGAACCCAACGGATTTAGGTGCATGCCATCCAACCAAGTGGAACCCAAAGGCCCACCCCTCGTGCTAGGAGATAGTAACAAGGAATCCTAGCCAAGACCATCTACCTCTAGACACAGGCTAACATAAACTAAACCAAACTGAAACAACCAACCACATGAACCTCACAAGTACATCACAAGGTACAACTCAAGTACAACATAAGTACAACTCAAATACCAAGCAAGTACAACACAAGTACAACTTGGTACAATCATAAGTGCAACTCAAATACCATGCAAGTACAATGCAAGTACAACTCTACATGGTCACATTGCTTCCAAAACTAAAGCAGAACAAGTATGTTATGAGAACCATACACATAGAATCAAACACCAACCATGGCCACATCACTTTATGTTACGAAAACCATACCCACAATACACAAGGACCAACTATGGTCACACAAAGTGCCATCACATAGCTCATCATGAGTTACCCACAACAGATCGTCGGATGGTGGCCCTAATCGATCCTTGGCCCTCATACATACTAAAATAAAATCAAAACCAACAATTGTCTTAGACAGAGTGTCATCGCACAACTCGTCATGAGTTACCCACACTGATTGTCAAGATGGTGGCCCTAACCGATCATTGGACCTCATACTTACTAATGTGGAATCAAATACTTTTCGTACAGACAAGATAGATGACCTTGCCGTTACCGGCCTTCCCACCCATCCCAAGCCTAACCGAGCACATGGTTCCATGAGTGAGGCATACTTATCTTTTTAGTGTGAATTACTACCCAAACTTCTAAGTATATTGATTTAGTTATCACTTAATTACACCACTTACAACGAGTTACGCTGGCACCACTTCGTGTGTCGGCCCCCGTTACAAGCCACTCTTCTACTTGACAACACACACACACCAACCAAACATCAATGGTACCAAGGTGCAACAAATAGGATAACAAGTCCACTCCTTTCTCAGGAGGCAACATAAGATAAAACATCTCCAAACACTAGAGGTAACATCAATAACAAAACTGCTCCCGACCGCTCCTGACAAGGAGACACACATAACAAAATCCACTCCTTTCTCAGGAGGCACAACACATTCCCGTTCGTGGAAACCGGGTACTAACATAGACACAACTTCATGCACTATCCAAGGAATACAAACCAGGTTGTCATAACAAAACGACAACCTACGAAACAGAAAACTCAACTGGAAGCCTTGTCCAATGTAATGGCTCAATTTCCCAAATGATGACAAGAATCAGATAAAAGTCAAAACGAGAATTAAATCTGCTTTGGATATTCTAAATCCATGTTCTCATGCTAACATTCAAGATTTTATTGCATTATATAAACCGATACAAAATACGTCTTTTCCAGACATGGGAGAAAGTTAATACTTAATACTTAATCTCCTACTTGCATTTCAATAATAATAAAATAACCAATTGATTCTACTAATCAAAACATCATAACATGAAGTAATTATCGTTTCCACATTTCAACATATCGATATAAAAATAATTAACTTGACTAGAAGATATACTATTTAAATCAACACTATTCCCATTAAAGTATTGTTTACAACAAAACAATGGTTTAACTAGAGTCAATATATTTTTTCATTCCCCCAATTAAGCTTAAGCATGCTTTGAATAACCTCATTTTAATATATACGAATATATTAAAATAATACCCTCAATTATATTTAAATATTAAATTGAAAACTCAACTACAAAATAATACTATAATACTATATAATATAATATTAATTATTTACTATATATTATATTAAATATAATACATAATAATATATTAATATTATAAATATAATATTATATATTATTAAATTAAAAGTTTAAATTGGATCATATATTTTATTTTAAAACCCCCACCAGGCCTCGGGCCGCACGCCAACTATTAGAGTTGGGTCGCGTGCCGCGTTGGGGTTTAGGGCTGCAGTTTTTTCCCTAACCGCGCGTGGATTACACAAGCCGTGGTTTTCATTTCGATCAACGGCGCGTTTCCTTGATAGGGGCGGAGTCTTATGGTGGGGTGGCGGCGGCGGATGCACAACCGACCTACCCCAGGCCGACTATGGGTAACACAGTCGGCTCCCTCTAAAGGGCGTCGGCTGTGTTACAGTGTGCAAGGCGCGACTGGCGCAAGGAGGAGGGTGCAGAAAAGGGGAGGCGACAGGGAGGATGGGGGGATGTGTGGGGCACGCTGGGCGCGGCTCCCCACAGCGCCTCCCATGGCGATTGTGGGTCGAGCCCCCAGCCCCCACAGCCCTCCGAATTTTTTTATATGTTTATTTTTTTAATTTTTATTTATTTATTTATTATTATTTTAAAAAATACAGACCTGCGGATTTTGAAATCCACGCCTCTTCTCAGGGGCAAATAGAAATATTTCAACAGCATAGTCTAATATAAAATATTTTATATACATATGTATATATATCAGCATATATACATATATATATATATATATATTTAAAACACCAAAAGATAAATTGCATGGATAAAAGAGGAAGAATTTATTCAAACCCCAATTCCAGCCAAGAACACAAAAATTACATTTCAAAACAGAGCTTTTCTTTTCAGCTTTGAAACAAGATCAAATATGAGTTTATTTTCAACATGAATCATTTCAAATTCAATAACCAATCAAGTAATATGAACCTAGTTTTGCAGGAATTTGGAGAAGATCTAGATGGTGCCCCGTTCCTTGCTTGAATTCCCTCCTCAGATCAACAAATTTCACAACTCCAACCCAAAACCCACAAAATTGAAAACATGCTTCCTCTCTCAAATTCAAACTTTTCCCCAAACTTTAAGATCCAAAAATTGCGGGAAAAATTCAAACATAAGAATTTTTTGCCCTAAAATCCTTCAACCACCATCATAAATTCTTCAAAATAGAAAATTAGAAAATATCTTTATTTCTTCAATTTTGAATTTCAAACTTCTAATTTGACTTTTAATTCCATTTTCAATTTTGAATTCCAAATTTCACAATTTGACTTTCATGCATTTTCTTCATTTTTCAAATTCCATAAAATAACAATACTTCAACATAGATAAATTCACTTCTTTCAACCCCATAAATTTAATTAATTAATAAATAGATTTAATCAATGATTAAATTATTTATTAATTAAATTAAATTAATAATAAAATAAATTATATTTTAACATAATTCCAGATTACCTTATTCAACAACTTAAATACATTAAGCTATTTAAATCACCCAATTTAACTTGCAATTAATAACGAAGAGAGGGAACGATAATCAAAACAACACAACCCGACAAACAATTGACGACATACAAGGACTAGGGTGACGACTTGGCACAGAAACCTAGCTACTATCTCCCAATCGAATACTGTTGGGTATTGAATACGCTCGCACTTGTGAAACCAGGTGGAGTCGATGTCATGTACCTGTCAACCTGCAAATCAAGTAAACAACAACATATAATATGAACAGCATAAAATACACACCATGAAGAGGAAACCATGAGATCGTAGGGCACTCACAAGCGAGTGATGCGATACCGTCCTCTTCACCAATACACTGCAAATAACTGACAATTCTAACATGATATAATTCAAAGCATAATCATCTTTAATTCGAATAACCGCTATGCTAATCCAAAGCATGGAATAAAGATAACATTTGAATAACCAAAACACATCACAACAACATACCCACACAAGGACACACTGTCCAACCAGAAGGCAAAACGGAGGGGTATTACAAGGAGGGTTTTCCCAAGGTAAACTGCTGTGTTTATTGCTCTTTGTATTGCATTTTCTACTTTATGTTAAAGATGATCCTAAAACTAACATCATCTTCCACAACAACACCTTCATCCTTAAAAAATTTAATAGTTCTAACATACATCTTCCTCATAGGACCTTTAGCAGTGATGGAGCCACCCTTAGTATTTTGGAGTCTTCTTTTATGGATTATATTTTGCATAATAAATAGACTAATAACTTAGTTTTTAATAGTATTCTTGGTGAAGGAAATTATATCCTCTAGGTTCTTGGATATATCTTTATGTTTCTTATTTATGCAATTTAACTTATCCTCCAAGCTCTAAAAACCTGTTCTACTAGAAGAGATGGCATCAAGATTCTCCAAAATAACAATATTGCTATCCTTATAAGAAATTTTGGGGGCTTCATAACCCTTGGGATTTGTGGTCATGAAATTCATCTAGACTCCATCAGATCTCTTATGACACTACTTTGAACATTAAAAACCTCTTCTACCTTGATAAATTTGTTAAAGGATTGTAAATAGAAGGAATGAAAAACACCTAGGGTTGCCTTCAATAGTAAACATGCACAAAAATCCTTAGAGGAAGAGTGTGAAAACTTTGAAGTGGCTGGTAATAAAGAAACCATAAAACCTCATTGAAAGGGAGGGTGTGAGACAAAGGCTAGTGCTTGCTCTGATGTAATGTGCATATTGAGGTAAACCTAAACCTTGGTAATGAGGAAAAAGATAACTCAATAAACATGGAGAATGATAGTGGTGAAAACTATGAAAATGAGATCTCCCCTAGCGAGATTCTTGAATTACAAGTGAGTTTAAAGATGGATGAGACAAAAAAAGGTTTCTAATAAGATTTATAATGATGGGAGAACCCTGGAAAATAGAAAGAAAAAATGCACAAGAAATTGTTTTTGATAAATTAAAGGAGTAGATAAGGAGAAAGAATGAAGAGAGACCCCCAAACCCTAGAGAGGCTAGAAAATTTGTAGATTCAGATGGTATCCCTTAAAGATGATGAATATAGAAAAGAAAAAATAGACATTAATTGATTCAACCCACTCTTTCAGGAGATAAGTAGTAAGCCTAAAAGGGAAAAGAAAAAATACTTCAAAGAAGATGAAGGTAAAATGAGGAAAGAAGTGAGTAGAACTAGTAGCTCACAAAAACCTGGTAAAAAAGGTAAAGGAGAAGGAATGCCTTCTTATTTTGATATGTTATACAAAAATAAAAAAACCCCTAGTTACCATTTGATAAATGAAGTTAAATTGTATAAGCCGAAACATAAGGGGTTTAGAATCCCTTGAAAGAAAGTATGTTTTGAGGGCATTTTGTAACAAGGAAAGACCTAGATTGTCTCCTTCAATAAGAGGTTAAGGCTGTGGAATTTCAATTGCACAATGCCTTGAGATTTAGTTGGAATTAAACTACTGTCTTTCACACAAACCACCAAAAAGGGAAAGGTGGCGTTGTGATGTAGGACCATCCAGGTATAGGCACGATCCTGCATCAACCAAAAATATTTCATTTTGAGTTTTTGTTTCAGTTTTGATGTATTCTTTTGAAATGCAGTTCAACTTGGTTTGAGTGGTCTTAGATAGTGAATGATTGAAATTTTTGACATTGATTGTCAAAATTTCATACCTCGATTTTTCACTTTGTACAGGCATTTCAATATTCAACATGTTTTAAATTATTGGTCATGGATTATGACATTTACCTTATGGACATTTCAATGAAATCAATTTTAATTTAATTCTCTTTCCAGCGTTGAGAAAGAAGTTAAAAGGTCACACCATTTTCTCAGTGATATCTTCAGAATAAAATACAAGTAAAATGCATACATTAGAGGATTTGATTAAGGAATTTAATTAAAAAATGTGAAGGGGTGCATGGGAGAAGCTTCTACCTTAGGCGATGGAAACTCAAAAGACCAAAGGGAAGATAAAGGGATGACATCACCTTGCAGAAGAAATAAAAAATGTAGATTGAACCATTGAGGGGGTTGTCCAAAGAAAAAGAGAGGTCTCACTAGGAGAGAAAGGAAGGAGGCACTAGTATTAAAAATTACTTTGTAGACCAAATTGAGAGGGGGCTGCGTATGCAATAAGTTTTCAACTAAATAAATAAAATGCACAAATAGAAAAATAACAAGGTTGCACAAATCATGAAGTGAGGAGGGCACCATCAATAAGAAGGGGAGCAGTAAGAAAATGCCCACGTAGGAGAAGAGTTGGGAGCTAAATGCAAAAGAAAAATCATATAAGGGTTGCATAGAGAACAACAAGAAGGCTGCACCATGATAATTTGCAGCTCGTGGAAGAATGTGACTTGCATAAAAGTTAAGGGGAAAGTGAATATTGTTGCGTGGAGATTATGAGGATAGTGAGAGGGCAATAAAGGTGGAAAAGGAAATGCTAAAGAGTAGAGGTCGAGGGGTGTGAAAAAAAGACATAATGAATGAACAAAGCATAGAGGGTAGCATCAAGTCAGAGGATTTAATAATTGGAAACAAGCAAAACTTGTTGGCTATAGGTACCTTTGGAATGTGCTTGAATTTCTTCAAAAGAATTTAATGTAATTGAATTTGTATGTGAGGGTTTATTTAATGAAATAAAGTGAAGTTGAGTTGGTTAAAATTGACAAAAAAATTGTCAATTTAAATGTGAATTGGTTGTGGGTGTGTAGTTTTTAATTTGAGTATCTTGTTCTTGCAATCTTTGGGACAAAGTATTATTTGTTATTGTGAAGTGTGAGATTGAGTTTTTCTATGAGAGGGGAGTACCCTATCTGCATCAATTGGTATTAGAGCGGGTAATCTTGAGCATGGAGGGGATCCATCGGGACCTGTAGGTGTTGTGTGAATAGATCATCGATCGTGAGGAAGTTCACACTTAGATGAAAGTGTGTGAAGCGGTAGAGAAGAAGCTCATGAGAGTTGTTGTAGGTAAGAGGAATCTTGAGCAATGAGAGAGATTGACATCGTGAAGGAATTTGTTTTGCAGATTGAGTGTGATGGCTGATTGCACGAGGTGAGATTGCAACGAGAAAGATGGGTTGGGTTGTTAGGAGACCCATGCAGATACTATTGTAGGAGCAGTATTGGGAGAAAGTGGAGGATGAGACATTTGAAAAGATGGGACAAATAGTTCATGAAAAAGTAGGAAAGATTGAGGCATTGGAAAAATTGGAAAATAATTTTGGGAAAAGTGAGAGGAAAGTGGTGAAGAGGAGTGAGACGAAGAAAGAGGACACTGAAAAAGAGTATTGTAGCCAGAGTTGGATGGAGAAAGATGAGAGAGCAACCACTACCGAAGAAGTTGCAGTGGAGACATGTTGTGAGGAAGGCATGTAGGAAAAGGCGTACAAGAATGAAGTGAGCATCAAAGAGGTCGCAACGAATGGTGAAGGTGAAGCAGATTTGTTCGCACAAATGTTGGTGATTGAGGAGGAGTGGATGAAGCTTTTTGTTGCAACAAAAGGAGATGAACAAAAAGTTGTAGCTGACGAAAATGTGGAAGACATCACAGTGAATTTTGATGTTGTAGCTACGAATGAAGATGAGGTAAATCAATTTTATGCTTTTACTTTGGTTTCAGATCTAAGATGATAGAAGTTGAGATGGATAGAAAAAAAGAGCATGTTGTAGATACTACGTATTTGCTAGTAAAGATTGTGGAGGATGTTGCAAGATTTTGGTGGAGGTGGTTAGTTAGAGGTGGGTTTGAACCCATAGAGGAGGAGAGGAGTGTGGAAAGTATTTGGTGGATGTGAGTGCACGAGAGGGAAAAGGAGGAAGATGCAATTTTGTTGGAAGGAGGTGGTGCGTGTTCTGGCACGGTGCTGGAAAAAGTGAAAGAAAGATTGATTTTGAGCACTTGGACAACAAAGGAGTTCACTGCAGGTTGATGGAAACCTAGAAGAGTACTGAAACTACCCGAATCCATCATTGTGAGCCTATGCTCACAATATTTCTACCCAATATGTCTAATGCAGGAGCATCTGGGTACAAGCATGATCCTGCATCAACCAAAATATTTCATTTTGAGTTTTTGTTTCAATTTTGATGTCTGCTTTTGAAATGTAGTTCAACTTGGTATCATTGGTCTTTGAAAGCGTTTTATTGACATTTTTGACATTGATTTTCCAAATGTCATACCTTAATTTTTCACTCTATATAGGAATTTCAATGTTTGTTGGGTTTTTAATTATTGGTCATGGATTATGATATTTACCTTCTGGACATTTCACTGAAATCTATTTTATTTAATTTACTTTCCAGCACTGAGAAAAATGTTAAAAGGTCACACCATTTTTCTCGGTGATATCTTCAGAATAAAATACAAGTAAAATGCATACATTGAAGGAGTTGATTAAGGAATTCAATTAATAAATGTGAAGGGGTGGGTGGGAGAAGCTTCTGCCTTGGGTGTGGGAAACTCAAAAGACCAGAGGGAAGATGAAGGGATGGCATCACCTTGCAGAAGAAATAAAAAATGTAGATTGGGCCATTGAGGGGGTTGTCCAGAGAAAAAGAGAGGTCACACAAAGAGAGAAAGAAGGGAGGCACTAGTATTAAAAATCACTTTGCATACCAAATTCAGAGGGGGTTGCATATGCAATAAGTTTTTAGCTAAATAAATAAAATGCATATAATGAAAAATAACAAGGCTATGCAAATTATGAAGTGAGGAGGGTGCCATCAATAAGAAAGGGAGCAGTAAGAAAATACCCATGCAGGAGAAGAATTGGGAGTTGTGTGCAAAATAAAAGTGATATAAGGATGCGTAGAGAACAATAGGAAGACTACGCCATGACAATTTGTAGCTCTTGGAAGAATGCGACTTTCATAAAAGTTAAGGGGAAAGTGAATATTGTTGCGTGGAGATTAGGAGAATAGTGAGAGGGAAATACAGGTGGAAAAGGCAGTGCTAAAGAGTAGAGGTCGAGGGGTGTGAAAGAAAAAGACATAATAAATGAACATAGAATAGAGGGTAGTGTCAAGTCAGAGGATTTAATAATTGGAAACAAGCAAAACTTGTAGGTTGTAGGTGCCTTTGGAATGTTCTTGAATTGCTTTAGAATAATTTAATGTAATTGAGTTTGTGAAATGAAAGGAAAAGGGGTTCAATCAAAGTGAATTAACAAGATGATGAACCACACTTTTCACTTGTTATTTCATTCAATTATGCATAGAAGAGCATCAGGAAAAAAACCTAACTGTTATAATAGTAAAAAGGTAGGTTTTAAGATGGTAAAATGATGTGTACCTGATGGAAAAAGTGCTTTTTTCGGGCCTCACGAAGGACTCATTCGCCCAGTGGTGAATGGGTCCCTACTAGGGTTCTAGAAAATCAATTTTTGGGTCCTGTTCTTCAATGTTTGCACTCCCAGATCCCAGGTGTTTAGCTCTCGAAAGTCGGAAATAGATTTTATAGAAAACTTTTCGTGATCTTGCAAGAAAGATGACAACTTTTACAACTTTGATAGCTTTTTGCAACTTTTGTTCTCCAATTGATCTTGAACCTAAAACCTACAATCACATATCAAAGGAGAAGAAAAATATTGTTTTGTTAGGGAATAGGGGTTTGTCTTGGTCAAACCCTGTTTTGGTAATTAAACCTTATGATGAAACAATGAAACATGAAACATGAAACAATGAAACATGAAACATGAAACAATGATATCTTGGATGAAATATTGAATACCAAGTCTGCAATCTAGCATGAAGTGGCCTCAATGAATGTAGATCTTGATCATAGAATTTGATATGAAACAGTGCTTGAATATGATCTCCAATACTACATCAACATATTAGGTCAACAACATGCATGATTCACTATGCCTTTGACATGATGATATGATCTTTGATTGTTGCAATAACCTCTAATAATCTTCCCTTGAATGCCTTTAAAATTCTCTTGAACACTTTTTTGATCATAAACTTGCTATAATGCTTGAAGAATTGAAGTTGCTAGGTGAAACTATGTGAAATAACCTTTTTATATACATAATTTAAGATTAAATCCTGAAATTCAAATAACACAAGCTGACGATCTGGGATTTGAAATCATCAAAATACCACCAAAAATATATCCCAAGGGGCTTTCCTAAGTTAGTGAGGACCCATTCGCCATAGGGTGAATGGGTCTTAGCATACTTAACTAGGACACATTTCAGGGGATGTGGAATTTCATGTCAAAAGGGGGTCTTAGGACCCAGTGAGGACCCATTTCCCAGGTGGTGAATGGGTCCTAGGTCACTATCCTAGGACACATTCCTTGCAAAATTAAGTGTTGTGTAATATTATTTAAGAGCGTCGGGCTTTATCCCTCAAAAAATGCAATAAATTAGGCTTGGATTTAAATTTAAGGGGCCAATTAAGCTCAAATTAACCTCAATTAATTAATAAAGCCTTAGATTAGTGTGAAAGTGTAAAGATACACTTTACAATACCCTAAATAAGGCATCATTAAGTCCATTTATCATTTCATTCCCAATTAAGGAAAAATGGATACTTTTTCCATTACTACAATTTGTATGTGAGAGTTTATTTGATGAAATAAAATGAAGTTGAGTTGGTTAAAATTGGCAAAAAAAATTGTTAATTTAAATGTGAATTGGTTGTGGGTGTGTAGTTTTCAATTTGAGTATCTTGTTCTTGCAATCTTTGGGACATAGTATTATTTGTTATTGTGAAGTGTGAGATTGAGTTTTTCTATGAGAGGGGAGTACCCTGTCTGCATCATGTTGCAATCTTGATTGGACCAAAATGGAAACAATACATTACCAAATATGGTTTCTCCCCCTGTAATAGCTGTTGTTGGGTGACATTGGAGAGAGATAGCCATAAGTTGGGTGTACGCTCAATATATGCCCCAAATGATTATAAAGAGAGAATTGATGTTTGGAGGTGGTGTGTTAACAATCTCCCCAAAATCCCATGGATCATTGGTGGGGATTTTAACACGGTAGAGAATAAAGAAGATAAGATTGGTGGTTTTCCCTGGGGTTGGAAAGGTAGTGAACAAATTTATTGGAATAGAATTAAAAAATCTTAAAGCTTTTTGACCCCTTGGAAGGGAAAAAGAGGGATAGTAAGAGAATTTGGTACACCTGGTGTAACAATCAAAATGATAGAGTGTGTTGTAGACTTGATAGGTTTTTTGCTCACAAAGACAGGTATGTTCTATCACCCTCCATTTCATGAGAGTGCCACTCATATTCCCTCTTATCAACCATATCAAACAAAACATACAACTGGATTTACCCCAAATACCTTTGCTACACAAATAAACCAACATGTTCAATATACTTGCCACCACCCATCCTTGCTCAATCTTCTTGGCAGCCTTCACATACTTTTAATCGATCTCAAGAAGTCATTTCAATGTCAAATCAACATTGTTACTTCCCTAGCCAACCCCAAAATGCTGACAGTATGGGGATTGGTGACATCAAAAGAATATTGCTAGACTTCAATAAGCAGTTGGATGATATCCAAAGACAACAAGAATTCAATTTGTAGCGAGAGGAGTTAGCTTTCCAAGCCTACCAGTACCAACAAGAGATAGATACACAGAGGAAGTAATATGAGGAGTCTCTTGCAAAAGAGATTTCTGCCAAACAAGGACATATGAAGCTATTATTTGCCCAAGTACAAAGGTTGGAATCTCAATCAACCTCTTGCATTATGGATCAATCTGTAAAAGAGGAGGCTCCTAAGTACAAGTTTCCAAGCTTCAAGAAAGATAAGCCTCATGAATACTCAAGTAAGTGTTCTAAATTCAAAATACCAAGTTTTGGAGGTACTTTTCCATTACAAGAGCCTGTGCTTGAGAAAATTTTTCCTACTATTCATCAAGAAGAACCCCCTTAAGAGCTTTTCCTACCTCAAGAAACTCATCAAACTTCTCAAAACTATTCACCAAATCAACCTTCTTGTCCTAGCATCATTTCCCTTTACAAAGGAGGACCTACTGTTTATCAAGGTAGCTAGTTTAGTGGGAAAGAAGAGGAGTTTTTTGAGGAAAAATAAGAGCAACTTGTAGCCGATGAACCTCAAAGTGGTATAGAAAAATCAGATTTTCTGCAAGGGGGTGATGAGAATAATCAAATAGGACAACAGGTTGAAAATAAATTTAGAGGGGTTGAATGTGAAGTTTTAACTTGTTTAATGAACTTCCATTTTTTGTTGAAGGTGAAGAAAATGTATCAATGCTTATGTCAAGAGATCAGCTCAGAGAACATGCTAACAAGCAAGAAGGGGGTGGTGAAGAAAAAGAGTCTATATTTTGGTTTGATGAGTTGCCTTCTTTTATTGAACAAGATGAAGATGTGCTTATGCTAACATCAACATCAACAATAGGTTTGGAACAACAAGGAGATACAAGCAATTTCGATAAGGTGTTGGTCTACCAAGAACAAAATGAAGATACCCTTGTTTTGAAGAAAGAAAAAATTGATAAAAATGAGGAGAGTAAGATGGAAATTGATGAAGACATATCTCCAACATCATACAAGACTTCTATTCAAATCTTGATGTCAAGATTTTATCTCTTGAATCAATAAATTATGAGAAACACAAGCTAGAGGAGAAAACAACCATGTTTCCATTTGGACAACATGAACCAAATAATTCCAAAGTGCATGTTGTTAAAGAAGTAGTCCAAAGCGAGGAAGCTAGCAATGAAAGTTTGAAGTTTTTTCGTTCACGAGGGTGTCCTATAAGACATTTAGCTAGGATGGAGACCCACAAAGCATCACAAGTCATGCTTGCACCCAAGCATGAAGTTGCAGCTGAGGAAGGACGCATTCAAATTACTTATGCACTTCAAGATACTATATATGATAAACATGAAGGAATGAGTGAGTTTATTTACATCATTCATGAAGCATTGCAACAATTTATAGAATATATATTTGTGTTCCATCTCCTCTCAGTGGTTTATCATCATGTAAAGAACCCCATGTTGGTCAGAAAAGGAAGTTATTTTGCAAAACCAATTAATGGATTTGTTTGCGCATCACTACTATTGGTTAGTATGGGTTAGGGTAGGTGTTCTTTCTTGCTAATAAGTGTTGTTGCACAAGGTTTTAAGTGTCTTTTCCCTAAGTGATTTATGCACAAGTTGTTGTTTGTAGCATGCTCTTTTCAATTGGAGTAAGTTGGCAACAATGTTTTTGATGAGACAAACAGTTTTTGTTGATCCATATGAAGACTCTATGCCCAATGGACTATATAAGGTAGCTGGTCAGTTATTTAGCAGACAAATAACCCCCTTGAGATCACCAAAATGTTACCTGATTTTTTTATGAAAAATCAAAACAAAAAAAGAAAAGGAAAATATTTTTTGCAAAAGAAAGTCAAAGTCAAGGAAAGAAAGTCAAAGCAAAAGTCAAGGGAAGAAAGTCAAAGTCAAAGTAATTCAAAAGAAGTCAAATTCAAAGTCAAAGGAAGTCAAAGTCAAATTTAGAGGATAAGGATTGCAAAATATCTTATCCACAAAGGATAAGGATGACAACTCTGGATAAGATTGACAACTCATAAAGCAAAAAGGTGAATATTATCCACAGAGGATAAGGATGACAACTCAGAGGATAAGATTGACAACTCATAAATAAAAAAGGTATATCCTATCTACACGAGATAAGGATTGAAAAATATCTTATCCACAGAGGATAAGGATGACAACTCAGAGGATAAGATTGACAACTCATAAAGCAGAAAGGAAAATCTTATCTAAAGGGGATAAGGATTGAAAAATATCTTATCCATAGAGGATAAGGATGACAACTCAGAGGATAAGATTGACAACTCATAAAGAAAAAAGGCAAATCTTATCTACAGAGGATAAGGATGACAACTCATAGGAAAAATATCTAAAGTCAACATGACTTTTTGATTTTAGGCTCTCAAAAATCTATAAATAAGAGGCCTATGTTTGTTGCAAAGCATTGGAAAAATTTATTGTGACAAAGTGACATTCAGTCCTTTAATTTTTTCAGTCAAAAACAAGTCTCTACTTATGTAATCTTCTTCATTGATTGCATCTCCAACCTTGTTTCACTTTGAAATAATGGTTGATTGTATGCTTGTGATGTAATATTTTACTATTTTTCTAGAAAGCAGTCATTGTAGCAACCTTCAGTGTTTCAAAGATCAATATTTTTGCCTCTATTTGTTTCAATTTTCTTTGTGTATGAAAGAAAAGCAGGTATTATTGTGATTCCTGACTCCTTGATTACTGATGTTCTAAGTTTACCTCTGAATTATTGTTGCAAATTACTGTGTGAAGCTTTAGATTGAGATTCATAAGTTGTGTTGCTGAAACGAAGTAGAAATCTACTCTATTTGGTGTATCACCTTCATTTTCCATTTTAGTTTCAGATTATCAAATCTTTCTCATCCCTTTTCCCAATAAGGTTCTTTAGTTAGAGTTAGTTTTTTAGGTGATTTATCAAGGGGAAGTTTCCTTTCAATCAAAGTTTGACCTTGAGTTTCATGAGTCTCACAGCTTGAGAGGTCATCCCATGTTTCACAAGAGAGTTGGATCCAAGATTCAATAGGGTGCATAGTCCAGGGGATAACAAAAGCATTAGGAATTGGAGACCTATCACACCATTAAATTTCTTGTATAAAATCCTTGGAAAGTTGTTGGCAAGAAGATTAACTCCTATCCTTCTTGACATAATAAATAACACTCAAACTGGTTTTTATTAAGGAAGGTACATTTTGGAGAATTTGATAACCAGTTGAGAGGCCTTGGGCTGATCAAAGGGAAGCAAACAAAATATGGGTGTCTTGCCCCTAGACTTTGAAAAAGCATATGATAGAGTTGAATAGTACTTTGTAATGTCTATGCTAGAGGAATTTGGGTTTCCATTGGAATTCTATAACATGGTGAAGGTCCTATTTAAGGATGCTAATTCCTAAATTGAAATTAATAGATCTCTTTCACATTCCTTTCCTCTTAGTAGATCTATAAGGAAGGGGTGTCCATTGGTCGCTACCCTGTTTGTGATTGCAGCAAAAGCTCTTTATTACATTTTTTAGAACAAACAAGCTTGGGCCCTAGTTAAAATGTGTAACTTTACTAGACAATTCCTCTTTTTTGAATATTCAATTTGCAAATGATACCATTGTAAGGCCTCACTAATTGTTAGTCAACTTGGTGTTAGACACACAATTCAAAGGAGAGGTTCCTAGTTAGATAGTCCACTAAACCCTCACAAAGGATCCATTTAATTATCAATCAGGGCTTCATAAGATTTTGATGATGCCAACATTGTATGTGCATTCATAGAATCTACACAACATGTATCATCAAGTATAGGCGGTTTACACATGTGTAGGAAAACAATAAAGACTAGAAAAGGAAATAAAGCGTAAACTACAAAATAAGGAAACAACTTAATATGTTGCTGATGTTGTGGGTACCTCGGCTTAACACTGTAACTATTAATTGCTAAACCTGAACTATGCAATTCACTAGCACTACTATTTCTTAAAACTACTTGACTCACTCAAGAGGATAACTCAATGATACATTATAGAGCATAAATCATGGGACAATATATCATTCATGTGCATGTAATGAAGAATCTATTTGAAATGAATGCAGTAATGTAAACACCTAATTTAATAGTAGAAATTAAGGTGGGTGAACAATACCTCGAGTGGATCTTGCTCGAATTGTTGTACCCACAAGAGAAACCACATATATGCTACTTGAATCAACTAATCATAACAGTAAACTAGAACATATTTATTGCATATAACTGAACTCTACAATCTGACAAGAATCTTCATAGATTTCTCATTCATGAGTGCATAAAAAAAAACTAACAAAGAAGTATTGTCTGTGAAAAAAAAACTATATTCTATTGAAACATATCTTCTAACTAGATTTGATCCTAAACCATCAATCCAACATATAGGTCCGAAGGAGGTTTATTCAAACAAGGACTTAAAATAGAAGTTAAATGCAAGTATCCATTCTCCTTCAAACTAGAGAGAGACAAAGTCTTTGTAACTGAAATCATAATTGAAAAAGATAGAAGAAGACAAATAGGATTGAAACTCTACCCTAACAGTATGAAAAAGACGTTCTCTCTAAGAATAGTCATGTTGGCTTCCTAATCACTACAAACTTCTTCTTCCTCCGATCCTTTTATTGAATAATTTGATGACTCATAATCAACCACCTCAATGTTTGCTTCCATAATTTTTTGCAACTGTCACGCTTCCAACATTTTGGGATCGCCCTTCCAATCTACTTGGAATTCTTTGGTTGCGGGCTAAGCTTTCCAGTTGCCGCAGGTTGCAATTCTTCTAGTTGCAAGAAGTTAGTTTCATCCAAAGTATACACACCATTAACAACCATGAATTAATAATAGATTCAGACTAAATTTCATATATATTCACACATTTATCCATGCAAACATCATCATATCATAATCATATTTCCACATATCAAAGTTTGGTTTTGGTTGTATAAAAGATATATAAGTTCAAAAATTTCTATGAAATAAGCATCTTGAAATGTTAAAATATATGAACTAAATAGGGGAAAACTAGTTATTAATCAGGCCCATCATTGCCCCCAACCGAAGAAATCGCTTGTCCTCAAGCAATCTTTCAAGGACAAAGGTTATACTATAAAGTTATGTCCCCAAAATCTTCTACAACATCAACCTCCTTCTCCTGCTTTAGATAGTAGCCTCTGTAACATGAAAGATTTTCCAATTTGATATTTCTACCTCTTCCTACTCCCCACACTTCTTCCCTATCCAATGTGGTACTAGATAAAGGAGTATGGGTGGATGGAAGGTAAGTGGGAACAATTTAAGTTCATTGTCTCTGGAAATATCTATCTATTTGTGAGACCTTTCCATGATGGCTACAAAGTTATACATGGAGTGTGGTTCCTTCTTCTTTAACTTAGGATTCAACTCTTTCCACCTTTCTTGTACAAACTTAAAGGCTTGATGGATGAGTCCTAGAGCTAGTTGCTTCATTCTGTTATAGTCAATTTCTCTAATGCTCATTATTTTTTTGCCTACACCTTTATAATCTAGGAGATTTGACCACTGTTTTATAACTGCTTTGGGATCCTTTGACTCTTTATAGAGCCGCAATGCAATATATTTTTCCCTTTTAGTATATTCTTGTAATATCTCACCCCTTTTCTGTCCATTCCTAACATAAGATGCCAATGCTTTAATCTGTAGGTCCCCCACAAACATGAGTGGATTCCATTCTATTTCATCTGGTAGAACAAAATTATGCAAGTAAAACTCACATAATTGGTCTTGCATATCTGGTGTAGAAGCAAATAAAGTTTCTAAAAACACAAATTTCTTATTCATGGCAATTGTTAAATCACTAATTAACTGACTAAATTGGAAACACAAGTACTTTTCTTACAAAAATAGTGCATAGACCCTGGTAGGGGGTTTGCAATTGAGCAATTGAACAACTTTATCTGCTATTTCTACAATTCTTACTATCACTCTTTTCACTTTTGTTTCCTGTTTTTCAAGGGCCTTAGTGTGGTTAGATATCATTTATACTTTTTCTTTCTCCCAATCTTTCATTTTCTAAGAGAATTCCTTGGTTCTCTTCCACAACTCCACAACTAAGGAAACTATAGTAGGACCAGTGCTAGGGATTCTTGCATGAGGAATTGGTCCTTGAGACACAAGTTCTTTATTGCCTACCTCAACCATGACAAGTTGCACAAGGATTTTCAAATTGGATCCATGCTCAAAATTATGTAGTTTTTCCTCTAATTCTTTAATCTTTGGCCCCCTTTCACTGTCCCTCTGCTGATATGACTTTACCAATCCTTTTAATTGCTTTATCCTCTCCATAACCTCCTACAATTTTTTACCAATATTTTTTCTTCTATGAACAATTATTCAACCTTTTCTAGGAATTGATCATCATCCCCCATGGTATATTTACAACCCTCACTATCAAGGCTCTTTGAGGATCTTTTCCTCATTTTCCTTGCTACAAATGCATCCTCTGAATTAGATTTAGAGGTACTTGTGAAGTACCATTTTTGTTTAATTGGTATATTTACATTTCTAGGGGAATTCCCCTTTAATTCTAAGTCTGTCTCAACCATCACATCTTCCTCTACCTACTTTTTAATTGACCCTCCCATGGCCCCTTTCTTCTTCAGGCGGTGTGATTTCCTCCGAGGATGTGTGGATTTCTTCTACCCTCTTGCAAGTGCAGAAGAAGATTCACCTTTCCTTTTCTTGGTTCTTGGTGCTTTTCTAGAGGCAGGGGTTTCTTGGGTATCTCCTGTTGCAGGTTGCTCAGAGGTTGTAGGTTGTGTGTCCTGTAGGCTTTGCTCCTCCAACTCTTCTATGTTGTGGGTAGGTAACACAATAGGGGAGCCAAAGGGAATTTCCCTTTCTAACACAGTAGGTTCCTCTACTATTTTTGGGACAATAGGTTATTCAAGAATAATGTTGATATGGTTGCAATTTAAGAAACTTTCCCACAAAACATGTGGAAATTGGATTCTCAAACTCCTTTTTATCAGTAATGTGCTCAAACATAAATGTGATAATGTTGTGTTATTATTTTTCCTTTTATACTCATAACTCATTCTTTTCAACAAATTGTACAATTCTTTTGGAACATTCACACACCTATCATGGAAAAGATGACTAAAAAGTTTAAAATGAACTGTATACAACAATGATTGTCTACCATCACAGGTTAAGTATTTGACTATGTAAGAAGCTACTGAGGCCCATATCCAGGGTAAGGATAATATTTTGTACCTTGAGAAGATGAGTCCATGTTATCTCCTGATTGTGTGAATTCGTTCCTGGCAGCAATAGCATCTTCCCTCACTGGAAACTCTTCTCCTTCTTGTGGTAGTCTTGATACCTCAACAATGGCGGCCTCTGAAGCATCCACCCTCAAACCTCTTACAATTGCTTCATCGTTTTGTAGTGTGACAACAAATTGTTGTGTCATGACTTCATTGAACTCTATGAGTTTCAATTAGTACTCCAACTAGCCATATTGTTGAAAAATAGGTAATACCAGCCTATTTACTAACAATTGCGTGTGTTACTGGTTCCCTATGAATAATGTCACCTCCCATGATACTGTTGTTGTTCTTCAATTCCTTAATTTTGCCTTGTTTTGGTTCAATTCTTGTTTGTTACTCCAACTACACAACTTTCACTATGTTGTATCCTCTTAATTCAGTTGCTTCTAACCCTTTTCTTCTCCTCTACGCTTGGATTATGTAAAAATGGAGGAAAATAAAATGGCAAAAAGGTTGCAAAAAGTTTTTGGTTTTTGAAAATCAAGAAAATGAAGAGTACCCCTCCCCCCAACTAAAGATATTAAGTGTCCTCAATTAATTGTATGGTTCTTGGTGGAGGGTATGTAGTGGAAAATCAAATTAGATATGAAGCATGCACGAATGAATGTTAAAAAATGCAAAAAATCAATGATCATCTATGTTAATTATGGGAAAGTAATGCATGTACCTGTAGAATTTTGGTGAAGTGAAACTTAATTCATGCGAAGTTGTTGATTATTTCCCACAAAGGGATGTGATATGACCTTTATTAATTACAATTTGAAATGAATGATAATAATGCATGACATGTGGTAAATAATGGTTTGGAAAGACTGTGGGATGTACAGTAGAGGTGAGGTGAAATGAAGTGCATGATATGTGGTAATTGAGGGTTGTGATGGAAATGCTACATGTGGGTAGGTGTAATAGGCTGCATGTGATGAAGTGAAAGATGTGTGGCTACATGTACGAAGTGATGGAGTTTGAAAGTATGGATATGCAATTAATTCGGCTGGGAATTTTGAAATGACTGTTATACAAGTGCTACAAGTGCCTCTAGTAATAGGTCCCTTTTTAAATTTTGTCACCTTTAGGCGTGATGCTACAGGTCCCTATTGCTTCGTTGATAGTTCAAAAAATGAGTGTTGTTGTTTGTCACCTTGTGCAGTGTGTGCCTGGGAAGTGTGTTAGAAAATTATACATGTGAGTAGGTGTAATAGGCTGCATGTGATGAAATGAAAGATGTGTGGCTGCATATAATGAAGCAATGGAGTTTGAAAGTATGGATATGCAATTAATTCAGCTAGGAATTTTGAAATGATTGTCAGACAAGTGCTATGGGTGCCTCTAGTAATAGGTCCCTTTGTAAATTTTGTCGCCTTCAGGTGTGATGCTATAGGTCCCTACTGCTTCGTTGACAATCCAAAAAATGAGCATTGTTATTTGTCACCTTATGTAGTGTGTGTTTGTGAAGTTTGTTAGAAAATTATACCTGTGTAACATCAGTAGGCGAGTTGTGTAGCTCATCTAATGAGTCATGTGTAGAACTTGTTTTTGTATAATTTTCAAGTGAAAACTCAAATTGTTGGATTAATGAAAGAAGGAAGTCATCCTTCTGCAATGGATTCTTGTACAACTTCAGTCTATGTCCATTAACCAATAATGATAACATAACTTCATCAATCATTTGTAGTTGTACTACTCCATTGAGAAACACTTGTTTTATCTCATATGGACCAAGGCATCTTGTTTGTAACTTCCCGTTATAGTCCTTATATCTCGAGTCATAAAGTAGAGCCCAATCAGTGACACTAAATTCTTTGGTCTTGATGAACTGATCATGCCAACAAATTCTTTGATTATGAACAACTTCAGTGTGGTGTATTGCTTCCATTCTAATTTTATCAAGTGGATTGAGGTTGTGTAATCTCTCTTGTTGTGCTATTGATAAGCCCATGCCTAATGTAATTGTTGTCCTCAATGTTTTATATTCAAATTCAATAGGAAGTATTGCTTTCTTTCCATACACCAATTCATATGGTGTAAACCTTGTTGTGGTTTTCCAAGTTGTACTATAAACCCAAACTGCCTCAAACAACCTGGTTGCCTAATCTTTCCTATGAATTTGTATTGTTTTTGTTAGAATGTTTTCAATTTCTCTGTTTGTGACTTCCACCTATCCATTATCTTAAGGGTGATAAGGTGTAGACTTCTTGTGTCTGATCTCATACCCTTGAACCAATTTTGTGATCAGTTCTAATGTAAATTGGGGTCCTTGATTTGTGACAATCTCCCTTGGAACTCCATATCTTGTAAATATGTCCTCATAGAGAAACTTTTCCACATTACCATCTCTTGCAAATTGTAAAGCCTTAACTTCCACCCACTTTGTAAGGTAATTTGTGCATACTAGTATGTATTCTTTGTTGTTTGATGTTGGTGATATTGGGCCAATAAAGTCTAATCCCCATTTATCAAATGGTGCTATTGCTAACTGTGGTTGTAATGGCATTTCATCTATTTTTGTTGGCCTTCCCACTTTTCGACACCTATCATAGCCTCTAGTGTACTTCATTGCATCCTTATGAAGAGTTGGCCAATAATAGCCAGTGTTGAGAATCTTAAGAGTTGTCCTCTTTGCTATGAAGTGTCCCCCATAGGGTTCATCATGACATGCTCTAAGGATATCATATACTTTATCTTATTTGACACATCTCATTATATTATCTAGGTCTGTGTAAAATAAGTATCCAACTATCTAGGAGTAGGGAAAACTCTTGTGAACCAACTGCCTCTTTTCTCTTGGTGAGAAGTGAGGTGGTGTCTATTTTACTACTAGATAGTTGGCATTGTCTGCAAACCAAGGTGTATGCAAAGGTAGATCAAATAAATGCTCATTTGGGAATGAATCATCAACATCTTCTTCTAATTTGGTTGGTAGTCTGAATAGGAAATATGCTACTACATTTGCTTTGCCTAGCTTATCCATAATGGTAATGTCAAATTCCTAAAGTAACAAAAACCACCTGACAAGCCCGCCACCAACCACCGGTTTGTTCATTAGATACTTGATTGTTGTATGGTCAGTGTGTACATATGAACACTGGATATCATGTAATATCATGCCTGAATTTATTTATTGCATATACTACTGCCAACATCTCCTTCTCTATCACTATATAATTGAGTTCAACCCCTTGTATATTTTTTTTGATGTAATATATGGCATATTCTTTGTTACCTTCCTTCTGTCCAAACACAACTCCTATAGCAAAATCAAAAGCATTTGTATGGATATGGAAAGGTAAGGTCCAATCTGGTCCTCTCAAGGTAGGTGTTTTGGTTAATGTTGCCTTGAGTGCTTCAATAGACTATTGACAAGTAGTTGTCCAATCAAATTATACATATTTAAATAGTATAACAAATAGTGGAGTTGCAAGTTTGCTAAAGTCTTGAATGAATCTCTTATAATAACCAACATGTCCTATGAAACTTCTAACATCTTTTTGTCTTTGAGGCACAAGGAGTGTTGATATCACTTCAATTTTATTTGGGTCCACTTGAATTCCTTCATTTGACACAAAATGTCCCAATACAATCCCTTTTGTCATCACCATGAAGCATTTTTCATGACTTGGGGATAAGTTGTGTTCTTGACACCTTTTTAGCACCTTCTCTAGATTGCCAAGTGCTTCATCATATGTATTCCCATATGTTGTAAAATCATCCATGTTAACCTCCATGGAATAATGTGCAAAGTCTAAGAATATACTCAGTACTACCCTCTGGAAAATGGTTGGTGCATTACATAGGCCAAATGACATGACAAAATGAGCATGTGTGCCCCAAGGGAATGTGAATGTTGTCTTGTCTTG
The DNA here is from genome assembly GCA_007115665.2 of Sequoiadendron giganteum. NCBI lineage: Eukaryota > Viridiplantae > Streptophyta > Pinopsida > Cupressales > Cupressaceae > Sequoiadendron > Sequoiadendron giganteum. The sequence goes on from CM021101.1 coordinate 536,059,201, forward strand.
GTCTTTTGGGGCAATATTAATTTGGTTATAGCCACTAAATCCATCTAGAAAGGAGAAGTACTTTTTTCCTGCTAATGAATCAAGTACTTGGTCAATGAAGGGGAGTGGAAAGTGGTCCTTCCTAGTTACAACATTTAATTCTCAGTAGTCTACACACACTCTCCACTTTCCTCCTTTCTTTGGAACAATTACTAGAGGTGACACCCATTGACTATTAGAGATAAGATATCTAAAGCTTGCATCAATTTTTTTTTGGAATTCTAATTTAACTGTCTCTGACTATAGGGTTCATTCTCCTTTGGGGATGCCTTATGGGTTTAAAACCATCATTGATGTAAATCCTATGCATGCGCAAGTCTGTGTCTATCCCCTTCATGTCATGATAATCCCATGCAAAGGCTATTGTGTGTGCTTGTAGCACATTCATTAGTGAGGTCTATTGTATATTAGTCAATTGATTGTTAACATTCAATGTTTTACCCAACATTATCTCTAAAGTCTTGGATGTTGTTTGCACTAATGAGATGTCAAGTCCTACTATGTTTGGAATACAATGGTGTGGTAACAAATTGTGAAATATTTGAGAAATTGACTCAGATGAACTGGTAGGGATAACATTTTGCAGAGGATCCTACAAACATGTCAAGCAATCATGATGTTGCAGGTCCCTACTATAGTTATTTTGCATGATGTTTACTATCAAGTCATCTTCATCTTGGTGTTCTAACAAGGGACTGCATTCAATACTCATCAAGGTTTTCAAGGAGTATTGATCCTCCTCATCTAGGGTAGGCCAAATGGTTTGTTTTAGGTCTGCATGTGGATGAGTTGGTGGATAACGAAACAATTTCTTAGTCACATTTCCATTGGAGATCATATTCCTATATTTGCAACCTATGAAGGCATCTATTGTTGCTAGCCAAGGTCTTCCTAAAATGATGGGGTAGCCTGCAAGATTAGCTTTTGGTTGCAATACCATGAAAGTTGCAGGGTACTCCCACAAATCCAGTGTTATTACCAAGTCTTCAATTATACCCTCAGGTTTAACTATGGACCTATCTTCTAGTTGTAGGACAATAGGTGTAGGTCTGAGTTCTATCAACTGTAATAACTTCATTGTCTCTTTAGTCATTAAATTAATAGCTGCTCCGAAGCCAATTAAGGCATTCTTAATGAGAGTGCCATTTATATTTACATCCACTTCAAGACTCCTAGGGTTTGCATATTTGGGGACAGTTATGTTTCCCAACATAATGTCTACAAGTTGTCCTAAAACATGTACAGTTTGAGGGTTTTTTCTTTTCCTTCTTGGATTTTTAAGGCATAGTTCTCTCACTGTTTTAGTATAGATAGGGACCTCCTTAATGGCTTGGATAAGGGGTATTTTGATACAAACATCCTTAAGTTATCCCAATAGGTTAGTTTCAGCTTATGTTTGATGCCTTTAAACTACTAATACTTCAAGGAATGGAGGCTTTGGACTTGGACTGGTTTGGTTAACCTAATTTGACTCAAGCTCCTTAGGTTGATTGTCCAAGATCTTTGTTGGGGTTTCCTCACCAATCAATTCAATGATATGAGGAGATGAAGGCCCAACCAATTTTTTCCCTGATCTGAGGTGGACATCACTCACCTCTACCCCATAAGTAGGGTGTATGCACTTTGAATTTGATAAATAATAGGTAGTGTTTATAAACACCTTTGAGGAATTTGTTGAATTGTGATGGTCACGTTCCCCTTAGTCCCAAGGATGGATCCATTCAACAATAATGAACCAAGGTTGAGAATAATAGGCAAGTGCATAATATGCTTCTATGATGATGATGTAATCATTTTTATCATTTTTTAATCAAATTCTAGATGCACTTAGTAGAATCTTTTCTTGATTCTAAATCTTAGATGATTCTTTTGAATTAGGGTTAATTTTAAATTCACTACCCTATCATGTAATTTGAAGTAAGTTCTGCTTTAGTTGGCTCATAATGGCTAGTAAGGGAAGGAAACATGGGCCCAAATTAAAAATTAGCAATTTAAAGGTTTGAGGTTTAAATCTATAGATTCAAAAATGATTTGGATCAATTTACATACATAAATCTAAACTAGGGTGATGATGATTAGAGATGGAGTTCAGATCTAGATCTTAAGGATGAGTGATGATGATAACAAAGTATGATAAATTATTTTCCAACTTCCACATAAAATGCATCCATTTTACACACAAATTGACACATAAAAACAACCTACTCATCATAAATCTAAAATATAAGAGAAAAGACATTTTTAGAAAAGTGAAAAAAATGTAACAGAATTTTAATGCTACATTTTTTCACTTTTACCATTATACTCTCCTACCCCTCTCAAAGTAGAGTCACACATACAAGAAATTAGGGTAAGGATGGTAAGGACATTGTTGGTGATTGGCAACAACCTACGACCAAATCATATTCTTTGCTACTCTATGGGGTTTGAATAGTGTAGGCCTTATATAACATAATGTTTTTGTATCCACTTCCACCGTGGTATTCTAAACATGCAATCCCTCACTAGTGTTGTGCTGCTAAGGAGGACACTAGATGACAAAGTGGTGACAATTCATATAGAAAATCTACAAGCCCATGTTTGAACCAGTGCACCACTTAACCACATTTAAATCCTGACAAACAAAACATGCCCATGACAAGCATGGTCTTAAAAAGTTTTGGACTCTACCAAAACCAAAATGCCTATGATTGTGTCAATGGGCCTTTGATCTAAGTTGAATGGTTTTGAATGAGCACACTAGAGATCAAATTTTGTTGAGTGCAAGGCCTTGACATCATAAGGACGAGGTCAAGATTGTGCCTTAGAAGAGTTTGGCAAAATGGATACCCCCTCAGTCCTTGACTCTTAACTTAAGAGGTTTCAGCTGGAAGATTCCTACTCCCATATTGGATAACTAAAAGTTCTTTGTAGATGATACAAAATCCTTTGTTAAAAAAAATGCTTATTAAGTGGATCCAAATGAACAACTGTTAAACTTAAAACACAAGTAACATATCCTTTTATTCCTCTGGTGTCAACGAAGAATGAAAATACAATATTTCACATTCACAAGCATTGTAGGTTTTAATGAAGGTTTGACCTCTAATTGATCTGATCAACAAAGGATTATATCTATTTTTAAGAAAACATTTTCCCTCTCAATGGTACTGTCAATCTCCTCATAAATTGGACAATAAAAACCTTCCACTCTTTACAATAATGAATTTGTGGCACCTGGTCAACAACGGAGGAAATGAGCTATGGGTTTTTGAAGTTCATGTGGGATGGGAATGAATCCTCTTACCACTCACACACCATCTAATGGTTTCACCTCAATCAACATCCTGAAAGCATTCAAATCCCTCAAAGCGCACTTGGAAAACAACTCAACTTTGTATTTTCAGTGGCAACTTTAAAAGAGGGTTGAGATTTGACATCACAACCTGGAAATGCAAAATCAAGGTGATCATGAGCATCAAGTGAAGCCTTAGGCTGCTTTAAAAACCTATAAATTCTATCATTCCTTAATGTACCTGTAAACAATTAACAGCTAATCACCAACCACTAAAAGCTTAGACCAGGAAGAGAAAAGGGTCTGAGAGGATGACTACAAAATCAGAGGAAGCCCACAAATCTGATGCCGAGTGTGCTTTCACCATCATGCTTGATGAGGACTGCAAAGAAGAAGATTTGCCTCTGCCATGTTGCTGATCCTGGTAAGATCATAGCTTCCAGCACTCTTGAATATGCTCCAAATAAGAGTAATAGTTGCCTTGTTTCTTCCTCTTCTCCTGTACTCATCAACTTCAGCTAAATTCTTGTTTAATGATAATCTCTCAAAGTGTCTGCTACAAATGACTTGTTAAGTAGAAACATGCACTTCCCTGCATCTCTCCATCCAGAATGAGTCCCAGTATCAGCGCCTCTTGTCTCTGGATCGTATA
>CM021101.1:536063265-536290815 GCA_007115665.2 Sequoiadendron giganteum
TCAAATGGGCTGAGTGTCGGGTATGTGCTTAAATCTTGCAAAAATTAGTCTTGATTATTATTGTTTTAAGAATACTTCAATAAATTTCTAGCTTATTTTAAATAAGGCACCATGTCTTCATTCCATAGAGGTATGTTCTATCACCCTCCATTTCATGAGAGTGCCACTCATATTCCCTCTTATCAACCATATCAAACAAAACATACAACTGGATTTACCCCAAATACCTTTGCTACACAAATAAACCAACATGTTCAATATACTTGCCACCACCCATCCTTGCTCAATCTTCTTGGCAGCCTTCACATACTTTTAATCGATCTCAAGAAGTCATTTCAATGTCAAATCAACATTGTTACTTCCCTAGCCAACCCCAAAATGCTGACAGTATGGGGATTGGTGACATCAAAAGAATATTGCTAGACTTCAATAAGCAGTTGGATGATATCCAAAGACAACAAGAATTCAATTTGTAGCGAGAGGAGTTAGCTTTCCAAGCCTACCAGTACCAACAAGAGATAGATACACAGAGGAAGTAATATGAGGAGTCTCTTGCAAAAGAGATTTCTGCCAAACAAGGACATATGAAGCTATTATTTGCCCAAGTACAAAGGTTGGAATCTCAATCAACCTCTTGCATTATGGATCAATCTGTAAAAGAGGAGGCTCCTAAGTACAAGTTTCCAAGCTTCAAGAAAGATAAGCCTCATGAATACTCAAGTAAGTGTTCTAAATTCAAAATACCAAGTTTTGGAGGTACTTTTCCATTACAAGAGCCTGTGCTTGAGAAAATTTTTCCTACTATTCATCAAGAAGAACCCCCTTAAGAGCTTTTCCTACCTCAAGAAACTCATCAAACTTCTCAAAACTATTCACCAAATCAACCTTCTTGTCCTAGCATCATTTCCCTTTACAAAGGAGGACCTACTGTTTATCAAGGTAGCTAGTTTAGTGGGAAAGAAGAGGAGTTTTTTGAGGAAAAATAAGAGCAACTTGTAGCCGATGAACCTCAAAGTGGTATAGAAAAATCAGATTTTCTGCAAGGGGGTGATGAGAATAATCAAATAGGACAACAGGTTGAAAATAAATTTAGAGGGGTTGAATGTGAAGTTTTAACTTGTTTAATGAACTTCCATTTTTTGTTGAAGGTGAAGAAAATGTATCAATGCTTATGTCAAGAGATCAGCTCAGAGAACATGCTAACAAGCAAGAAGGGGGTGGTGAAGAAAAAGAGTCTATATTTTGGTTTGATGAGTTGCCTTCTTTTATTGAACAAGATGAAGATGTGCTTATGCTAACATCAACATCAACAATAGGTTTGGAACAACAAGGAGATACAAGCAATTTCGATAAGGTGTTGGTCTACCAAGAACAAAATGAAGATACCCTTGTTTTGAAGAAAGAAAAAATTGATAAAAATGAGGAGAGTAAGATGGAAATTGATGAAGACATATCTCCAACATCATACAAGACTTCTATTCAAATCTTGATGTCAAGATTTTATCTCTTGAATCAATAAATTATGAGAAACACAAGCTAGAGGAGAAAACAACCATGTTTCCATTTGGACAACATGAACCAAATAATTCCAAAGTGCATGTTGTTAAAGAAGTAGTCCAAAGCGAGGAAGCTAGCAATGAAAGTTTGAAGTTTTTTCGTTCACGAGGGTGTCCTATAAGACATTTAGCTAGGATGGAGACCCACAAAGCATCACAAGTCATGCTTGCACCCAAGCATGAAGTTGCAGCTGAGGAAGGACGCATTCAAATTACTTATGCACTTCAAGATACTATATATGATAAACATGAAGGAATGAGTGAGTTTATTTACATCATTCATGAAGCATTGCAACAATTTATAGAATATATATTTGTGTTCCATCTCCTCTCAGTGGTTTATCATCATGTAAAGAACCCCATGTTGGTCAGAAAAGGAAGTTATTTTGCAAAACCAATTAATGGATTTGTTTGCGCATCACTACTATTGGTTAGTATGGGTTAGGGTAGGTGTTCTTTCTTGCTAATAAGTGTTGTTGCACAAGGTTTTAAGTGTCTTTTCCCTAAGTGATTTATGCACAAGTTGTTGTTTGTAGCATGCTCTTTTCAATTGGAGTAAGTTGGCAACAATGTTTTTGATGAGACAAACAGTTTTTGTTGATCCATATGAAGACTCTATGCCCAATGGACTATATAAGGTAGCTGGTCAGTTATTTAGCAGACAAATAACCCCCTTGAGATCACCAAAATGTTACCTGATTTTTTTATGAAAAATCAAAACAAAAAAAGAAAAGGAAAATATTTTTTGCAAAAGAAAGTCAAAGTCAAGGAAAGAAAGTCAAAGCAAAAGTCAAGGGAAGAAAGTCAAAGTCAAAGTAATTCAAAAGAAGTCAAATTCAAAGTCAAAGGAAGTCAAAGTCAAATTTAGAGGATAAGGATTGCAAAATATCTTATCCACAAAGGATAAGGATGACAACTCTGGATAAGATTGACAACTCATAAAGCAAAAAGGTGAATATTATCCACAGAGGATAAGGATGACAACTCAGAGGATAAGATTGACAACTCATAAATAAAAAAGGTATATCCTATCTACACGAGATAAGGATTGAAAAATATCTTATCCACAGAGGATAAGGATGACAACTCAGAGGATAAGATTGACAACTCATAAAGCAGAAAGGAAAATCTTATCTAAAGGGGATAAGGATTGAAAAATATCTTATCCATAGAGGATAAGGATGACAACTCAGAGGATAAGATTGACAACTCATAAAGAAAAAAGGCAAATCTTATCTACAGAGGATAAGGATGACAACTCATAGGAAAAATATCTAAAGTCAACATGACTTTTTGATTTTAGGCTCTCAAAAATCTATAAATAAGAGGCCTATGTTTGTTGCAAAGCATTGGAAAAATTTATTGTGACAAAGTGACATTCAGTCCTTTAATTTTTTCAGTCAAAAACAAGTCTCTACTTATGTAATCTTCTTCATTGATTGCATCTCCAACCTTGTTTCACTTTGAAATAATGGTTGATTGTATGCTTGTGATGTAATATTTTACTATTTTTCTAGAAAGCAGTCATTGTAGCAACCTTCAGTGTTTCAAAGATCAATATTTTTGCCTCTATTTGTTTCAATTTTCTTTGTGTATGAAAGAAAAGCAGGTATTATTGTGATTCCTGACTCCTTGATTACTGATGTTCTAAGTTTACCTCTGAATTATTGTTGCAAATTACTGTGTGAAGCTTTAGATTGAGATTCATAAGTTGTGTTGCTGAAACGAAGTAGAAATCTACTCTATTTGGTGTATCACCTTCATTTTCCATTTTAGTTTCAGATTATCAAATCTTTCTCATCCCTTTTCCCAATAAGGTTCTTTAGTTAGAGTTAGTTTTTTAGGTGATTTATCAAGGGGAAGTTTCCTTTCAATCAAAGTTTGACCTTGAGTTTCATGAGTCTCACAGCTTGAGAGGTCATCCCATGTTTCACAAGAGAGTTGGATCCAAGATTCAATAGGGTGCATAGTCCAGGGGATAACAAAAGCATTAGGAATTGGAGACCTATCACACCATTAAATTTCTTGTATAAAATCCTTGGAAAGTTGTTGGCAAGAAGATTAACTCCTATCCTTCTTGACATAATAAATAACACTCAAACTGGTTTTTATTAAGGAAGGTACATTTTGGAGAATTTGATAACCAGTTGAGAGGCCTTGGGCTGATCAAAGGGAAGCAAACAAAATATGGGTGTCTTGCCCCTAGACTTTGAAAAAGCATATGATAGAGTTGAATAGTACTTTGTAATGTCTATGCTAGAGGAATTTGGGTTTCCATTGGAATTCTATAACATGGTGAAGGTCCTATTTAAGGATGCTAATTCCTAAATTGAAATTAATAGATCTCTTTCACATTCCTTTCCTCTTAGTAGATCTATAAGGAAGGGGTGTCCATTGGTCGCTACCCTGTTTGTGATTGCAGCAAAAGCTCTTTATTACATTTTTTAGAACAAACAAGCTTGGGCCCTAGTTAAAATGTGTAACTTTACTAGACAATTCCTCTTTTTTGAATATTCAATTTGCAAATGATACCATTGTAAGGCCTCACTAATTGTTAGTCAACTTGGTGTTAGACACACAATTCAAAGGAGAGGTTCCTAGTTAGATAGTCCACTAAACCCTCACAAAGGATCCATTTAATTATCAATCAGGGCTTCATAAGATTTTGATGATGCCAACATTGTATGTGCATTCATAGAATCTACACAACATGTATCATCAAGTATAGGCGGTTTACACATGTGTAGGAAAACAATAAAGACTAGAAAAGGAAATAAAGCGTAAACTACAAAATAAGGAAACAACTTAATATGTTGCTGATGTTGTGGGTACCTCGGCTTAACACTGTAACTATTAATTGCTAAACCTGAACTATGCAATTCACTAGCACTACTATTTCTTAAAACTACTTGACTCACTCAAGAGGATAACTCAATGATACATTATAGAGCATAAATCATGGGACAATATATCATTCATGTGCATGTAATGAAGAATCTATTTGAAATGAATGCAGTAATGTAAACACCTAATTTAATAGTAGAAATTAAGGTGGGTGAACAATACCTCGAGTGGATCTTGCTCGAATTGTTGTACCCACAAGAGAAACCACATATATGCTACTTGAATCAACTAATCATAACAGTAAACTAGAACATATTTATTGCATATAACTGAACTCTACAATCTGACAAGAATCTTCATAGATTTCTCATTCATGAGTGCATAAAAAAAAACTAACAAAGAAGTATTGTCTGTGAAAAAAAAACTATATTCTATTGAAACATATCTTCTAACTAGATTTGATCCTAAACCATCAATCCAACATATAGGTCCGAAGGAGGTTTATTCAAACAAGGACTTAAAATAGAAGTTAAATGCAAGTATCCATTCTCCTTCAAACTAGAGAGAGACAAAGTCTTTGTAACTGAAATCATAATTGAAAAAGATAGAAGAAGACAAATAGGATTGAAACTCTACCCTAACAGTATGAAAAAGACGTTCTCTCTAAGAATAGTCATGTTGGCTTCCTAATCACTACAAACTTCTTCTTCCTCCGATCCTTTTATTGAATAATTTGATGACTCATAATCAACCACCTCAATGTTTGCTTCCATAATTTTTTGCAACTGTCACGCTTCCAACATTTTGGGATCGCCCTTCCAATCTACTTGGAATTCTTTGGTTGCGGGCTAAGCTTTCCAGTTGCCGCAGGTTGCAATTCTTCTAGTTGCAAGAAGTTAGTTTCATCCAAAGTATACACACCATTAACAACCATGAATTAATAATAGATTCAGACTAAATTTCATATATATTCACACATTTATCCATGCAAACATCATCATATCATAATCATATTTCCACATATCAAAGTTTGGTTTTGGTTGTATAAAAGATATATAAGTTCAAAAATTTCTATGAAATAAGCATCTTGAAATGTTAAAATATATGAACTAAATAGGGGAAAACTAGTTATTAATCAGGCCCATCATTGCCCCCAACCGAAGAAATCGCTTGTCCTCAAGCAATCTTTCAAGGACAAAGGTTATACTATAAAGTTATGTCCCCAAAATCTTCTACAACATCAACCTCCTTCTCCTGCTTTAGATAGTAGCCTCTGTAACATGAAAGATTTTCCAATTTGATATTTCTACCTCTTCCTACTCCCCACACTTCTTCCCTATCCAATGTGGTACTAGATAAAGGAGTATGGGTGGATGGAAGGTAAGTGGGAACAATTTAAGTTCATTGTCTCTGGAAATATCTATCTATTTGTGAGACCTTTCCATGATGGCTACAAAGTTATACATGGAGTGTGGTTCCTTCTTCTTTAACTTAGGATTCAACTCTTTCCACCTTTCTTGTACAAACTTAAAGGCTTGATGGATGAGTCCTAGAGCTAGTTGCTTCATTCTGTTATAGTCAATTTCTCTAATGCTCATTATTTTTTTGCCTACACCTTTATAATCTAGGAGATTTGACCACTGTTTTATAACTGCTTTGGGATCCTTTGACTCTTTATAGAGCCGCAATGCAATATATTTTTCCCTTTTAGTATATTCTTGTAATATCTCACCCCTTTTCTGTCCATTCCTAACATAAGATGCCAATGCTTTAATCTGTAGGTCCCCCACAAACATGAGTGGATTCCATTCTATTTCATCTGGTAGAACAAAATTATGCAAGTAAAACTCACATAATTGGTCTTGCATATCTGGTGTAGAAGCAAATAAAGTTTCTAAAAACACAAATTTCTTATTCATGGCAATTGTTAAATCACTAATTAACTGACTAAATTGGAAACACAAGTACTTTTCTTACAAAAATAGTGCATAGACCCTGGTAGGGGGTTTGCAATTGAGCAATTGAACAACTTTATCTGCTATTTCTACAATTCTTACTATCACTCTTTTCACTTTTGTTTCCTGTTTTTCAAGGGCCTTAGTGTGGTTAGATATCATTTATACTTTTTCTTTCTCCCAATCTTTCATTTTCTAAGAGAATTCCTTGGTTCTCTTCCACAACTCCACAACTAAGGAAACTATAGTAGGACCAGTGCTAGGGATTCTTGCATGAGGAATTGGTCCTTGAGACACAAGTTCTTTATTGCCTACCTCAACCATGACAAGTTGCACAAGGATTTTCAAATTGGATCCATGCTCAAAATTATGTAGTTTTTCCTCTAATTCTTTAATCTTTGGCCCCCTTTCACTGTCCCTCTGCTGATATGACTTTACCAATCCTTTTAATTGCTTTATCCTCTCCATAACCTCCTACAATTTTTTACCAATATTTTTTCTTCTATGAACAATTATTCAACCTTTTCTAGGAATTGATCATCATCCCCCATGGTATATTTACAACCCTCACTATCAAGGCTCTTTGAGGATCTTTTCCTCATTTTCCTTGCTACAAATGCATCCTCTGAATTAGATTTAGAGGTACTTGTGAAGTACCATTTTTGTTTAATTGGTATATTTACATTTCTAGGGGAATTCCCCTTTAATTCTAAGTCTGTCTCAACCATCACATCTTCCTCTACCTACTTTTTAATTGACCCTCCCATGGCCCCTTTCTTCTTCAGGCGGTGTGATTTCCTCCGAGGATGTGTGGATTTCTTCTACCCTCTTGCAAGTGCAGAAGAAGATTCACCTTTCCTTTTCTTGGTTCTTGGTGCTTTTCTAGAGGCAGGGGTTTCTTGGGTATCTCCTGTTGCAGGTTGCTCAGAGGTTGTAGGTTGTGTGTCCTGTAGGCTTTGCTCCTCCAACTCTTCTATGTTGTGGGTAGGTAACACAATAGGGGAGCCAAAGGGAATTTCCCTTTCTAACACAGTAGGTTCCTCTACTATTTTTGGGACAATAGGTTATTCAAGAATAATGTTGATATGGTTGCAATTTAAGAAACTTTCCCACAAAACATGTGGAAATTGGATTCTCAAACTCCTTTTTATCAGTAATGTGCTCAAACATAAATGTGATAATGTTGTGTTATTATTTTTCCTTTTATACTCATAACTCATTCTTTTCAACAAATTGTACAATTCTTTTGGAACATTCACACACCTATCATGGAAAAGATGACTAAAAAGTTTAAAATGAACTGTATACAACAATGATTGTCTACCATCACAGGTTAAGTATTTGACTATGTAAGAAGCTACTGAGGCCCATATCCAGGGTAAGGATAATATTTTGTACCTTGAGAAGATGAGTCCATGTTATCTCCTGATTGTGTGAATTCGTTCCTGGCAGCAATAGCATCTTCCCTCACTGGAAACTCTTCTCCTTCTTGTGGTAGTCTTGATACCTCAACAATGGCGGCCTCTGAAGCATCCACCCTCAAACCTCTTACAATTGCTTCATCGTTTTGTAGTGTGACAACAAATTGTTGTGTCATGACTTCATTGAACTCTATGAGTTTCAATTAGTACTCCAACTAGCCATATTGTTGAAAAATAGGTAATACCAGCCTATTTACTAACAATTGCGTGTGTTACTGGTTCCCTATGAATAATGTCACCTCCCATGATACTGTTGTTGTTCTTCAATTCCTTAATTTTGCCTTGTTTTGGTTCAATTCTTGTTTGTTACTCCAACTACACAACTTTCACTATGTTGTATCCTCTTAATTCAGTTGCTTCTAACCCTTTTCTTCTCCTCTACGCTTGGATTATGTAAAAATGGAGGAAAATAAAATGGCAAAAAGGTTGCAAAAAGTTTTTGGTTTTTGAAAATCAAGAAAATGAAGAGTACCCCTCCCCCCAACTAAAGATATTAAGTGTCCTCAATTAATTGTATGGTTCTTGGTGGAGGGTATGTAGTGGAAAATCAAATTAGATATGAAGCATGCACGAATGAATGTTAAAAAATGCAAAAAATCAATGATCATCTATGTTAATTATGGGAAAGTAATGCATGTACCTGTAGAATTTTGGTGAAGTGAAACTTAATTCATGCGAAGTTGTTGATTATTTCCCACAAAGGGATGTGATATGACCTTTATTAATTACAATTTGAAATGAATGATAATAATGCATGACATGTGGTAAATAATGGTTTGGAAAGACTGTGGGATGTACAGTAGAGGTGAGGTGAAATGAAGTGCATGATATGTGGTAATTGAGGGTTGTGATGGAAATGCTACATGTGGGTAGGTGTAATAGGCTGCATGTGATGAAGTGAAAGATGTGTGGCTACATGTACGAAGTGATGGAGTTTGAAAGTATGGATATGCAATTAATTCGGCTGGGAATTTTGAAATGACTGTTATACAAGTGCTACAAGTGCCTCTAGTAATAGGTCCCTTTTTAAATTTTGTCACCTTTAGGCGTGATGCTACAGGTCCCTATTGCTTCGTTGATAGTTCAAAAAATGAGTGTTGTTGTTTGTCACCTTGTGCAGTGTGTGCCTGGGAAGTGTGTTAGAAAATTATACATGTGAGTAGGTGTAATAGGCTGCATGTGATGAAATGAAAGATGTGTGGCTGCATATAATGAAGCAATGGAGTTTGAAAGTATGGATATGCAATTAATTCAGCTAGGAATTTTGAAATGATTGTCAGACAAGTGCTATGGGTGCCTCTAGTAATAGGTCCCTTTGTAAATTTTGTCGCCTTCAGGTGTGATGCTATAGGTCCCTACTGCTTCGTTGACAATCCAAAAAATGAGCATTGTTATTTGTCACCTTATGTAGTGTGTGTTTGTGAAGTTTGTTAGAAAATTATACCTGTGTAACATCAGTAGGCGAGTTGTGTAGCTCATCTAATGAGTCATGTGTAGAACTTGTTTTTGTATAATTTTCAAGTGAAAACTCAAATTGTTGGATTAATGAAAGAAGGAAGTCATCCTTCTGCAATGGATTCTTGTACAACTTCAGTCTATGTCCATTAACCAATAATGATAACATAACTTCATCAATCATTTGTAGTTGTACTACTCCATTGAGAAACACTTGTTTTATCTCATATGGACCAAGGCATCTTGTTTGTAACTTCCCGTTATAGTCCTTATATCTCGAGTCATAAAGTAGAGCCCAATCAGTGACACTAAATTCTTTGGTCTTGATGAACTGATCATGCCAACAAATTCTTTGATTATGAACAACTTCAGTGTGGTGTATTGCTTCCATTCTAATTTTATCAAGTGGATTGAGGTTGTGTAATCTCTCTTGTTGTGCTATTGATAAGCCCATGCCTAATGTAATTGTTGTCCTCAATGTTTTATATTCAAATTCAATAGGAAGTATTGCTTTCTTTCCATACACCAATTCATATGGTGTAAACCTTGTTGTGGTTTTCCAAGTTGTACTATAAACCCAAACTGCCTCAAACAACCTGGTTGCCTAATCTTTCCTATGAATTTGTATTGTTTTTGTTAGAATGTTTTCAATTTCTCTGTTTGTGACTTCCACCTATCCATTATCTTAAGGGTGATAAGGTGTAGACTTCTTGTGTCTGATCTCATACCCTTGAACCAATTTTGTGATCAGTTCTAATGTAAATTGGGGTCCTTGATTTGTGACAATCTCCCTTGGAACTCCATATCTTGTAAATATGTCCTCATAGAGAAACTTTTCCACATTACCATCTCTTGCAAATTGTAAAGCCTTAACTTCCACCCACTTTGTAAGGTAATTTGTGCATACTAGTATGTATTCTTTGTTGTTTGATGTTGGTGATATTGGGCCAATAAAGTCTAATCCCCATTTATCAAATGGTGCTATTGCTAACTGTGGTTGTAATGGCATTTCATCTATTTTTGTTGGCCTTCCCACTTTTCGACACCTATCATAGCCTCTAGTGTACTTCATTGCATCCTTATGAAGAGTTGGCCAATAATAGCCAGTGTTGAGAATCTTAAGAGTTGTCCTCTTTGCTATGAAGTGTCCCCCATAGGGTTCATCATGACATGCTCTAAGGATATCATATACTTTATCTTATTTGACACATCTCATTATATTATCTAGGTCTGTGTAAAATAAGTATCCAACTATCTAGGAGTAGGGAAAACTCTTGTGAACCAACTGCCTCTTTTCTCTTGGTGAGAAGTGAGGTGGTGTCTATTTTACTACTAGATAGTTGGCATTGTCTGCAAACCAAGGTGTATGCAAAGGTAGATCAAATAAATGCTCATTTGGGAATGAATCATCAACATCTTCTTCTAATTTGGTTGGTAGTCTGAATAGGAAATATGCTACTACATTTGCTTTGCCTAGCTTATCCATAATGGTAATGTCAAATTCCTAAAGTAACAAAAACCACCTGACAAGCCCGCCACCAACCACCGGTTTGTTCATTAGATACTTGATTGTTGTATGGTCAGTGTGTACATATGAACACTGGATATCATGTAATATCATGCCTGAATTTATTTATTGCATATACTACTGCCAACATCTCCTTCTCTATCACTATATAATTGAGTTCAACCCCTTGTATATTTTTTTTGATGTAATATATGGCATATTCTTTGTTACCTTCCTTCTGTCCAAACACAACTCCTATAGCAAAATCAAAAGCATTTGTATGGATATGGAAAGGTAAGGTCCAATCTGGTCCTCTCAAGGTAGGTGTTTTGGTTAATGTTGCCTTGAGTGCTTCAATAGACTATTGACAAGTAGTTGTCCAATCAAATTATACATATTTAAATAGTATAACAAATAGTGGAGTTGCAAGTTTGCTAAAGTCTTGAATGAATCTCTTATAATAACCAACATGTCCTATGAAACTTCTAACATCTTTTTGTCTTTGAGGCACAAGGAGTGTTGATATCACTTCAATTTTATTTGGGTCCACTTGAATTCCTTCATTTGACACAAAATGTCCCAATACAATCCCTTTTGTCATCACCATGAAGCATTTTTCATGACTTGGGGATAAGTTGTGTTCTTGACACCTTTTTAGCACCTTCTCTAGATTGCCAAGTGCTTCATCATATGTATTCCCATATGTTGTAAAATCATCCATGTTAACCTCCATGGAATAATGTGCAAAGTCTAAGAATATACTCAGTACTACCCTCTGGAAAATGGTTGGTGCATTACATAGGCCAAATGACATGACAAAATGAGCATGTGTGCCCCAAGGGAATGTGAATGTTGTCTTGTCTTGGTCTTTTGGGGCAATATTAATTTGGTTATAGCCACTAAATCCATCTAGAAAGGAGAAGTACTTTTTTCCTGCTAATGAATCAAGTACTTGGTCAATGAAGGGGAGTGGAAAGTGGTCCTTCCTAGTTACAACATTTAATTCTCAGTAGTCTACACACACTCTCCACTTTCCTCCTTTCTTTGGAACAATTACTAGAGGTGACACCCATTGACTATTAGAGATAAGATATCTAAAGCTTGCATCAATTTTTTTTTGGAATTCTAATTTAACTGTCTCTGACTATAGGGTTCATTCTCCTTTGGGGATGCCTTATGGGTTTAAAACCATCATTGATGTAAATCCTATGCATGCGCAAGTCTGTGTCTATCCCCTTCATGTCATGATAATCCCATGCAAAGGCTATTGTGTGTGCTTGTAGCACATTCATTAGTGAGGTCTATTGTATATTAGTCAATTGATTGTTAACATTCAATGTTTTACCCAACATTATCTCTAAAGTCTTGGATGTTGTTTGCACTAATGAGATGTCAAGTCCTACTATGTTTGGAATACAATGGTGTGGTAACAAATTGTGAAATATTTGAGAAATTGACTCAGATGAACTGGTAGGGATAACATTTTGCAGAGGATCCTACAAACATGTCAAGCAATCATGATGTTGCAGGTCCCTACTATAGTTATTTTGCATGATGTTTACTATCAAGTCATCTTCATCTTGGTGTTCTAACAAGGGACTGCATTCAATACTCATCAAGGTTTTCAAGGAGTATTGATCCTCCTCATCTAGGGTAGGCCAAATGGTTTGTTTTAGGTCTGCATGTGGATGAGTTGGTGGATAACGAAACAATTTCTTAGTCACATTTCCATTGGAGATCATATTCCTATATTTGCAACCTATGAAGGCATCTATTGTTGCTAGCCAAGGTCTTCCTAAAATGATGGGGTAGCCTGCAAGATTAGCTTTTGGTTGCAATACCATGAAAGTTGCAGGGTACTCCCACAAATCCAGTGTTATTACCAAGTCTTCAATTATACCCTCAGGTTTAACTATGGACCTATCTTCTAGTTGTAGGACAATAGGTGTAGGTCTGAGTTCTATCAACTGTAATAACTTCATTGTCTCTTTAGTCATTAAATTAATAGCTGCTCCGAAGCCAATTAAGGCATTCTTAATGAGAGTGCCATTTATATTTACATCCACTTCAAGACTCCTAGGGTTTGCATATTTGGGGACAGTTATGTTTCCCAACATAATGTCTACAAGTTGTCCTAAAACATGTACAGTTTGAGGGTTTTTTCTTTTCCTTCTTGGATTTTTAAGGCATAGTTCTCTCACTGTTTTAGTATAGATAGGGACCTCCTTAATGGCTTGGATAAGGGGTATTTTGATACAAACATCCTTAAGTTATCCCAATAGGTTAGTTTCAGCTTATGTTTGATGCCTTTAAACTACTAATACTTCAAGGAATGGAGGCTTTGGACTTGGACTGGTTTGGTTAACCTAATTTGACTCAAGCTCCTTAGGTTGATTGTCCAAGATCTTTGTTGGGGTTTCCTCACCAATCAATTCAATGATATGAGGAGATGAAGGCCCAACCAATTTTTTCCCTGATCTGAGGTGGACATCACTCACCTCTACCCCATAAGTAGGGTGTATGCACTTTGAATTTGATAAATAATAGGTAGTGTTTATAAACACCTTTGAGGAATTTGTTGAATTGTGATGGTCACGTTCCCCTTAGTCCCAAGGATGGATCCATTCAACAATAATGAACCAAGGTTGAGAATAATAGGCAAGTGCATAATATGCTTCTATGATGATGATGTAATCATTTTTATCATTTTTTAATCAAATTCTAGATGCACTTAGTAGAATCTTTTCTTGATTCTAAATCTTAGATGATTCTTTTGAATTAGGGTTAATTTTAAATTCACTACCCTATCATGTAATTTGAAGTAAGTTCTGCTTTAGTTGGCTCATAATGGCTAGTAAGGGAAGGAAACATGGGCCCAAATTAAAAATTAGCAATTTAAAGGTTTGAGGTTTAAATCTATAGATTCAAAAATGATTTGGATCAATTTACATACATAAATCTAAACTAGGGTGATGATGATTAGAGATGGAGTTCAGATCTAGATCTTAAGGATGAGTGATGATGATAACAAAGTATGATAAATTATTTTCCAACTTCCACATAAAATGCATCCATTTTACACACAAATTGACACATAAAAACAACCTACTCATCATAAATCTAAAATATAAGAGAAAAGACATTTTTAGAAAAGTGAAAAAAATGTAACAGAATTTTAATGCTACATTTTTTCACTTTTACCATTATACTCTCCTACCCCTCTCAAAGTAGAGTCACACATACAAGAAATTAGGGTAAGGATGGTAAGGACATTGTTGGTGATTGGCAACAACCTACGACCAAATCATATTCTTTGCTACTCTATGGGGTTTGAATAGTGTAGGCCTTATATAACATAATGTTTTTGTATCCACTTCCACCGTGGTATTCTAAACATGCAATCCCTCACTAGTGTTGTGCTGCTAAGGAGGACACTAGATGACAAAGTGGTGACAATTCATATAGAAAATCTACAAGCCCATGTTTGAACCAGTGCACCACTTAACCACATTTAAATCCTGACAAACAAAACATGCCCATGACAAGCATGGTCTTAAAAAGTTTTGGACTCTACCAAAACCAAAATGCCTATGATTGTGTCAATGGGCCTTTGATCTAAGTTGAATGGTTTTGAATGAGCACACTAGAGATCAAATTTTGTTGAGTGCAAGGCCTTGACATCATAAGGACGAGGTCAAGATTGTGCCTTAGAAGAGTTTGGCAAAATGGATACCCCCTCAGTCCTTGACTCTTAACTTAAGAGGTTTCAGCTGGAAGATTCCTACTCCCATATTGGATAACTAAAAGTTCTTTGTAGATGATACAAAATCCTTTGTTAAAAAAAATGCTTATTAAGTGGATCCAAATGAACAACTGTTAAACTTAAAACACAAGTAACATATCCTTTTATTCCTCTGGTGTCAACGAAGAATGAAAATACAATATTTCACATTCACAAGCATTGTAGGTTTTAATGAAGGTTTGACCTCTAATTGATCTGATCAACAAAGGATTATATCTATTTTTAAGAAAACATTTTCCCTCTCAATGGTACTGTCAATCTCCTCATAAATTGGACAATAAAAACCTTCCACTCTTTACAATAATGAATTTGTGGCACCTGGTCAACAACGGAGGAAATGAGCTATGGGTTTTTGAAGTTCATGTGGGATGGGAATGAATCCTCTTACCACTCACACACCATCTAATGGTTTCACCTCAATCAACATCCTGAAAGCATTCAAATCCCTCAAAGCGCACTTGGAAAACAACTCAACTTTGTATTTTCAGTGGCAACTTTAAAAGAGGGTTGAGATTTGACATCACAACCTGGAAATGCAAAATCAAGGTGATCATGAGCATCAAGTGAAGCCTTAGGCTGCTTTAAAAACCTATAAATTCTATCATTCCTTAATGTACCTGTAAACAATTAACAGCTAATCACCAACCACTAAAAGCTTAGACCAGGAAGAGAAAAGGGTCTGAGAGGATGACTACAAAATCAGAGGAAGCCCACAAATCTGATGCCGAGTGTGCTTTCACCATCATGCTTGATGAGGACTGCAAAGAAGAAGATTTGCCTCTGCCATGTTGCTGATCCTGGTAAGATCATAGCTTCCAGCACTCTTGAATATGCTCCAAATAAGAGTAATAGTTGCCTTGTTTCTTCCTCTTCTCCTGTACTCATCAACTTCAGCTAAATTCTTGTTTAATGATAATCTCTCAAAGTGTCTGCTACAAATGACTTGTTAAGTAGAAACATGCACTTCCCTGCATCTCTCCATCCAGAATGAGTCCCAGTATCAGCGCCTCTTGTCTCTGGATCGTATAAATACCATGCACAATCCAATTCCATCAAGCTTGTTGACCAATACATGCTAAGTGTCAAGCATGCACATCTAGAGCCAAATCCTGCATCCCAATCCACTCTCAAAAGCAATCTTAAACCTTCTTAGGATCCCGAAACACATTCCGACAGCCTACCCAAGTTTAGTGAAACAACTATTCACTTTGCTTTGGCAAATACTGATGTCACTCTCAATGGTCTCCTAAAGGCTATTCAACTCCAGACCACACATCAAGGATATACATACAAAATCTCAAATATGTTACATTGTAACCTTCATGCCATCAAGGACAATTGGAGAGCTATCATCAGTTGCCTCAATAAACAGGAAGGAGGCCCTATATTCTCCGAAATTGCTACACATTGATGCCAAAGTTTGCTAAACTGCACAAAGGCTATCGAATGTATTCTTAGCACTGATAGCATGAGAAGTGATAGTGCTGGAATTGCAACCGCCCAACAATTCCAGCAATTCCGCACTCCTAAAAGGTCTCCAACCTCAAAAAACTTCAACTTTGATGAAGCTAGCAGCTTAACTGAACCATGGAATTCACAAACTAGAGAACCAATTGAGGGAGCTGTGAGATAGATCTAGAACAATGATGGGCGTACATCACCATCACCCCAGTCCTCACACAGGTAAGCACCGTTGCAACATAAATGGGAACATTGGATGAAGTTAAGGGATCTCATTATGATCGTATTTACTTGCTTTCTATATCAAATGCTCTATGTTTTTTCTGTAACAGTGAATTGAAAAACATATCTGGATATGCTTTTTTGTTTTTTTGGTTTCTTTCAATGCCCTAATGTACTAAATTGTAGTCTTTTGTAATTGATTTTTGGCGCTCTTGTCAAAGTGCTGTGTTTGCAAAGTATAATGCTTGATTAAGGAATTTTGTAATCTTCCAATTTTACTGAATATATACATACCTTTCTTTATTAAAAAAATAGATACATCATCATTAACAAATTTCTGGAAAGAGAGGTTCTAACATTGTATTCAAACTGCTGAAGGCATGGTAGGTAGATATCACAGTTATGAAAGCTTTGAATCAATTTATATTAAAACTGTTCCCATGAAAGTAATCTAATGGAACATAAGAGCCATGTGAACTATCGGACATTTCTCTAGACATATTGAAGTAGCTAGAACAGGCATGTTTCTTCTCCAAGAGGCCAAGACTGATCTGGTTCTTTGTGGAACAGCAGTTTCCAGCACTGTGGTCAATCATAGTGTTCCTTGGCTCAAGCCAAAATATCCATTCTGGAGGTGCAGGCATAGAATACAAGTTCATCTTTACAAAACAACATGGTGGGTGATGGGATAATTGTTTTCCATAGTTAACCAGTGTTTCTCCAAGTTTATGGGATCGGGGATTGGGGGGATGGTGAGATATGAGGATAGGGAGGACAAGTTTCTGGTATGGAAAATCTTTTTCCAAATTTTGGGGATGGTGGGAGGATGGCTATTGAAATAATACACAAAAATTAATAAAAAAAAATAGCAATAGAAGTTGCAATTTATCACTTGTGTAAGCATATGAATAAAATAAGCTGAATTTTATACAATGTTGTATCAAAGATGGAGAATCTTAATATGTCTTTTTGCTGACTTCTGTATTTTGAGTGGAAATTTTACCATTGACCAAGATTCCATTGTTAAATTTTGCAGGATCATCTTCTGGACCGTGCAATATCCCAGTGCCAGTCATGCTGTAAAGTGTAAACAGTCTAAGCAAATTCTAGCACTGTTTCTGCAATTGTTGTTTTCAGAGATGATAAAACCTGTTGCTATTCATCATCTGAACAAAGAGTGCAAGATACCAGCATTATTCATCAAACAAATAAAAGCAAATATACCAATGCTGGCCAAAGTTTGAATTGTCCATTTTATTAATATCAGTTTGGAGCTTCAACATGTTAGCGATTTAATTTGTCTTTTACAAGACAACACTAAATGGAATAGTGTGTGAGGTAAAACCTCTCTTAAAATTCAGAGGGGAGCTCCTTGAGATTCAAATTAAACCTAAACCAAGCTAAACTGACCTTATACTATAACAACAGACAAAATATATAGATATGCACACTTTACAAGATTCATTGATGGGGTTTGCATAAACGAAAATGATGAAGTGACTTTGTTTTTGTCTAAATACATGTACTGAATTGTTAACAACCGCACCTTGCAAACAAGATTTTCAGATATTGAAAGAAAGAAACTACTAACCTAAACAAATGAATGGCACCTTCAGGTTGGCTAAATCAGAGACAACTATTCAGTGCAAATGAGGATTGAAAGAATAATAACACATGAATGATACTTGATTCTATGAATTAAACAACTAGGTCACATACAAAGCCACGACCTAAGTAGACAAATAAACTGAAAACAAAGTTTGATGGTAAAATCCACTTTCAATTCAATTAACAGAATTACAAACACATGTCTAACAATAACTTTAGCCTGAACAATAGTTTCTGCAGCATAAGCATGACATCAACTATCCTCTCTCCCCAGTTTATGTGCTCAAAACACTTATTTATAGGTTACAAATGCCCAATCATTGGTACTTCAAAATAATCATATTTTATCCCAAAAAAGAGCTTTAAAGAACACCTAAAGACTATTGAAAAGTTGGAAATAAAAGAGTTTTAAAGTAAATCTAATCCAAACAAGTAACAAAATGAAATCAACATTCCTTCTTTCCTCAGAAAGAACTTCAAAAAGATGTTGAATTGTAACTTGTATATAGAGAAAAACCTTGAAGTTTTAGTGCCTTACTCTTGACTTTTTGCTTTCACGGTCAACTAGTCTCTTGTGGTCTCACTTTTTGAGTTTAGAAATATGGTGCATGTGGGTCAATGGTGTACCCAATGAAAAATTCCGCCAGATCTCAATATAGGAAGAGCTTTTGGGTGTAATCACCAATTTGGATTGACTTAGGTGGAGTTTTTAAGTGGCCAAACCATGTAAGAAGTGTGTTAGTGTAAAAATTGAGCGGCTAATTCACTTAAGGTGCATGCCTTAGGCACATGTGCCATTCCTTTTCACCAAAGTGGAAAAGTCATTCACTCATGTCACTTTTATCCTTTTAATGACTTAGCCAAAAAATTTATGTAAATTGAGCCAATATTTTGACTTGGGTGGAATTCATCTCCACTCTTGCCACTTTGGGTAGAACTTTTCCATGGTCGATCCACCTTTTCATACATGGCAGAACTTTAGTTTACTTTATTCATGTCATATTTTAGAAACATGGCGGAGCTTTCCATGGTTCAACCCTTGCAATTGCGAGCCTAAGTTCATGAAGAGGATCTTTTAAACACTTAAGCCACATTAACAATCCTAGATGGAACTTTAGTTCACTCGTGTCAATTTTCAAGTTGGGTGGAGTTTTATGTCCCTTGATCCAATTTTACAAACTTGGGCAGAGTTTTTAAGTGACCAAACCATGTAAGAAGTGCACCCATGTTCAAATATGCTCCCTTTCTACAATTTTGGTGTAACTCTCGATCACTTTAGTGAATTTTATGTTATGTGGAACTTTTAAATGGTTGAACCATCACAAATGTGTGTCAAGGAGGATTTTACATCACTTATTACTATCTTTGTAAGCTAGGTATAATTTCCACTCACTTGAGAAAAGTTTAAGACCTTAGGCAGAAAAACCATGTGGGAAAATGACTCCAAATGTGTGCCTTACGTGCCTTGATCATTTTCATACCTCTCATTTTTTGATTGTCTGGCAGAAAATTCTTTGTACATACTCTAGCAACAAATTATTCGTACATACTTTTGATATGATGTGTGTCTCTAGAGTTGAATCATCTTCAAGAAGATCTTGTTCTTACATTAATTGTGCTCAATCTTTTGTCTCATCCTATGTAGTCTCTTCAGACAGCCCTTCAAATGTAGAGAAGAATTCATTTGATGTCTTTTCATCCATGGTGCAATCATTGTCCTCATGCTTTGTGGGAATAGTTGAACCATCAGTTTGGTCTATGGATGCTTGGGAAATTTTGTCTTCCATAGGAAACAAATGATATGCACTTCCTTCTAGATCCAAGATAGAAGGTTGTTCTTCAAAATTGAAATGAGAATTGTAATGTCCAATTTCTATTCTTCTTCTTTTGGATTGTATTCTACAATTTCTTTCTTGACTTCACCACTATTCTGCTCGAAGTTGCACTTGTTTGAAGTCGAATAAATATCTACTTGCTTAGCTAGTGGCTTAGAGGTATTCATCACCTTCTTTCCTAGATCTTTATTAGATTTTTTTGATCCTTCATCTGATTTTACTTCTATTGTGCTTTGGAATTTGTGGCTTGGTTACGAAGACTCTTTGCTTGACAAGAAAAGTTTTGTCTTCTAAGCTCATTTTTTTTATATCTTATTTTTTGGCAAAATGAGAGCTCTCATTTTGTTCATGGCTGGAAGGAGATGCCTTACAATGATTTTTTTTCTAGGTACTTATTTCTCTAGTGTTTTAGTGCATTTGATGGCTTTTTGAGGTGTTGGTTTTAATTGTTCTTTTGTCTGTGAGAACCCTTTGTCTTCCCCATGCCCAATAATCTCCTCCTTAGCAACCTTTTTCAGTTCTAACCTTTCTTCTTCCTTTCCCAAACTCCTTATGTAGTTATAGAGGTCCCTTTTAGATGCTAAGTACTTGTCAAAAGGTAAAGCAGCTTTGAAAGCTTTTGATTCAACTTGGTACTCTTTTAAAGATTTTGACAATCTCCACTCTCTATGATGTTCCAGTTAGAACTAGATTTTGCTTTGGAAGCTTGATACAATCACCTTGGTTCTTTTGTCTAGTTGTACCTCCAACACTCTTCATATTAATGAAATTTGAGAAAGGCATTGCTTCTTGGATCTGTAGTGGAAGTTTATTATATTTAGTATAATAGGAAATAACATCTTCCTTCATTGAACTTGGGGTTTTTGTCATAGGAGTGTCTTTTTCTGATTGCAAGAAAGTGGGTTGAAGAAGTCTTTCATCACCTTTGTTCTAGTTTCAATTGGCTCTTGAAAAGCTTGTTCTGCCAAACATTAGTAATTTTAGGAATCTTGTGGTTCACAAGCTAGTAGGAAAACCAACTTTGATACCACTATAATGTCCTATGCTAAATTTAAGGCAAATAATTTAACCAACTTGACAATGTTTAAATTATTACCATACAAACCCTAAATTTATATCCATGTTTACGCACAACAATATAACCTTATAAAACCCTAAATTTATTAATATTTGCATAGCGATATTATCCACCCTTAAATATGCTTTGGACTCCTTTATTTTAACCCTAAATCAACATTTCTTGACTCGAGCAAGCAAAATTTCCTCAATTACAGTTGCATAAATAATAATAGCTATATTATATTAACAATTGGAAGCATTTTATAGAATGTTTCCTTCGCTTTTGTAACGAGGTAAAAGTCTTCACAAATAATGACCTGCAACTGCACAACCACACAATAATAAAAGGGGATGATGTTCACAGAAGATTTGGATCATAGACCATCCACTAAAGACAACTGAACTATAAATGTTATAGTATTTTGTTACCATAGTTAGGGAAAACTAGAGTACAAAATCTTACATCCATGGCAACTATAAGTGTTGTGCAGTCTCCTTATTGCTGAATCTGGTCACCATTAAATCTTGAATGCAAGCTCTATGTAAGTTAGCCTTGTTAGTTGAAGGGAATTCGTCCTCTAACACGAGATCTCTGGAGTTTTTGTCCCTTAACCTCCATAGATTCATGGGTTTTCACTTGCAAATCTAAATGCTTGAATGAGTGCTCATAGTGATATTAGGTTAGAGTTTGGCTGATTTGTTCAAAGATGCCCTCTTCCCTCCATCTCTGCAATCTTAAGACACCCAAAAAGAGCGTAAAAAATCCCACAATAGTCTTTGTCTTGGATTTGGTACATAGGAATGGCTTCTTGTACTCGTTGGTTGTTGTTCCCCTTCACATTGAGCTAACAATGGGAACCTCCTATTCAGAAATGGGCTTTGAATGTGTGGATGAGGGTCCCCTACAACTTGCAACTATCCTTAGAAAGTATGGCAAGGAGCCCCTTTGGGAAACCCTAACTACTGCACTAATGACGATTGTTGGCTATCTTGTAGCATGCCTTGTTGGACGACCATGTGCAATGAGGGGACGCAAAGGGGACGTTCCCTAGCCATCCCCGAAACAGCCCAACTAGCAGGAAACGGGAGGAAACGTTCTCTACCCTTTGGGGATGTTTCCCCATCCCTAGTATGGATGGGGGACGTTGGAAACGTCCCTCGTTGTATTGGGGACGGCTAGTGGACAAGGAGCTTCTTGGGTTAAAAAAACATTTAAAAAATTGATTTTTTAAATATTTCGTCCTCCTTTCTAAGGTGATTTTTTAGTTTGGGCTGTTTGACATTTGTCAAACACTTGGCATGCAAAGTGACCGAGTTCTGAATTCTGAATGTTTATGCTTGTGATTGATTGAATTTTAATGCCAAATCATTTGCATAAAACATAGAAATGATAACTACTATCATAACATCAACAAATATGAAGCAGTCAACCTCAAATCTGATTTTATTTGCACTATATCAAGTCTGAATACATTGCATTACAGGTCTGATATAAGTGTGATTTGATTACAGCAGCAGACATTTCCTTCAAAATCTAATTTATATTCATTCCCAATGAAATACAAACATACCCAGATAATAGGCTAGAATAATAAGTTTAATGATATTTATTATGCTGTTATACTACTGCTCTCGTGATTTATTTACATATTGATATTGTTGTTATCAATTATTAATTTATTGACATATCTCTCTCTCTCTTTCCCTCTCTCTCTTAATAATATATTAATAAATCTTGAAAAAGTCATATATATATATATATATATATATATATATATGTATTTTGTATGTTGCCGTCCTCTACTGTCCCCTAAAAATGCCCCCCTAGGAAACATCCTGGAAATGCGTCCCCTGCCATCCCCCTGTCCCCATCCCCGAAACACTGTGGAACATAGGTCAAAAACCATGCCTTCAAATGATAATTTTAGATATTGAAAGAAAGAAACTACTAATCTAAACACTCAAATGACACCTTCAAGCTGGCTAAAGCAAAGAGCAGCTATTTAGTGCAAGTAAAGATTGAAAGAATAATAACAGATAGGCAACACATATTTCCATGAATTAAATAGAAAGGTTGTATGCAAAGACACAACCTAAGTAGATAGATAACCTCAATATAAAGCTTGATGGTAAAATCCACTTTCAATTCAATTAGTAGAATTACAAATACATGTCTAACAATAAATTCAGATTGAACAATAGTTTTTGCGACATTAGTGTACCATCAATTATCATCTCTCCTCAATTTATGTGCTCAAAGCACGTAGTTACAGGTTACAAATGCCCAACCCTTAGTACTTCAAAGTAATCATACTTTATCCCAAAAAGTGCTTTTAAGCAAAACACTTAAAGGCTACCGAAAAGTTGTAAAGAAAGAAATTTCCAAAGCATATCTAATCTAATCAACTAATAAAAAGAAACTGTCTAAAAATAGGCACTCCTCCCTTGCCTTGGAAAACACTTTGAAAAGGTGCTGAATTTAACTTGCATAGAGAGCCAAACCTTGAAGTTTTAGTGCTTTAATCTTCGCTTTTTGCTTTCATGGTAAACTGGTCTCATGTGGCACCAGCTTTTGAGTTTAGAAATATGGTGAATGTGGGTTGATGGTGTGCTCAATGAATAATTCTGCTGAATCTTAATATAGGAGGATCTTTTTGTTTTTTTGGCCAATTTGGACCAACTTAGGTAGAGTTTTTAAGAGGCCAAACCATGTAAAAAGTGTGCTGATAGGAAAATTAAGTGGCTGAGCTACTCGAGGTGCACACCTTAGGCACATGTGCCATCCTTTTTCACCAAGGTGGAAAAATAATTCACTTATGCCACTTTTATCCTTTTGATGATTTAGTTGCAATTTTATGTCACTTGAGCCAATTTTTTGACTTGGGCAGAATTCACCTCTAGTCTTGCCAGTTTGGGTGGAGCTTTTCCATGATTGAGCTACCTTTTAGAAACATGGTGGAACTTTTCCCTTGGTTAACCTTGTAATTGTGAACCTAAGTTCATGAAGAGGTACTTTCAAACACTTAAGCCACTTTTGTATTCCTAGGTGAAACTTTAGTTCACTCATGCCACTTTTCAAGTTGGGTGGAACTTTATGTCACTTGAGCTACTTTTACAAACTCGGGCTGAGTTTCTAAGTGGCCAAACCATGTAAAAATTGTGGCCATGTCCAAATATGCCACCTTATTATAATCTTGGCAGAATTCTTGACCACTTAAGCCAACTTTATGTTAGGTGGAACTTTCAGATGGTTGAGCCATCACAAATGTGAGCGTAGGAGTTTAGATCACTCATTGCCATCCTTTGTAAGCTAGATGGAATTTCCACTCACTTGAGCCAAGTTTAAGATCTTAGGCCAGAAAAACCATGTGGCAAAGACACTCCAAATCTATGCCTTACATGCCTTAGTCATTTTCATTCTTCTCCCTTGCGATGCCATCAACAACCTTCAAAAGTTGTCATGATTTCATGTTGAACAGCAGCAACCTCAATCAACCTGCAAAAATTGCTAGTTGAAAAACAATACTATGACTCAACAACCTTGCAAACTAATGGAGAAAAGCACACATTGAATTGAGTTAACACCCAATGACAATCAATCTTGACAACAAATGAGAAAAAGGCAAGACAAACATTGAGTTTCGTAGTAGTATAACATGTTAAGGGATTCACTAGAGAGTAGAAATTGACAAAGATGCCCACAAGAAGTTGTAGTGCCAATGTACAATGTGTCAGGAATCCAAGTATCTTCACTCAGATCATTAGCTTAACTTTTTGAATCATTGATTGTAACCATAGGAGCATTACTCAGAAACATGATCAACTTGGCAAAGCAAAAGTACCAATGGAATTCAATTACTTGGGAATTAATAAGGAAAAACTTGGGAAACAAAAAAATGCTGAAATATTCATAAAAGCAGAGAAAAATGCTACTTTCTATTTAGTGCAGGCCAAACATTTTTTTCTTTCTAAACTAGAGTGGTGGTTTGGGGATGGCAGACTGCGGCAGGGTCAAGGGGTAGTGACCCTCATGGAATCTGAGCCTTCGAGGCCATATGGACCTTCATGGGACATTTCCATTTTATAATTTTATGCCCTTTTTTGGTTTTCCCAAAATATTAAATGATTGCTTTTTTTTAACAATCTGCAAGGGATGTCCTGCTGTGCCTTTGATATATGAACATGCTCAGAAGGGAATGCCCCAAAAGACATCCCTTTTTTTGCATGAGCATTTCTGGGATGATTACTTGTGGGGATTTGGATGCGGAGAATGATGTGGAGACATTTCATCCCTGTTCCACCACACCCAGGATGTTCCCTTTATGGGAAATGATTTAATAGCCTTGGGGATGCGTCCCTGATGTGCACTTAATGTAACATTATTCTGTACTGAATTTAACATTATTCTACACTGAATTTAATATAATTCTTTGAATCTTCATAAGTGAGACATTGTCACAAATCATAGATTAGCAGATTGATTCTTTAATTTCATTGAGAAAAATAGTCATATTGATTTGAGATTTGACAAAGGTTTCTTCATGTACTGCAACAGAAGGAAAGTTTTAAGATATGTAGCAGAAAAACTCGGCAGATTT
Organism: Sequoiadendron giganteum; assembly: GCA_007115665.2. Taxonomy (NCBI): domain Eukaryota; kingdom Viridiplantae; phylum Streptophyta; class Pinopsida; order Cupressales; family Cupressaceae; genus Sequoiadendron; species Sequoiadendron giganteum. Next base: position 536,088,649 of record CM021101.1, read on the forward strand.
GTCATCTTTGAGAACCAGTCAAATTTCATTGGACCAGTTTCAGCCCTTCTGTATTTGTATGCTTTTGGACTGTTTGCCAGTACAGCTACAAATCACCAAAAAGTACTATGCATAAAGGCAGTTCTTTTATATCTGAAACAATTGAAAGCGTATGGTTTCAACATCTTGATAGTAAGAATAAAATTCATTGGATATTGGGCAGAATGCAACTCCATTTTCTGATTGGAAATGTTTATAATAGCAAGAAAATAATGCCATGTCAATAAATGTCAAGGATTGAAACATTCTTGGGATTTTTGATGTAAAAGTATTCATTGTGAGGTAGAAAAGTAAAGAAAAAATTTGCAGGATTGTTAAGAAGATATAATGAATAGTGCTGGCTAAATTCAACCATGAGTATATAGAGGACAAGACACAGATAATATAGCCCTTGTTTGCAATTTTGTAAAAGTGGATGAATTGAAACAAACTCCATAAATTAATAGGCTAGAGGTTGAAATTTGCAAAGCAACAGATTAAACTCACCATTCCTTCTCCCTGAGTAACAAATCCTTAAAGGTGCTTGTGTGCTAAGTGAGTAATGTTGCCTTGTAATTATTACCAACACATGAAGAAAAATGTCATTACCATAATTAGTAATTACTACTCAGGTTAGGCAAGTAATTAATGGGTCAAATCCCACCCAAATGTCATTAGTATAGAAAGACAAAATGGGTCAAATCCCACCAAAATTAGACAATCTAATTACTAATGCCTGTGAATACTTTTTTTAACCGTAAATTCATGTTAGTCAAGTGCAAAATTGGATAAAAAAATCTCAAGACTTCAATGATGGAACTTTTTATTGCTTCAATGTTATCAAAAGTACAAAAATATAGTTTTTATTTCAAAAATCATACTTTCGAGATTACTCTGATTCCCTTCACAATAAAGAGGGTCCGAAACTATCTCAAGACTACATCTGGGCAAAAATTCCTTTTTTAAAAATTTGATTCTCTCTTATTTGAAATGACAAAGCGGCTACCACACTTACTCCTAAAGAGTTAGTTAAATATACTAACCGGAGGTAGGACAACAGTCACACTTTTCTCATTGTTATCCTTTTCCAGCTCTGCAACTACACCTCTGTCAGTATTTGTTATGTCAGCAGCCTTTTTATTAGCTACCTCCCTCGAAGCTTCTTTTTAAACTTAGTAGGCAATACATTGTCAGTAGTTTCTTGGACCACCTGGAAACGCAAGGTCTGTGTATTCTCAATTCTAACATCAGTTCTAGCTGCACGATTAATGTATTCTTGTACTGTACCTCCGCGATGTCATAAATACTGGCCCATTGCATTATTTAATTTAAATTTTAATCAATCCGCATCAATGTCTTTGTCTGTGTGAGACAATAACCTATTGTTTCATGTTCTTTTCAACATACTTGAAAAAGATCTTCCTCTGATCTCAGTTTGTCTGCAAAATTACAAGCTGGGACACAACAAAGGACAAACCTTCTGACCTCCTAGTTGGTACCTATAGCAAGAACAGTTCATTGTTAGGTTTGCCTTGAACTTCCAGTCAGCAGATTTTGCCTTGAATGTAACAGAAACCACCTAAATACTGCTTGCCATAGATCGAACCCCATCCAATAGTGTGCAGGCTTTTAAAGATACTGCACATTGTGTCTTTTCAATTAAGTGGAGTGGACCCCTGGTGAAGTTTTTTCCCTGTGGGATTTTGAGAGAGAATTTACTGATACACACCTAAAGTTCCCCCCACTGTCAATTGTCATCTGGTTGGATGATGTGAAACAAAGACCCTGCCCTATCGGTTCCTCATGGCCCAATATAGAGGATGTCGTGGGATCTGCCGGTTTTGAAGAAAAGACAAGAAGAGAGACACATGCCGCACGCATATAGAATCAAAAGACCCTAAGGTTTGATAACTTCTTAAGGTCATCCTACCATCAATCTCTCCACACATTAACATGATCCAATGGCCAATGTACTTTGATGGAAATACTGACCACTACACTCACCATGGACGATTCTATGCCATGTGGCCTCTCCCTTATGGGGCACCATCAGTCTCAAGTAGGTGACTGCCTACCATCCAATCAAGATAAGATGTATACCTCCCAAATCTTTATAGGCGATGGGACACAAACCTGTGAAACCATGACACTTAACCATATGATCCAGAGATGGCTTGGAGTCCGAGTTTTAAAATGATCTTTGAATACAAGAAGACTGTCCATTGATCAAGTATCTTCATAGATCATCTTGTGGAATCGGTGCTCAAATGGCTTTTATGCCTAAGTTGCACGGCTCAAATCAATGCATTTGGCACAATTTTGCTGCTCTTTTTATTGTATAAATGCGATCTTTCGCTCTCTTGTAAATATCTTTGGTCTCTAAAATTTTCTAATTCCTTAGATCTTTGATAGAAACTTAAGTCTTAGCAATCTTCTTTTTCCATTTCAATATATCTTCTAGCCTTCAAGCTTCGTGTAATGAATCAATTAATGAAAGATATCAGGGTTATTTTCTACTCTTGTTTGGATTTGCTTGTGTTTTTTATTTTCATTGTATGATTTCCAAAATATAATAAACATTTTGTGCTTTTTTTTCTACTAAATAAATAAATGGTCAACTATCTTGGTGTGTCACTTCATTTTGATTTTTGATTTAGAATAGTTTCTATTTTTTTCTCCAGCAAGCAAGTAGAATTAGTAGTGCATTAAGATGTAAGGGCTGACACACTTTGGATGTTGCTCAAACTTAAGGAAATTGTTTGAGCTTTCGAGTTGTGAATTTGGACCAAGAGGCACAACATAAAAAATCCGGTTCATTTAATTAGTAGTTCCTAGTGTGCCCATTGGGACATTGACAGAAGAAAGCCTTGGTCTAAACACTAAAGTCTCATAAATTCAAAGCTATAACACCTATATGTGGTGAAGGTCTTGGATATACTCTTCGAAAGGGCATTTTATATTCTTCACTTGGTAACTCCTATACTAGTTCAAATTAGACTATGTCGTAGATTGGTGGTATATGAGAAGGATCCAAATTAGGTCCTTAACAAGAGATCAACAATACCTATTGATTTTGCACTTATGAAATCTAAAGCTTCATCGATGTATTTAACATATCCTTCTTTTGCATCAAGTTAAACTTTGTAATGTCCCCTTCCTCGCCAATTTAGTAGGGTGGTTAAGTTAGCCTATTTTAATAGTTCTTGTAGTCTAACGGGTTGTGGTTAGGGAACTTGGGTGACAGTTTATCCAACGGTTTGCCAGTATTAGTGGTATTGTTGAGTTTTGATGGTTGTCATGAGCATAATGCCCTTTTCTGGAGTGTTTTTGAGCGAGATCTCCAATACTTACTATTTTTAGTAAGTCAATTTGGGTTACCGACAGAGCTAGTTGTCAGTACTCCCATTCTTAGAAGTGTTGGCGGAAGCAATTAATATCAATATTTCGATATTTAATATGGTCCAATATATTTATTTTAAATAACATAAAGGTATTAAAGTTATTAAATATTTAACTTGTGTTATTTATTTTATAAGGTTGTTTTTTAAAAGAAGGGCTAAGGGAGACATAAGTGATGTTTTTAATTGTTTTAATAAAGTTTTTCTAGAAGTGGGCTCCCAACTTATGGGAGACATAAGGAGTAAATAAATAAAATAAAATATTTAATCCCTCTTTTGGGGCATTGGAATTGGGAAGGATATGAAAGTGTTTTCTTTTTGAACTCATTTCTTCATGTTGATTTTGGATATTGTGGAAGACATTGTTGGTTGAACTTGTTCATCTTGTGGCTTTGTGAAGACGTCAACCCTTGCAAGGAACATCTTCTATGTTGGTGAAAGACCCAATCTAGAAGATTTATGGTGATTTTCACTTAGAATCACAAGAGAGCTCCATTGTTGGATTGAAATCTACAGCTAAAAACAAGATACATTCATAAAAGAGTTGTGAGTGGCAGATTGGAGGGTTTTGTGCTTGGTTTATTATTGTTATTTTACTCCCAAGCTGGTCACACCACTCCCATACTCGATCATACCATCTTGGTTGCCGTGAGGTCTTTGAAGAGGGAATCGACCTATGTTTTGAGCAAAATTTGAGGGGTTTGAGGGTGCCTAGGGTGTATGTGGCTTGAAGACATAGTTACATCTGCAAACAATACCATTTTAGACTATGGTGTTCCAATTTGGAGACTTTGACTTACTAGTTGCATCTACAAAACTTGGTCAAAGTCTTCATTTTTTTTTGGGTATGTTGGATTTAGATACATGCTATGACATTTGATGATTTGGTCACCTTTGTAATTGAGAAAAAAATCTATTTTCTAATTAGAATATAAGTATGGAATTTTTTGTTCATTGTAATTCTGAAAATTATAAATTTTTGAGTTCTTTTTATTGTTGCAATCTATTTTATTTCTACTCATTGTCATTAAGAAATATCATCTGCATATTGCCTTCATCTTCATTCAAGAACATCAAACAAAAAACCAAAAAAAACAAGGGTAGATTGAGGGTGTATGTTACAGTGGTATCAAAGCAGTGTATCTTGCCATCCTAAAGGGTTTTGGGAAAACAATGTTATGACAACTAATTGAATGAGTAATGTAGCCATATACCAATCATTATAATATGAGAATAAATAGATCCAACTCGATCCTTGAAAGCCAACCAAAGTGAGATCCCTTTGTAGGCATCGAAATGGGCGATAGAGAGCAACAGTTAGAACCTAGCACTAGGAAAATGTTGAATGACCTAGCTAGAGGGTAGCATGAGTTGTAGCAGATTCTAACATAGATGATGGCCTTAATGAACCAACAAATTATTGGGAAAAAAAATAAAAATTAGGGTAACAATGTTGGAAACAATGGCAATAACAATGGGGGTCACCATAATGGTAACAGAGGGCATGACATGAATAATGGTAATGGGGAAGGTTCAATGAATGATAGAGGCACAAACCCAATGGCTAGAACAATAAAAACCAATTCCAATCCATTAATGTCTGATTTCACACTAAGGATTGATCATTGGGTTGAGGTAGAGCCCACCCAATAGGAGCTTTAGGATCAAATTTTATAGGATTGGAGAGATCTAGGGTTGGAGTTCCAGGCTGAGATATCCTTTCGTGATTACATGGACCTCAAAATGAAACATAGACCACATAGGGGTGGTAGACAAAATCATTAGGATTTGCAGAGAAAGGTGGGTAAGCTATCCATTCCATACTTCGATGGCTTTGGGTGTAGAAGCCTGACACATATTTCTAGCTTAACCTAATGCAGGAGGATGTGGCTATCAAATATGCCACTATACATTTTGATGGTAGTGCTCATGAGTGGTGGCACCATGGCATGATCACCTTGGGTCATGAGAAAATTGATTCATATGTTGAGTTCATGGAGAACTTTAACATGAAAGATACAGAGTTGCACTTCAAAGAGTTGGCTCAACTCAAGCAATGGGGTTTAGTGGAGGCATATGTGGTTGATTTCCATACTTTTGGTATTGGTCATATACATCTTAGAGAGGAGACTCATTGTTCTATGTATGGATGGTCTTTTAGATCCTTTGAGGGGTTGGATTAAGGCCCTCAATCCATCTTCACTATAGGAGGCCATCAAGAAGGTTAGGGACATGGAGACTTATGCTCTTAGAAAAAAATTTCATTCTAAGAGTTTTCCTCATAAGAAGGATAAGGATAAAAAACCATTTCATAGAGAATCACATTAGCCATGTAATGAGTCCAATAGATTGGACAATAAGCAGATTAATGACCTTCATAGGAAGAAATTGTGCTTCCATTGTAGGGAGTCTTGGGACCCATCTCACAAATGCAGTGTGAAAGAAAAGGAAAAACAAATAGAGTATTTTTTGTTGATCTTGCATCAAAATAATCCGATTAACAATCTAATTTGGAGAGTAGTGAGGAGGAAATTTCATCAGATGAGAAACCAAAGAGTGCTTGTACCATTTCCCAACTCTCTAGCATCCAAAAGGAAGTAACATCCAAGGTTAGAGGGGAATTACAGGGGTAGAGGATTATAGCACTCATCGATATAGGTGCCACTCATAACTTCATTGATGAGGGATTTGTGAATAGAAGAAGGCTGCAAACAAAATAACATGAGGGGTTTAAGGTCATGGTAGCGGATGGGTACAAGCTTTCTTGCACTCATAAGGTTTCCAATATGAGCATCCAATTGGGAGAATACGAGTTTAAGGATGAAATCTATGTGGTGAACAATGGACATTGATATGGTTTTGGAAATGCATTGGATGAAATCCCTTATGGAGTTCTCTTTCAATCTATAGAAGATGGAAATGAAATTTGAGGTAGATGGAAAAAAGATAGTGCTCAAAGGATTATTAGATGGGGGTCCTAGAGTTGTATGCTTCAAGAGGATGGAGTGGCTGATCAAACATGAGCAAGTAGAGTAGGTAGCAGAGTGTCTTATCATGCCTACCATTGCAAATCAACAGAAGAACAATTACCCTCTAAATATCTAGAAATCGATATCTAAACATAGCAAGGTGTTTTGGAGTATCCCTCATGGAGTACCAACAAAGAGGAATAGAGCATGTCATAGAGCTGGAAGAGGGTGCCAAACTGGTAATTAATACACCAGACAGACATCCTAAGAGGCATAAGGATGGGATAGAAAAAGGAATTAAGGAATTACTAGAGATGGGGCACATTAGACCCAAAAAAATTCCATTCGTATCAATAGTTGTGTTAGTAAAGAAAAAATAAGGGATAATATGGATGTGTATCAACTATAGAGCATTGAACAAAAAGATAATAAAAATTAGGTATCCTATTCCATCAATTGATAAATTGATTGATGAGTTACATGGGGCTTGTTACTTTTCCAAGATAGATTTGAGATTAGGGTACAATAAAATTAGGATGAAGAAATAAAATATAGAGAAGATAGCTTTCAGATGCCACTTTCGACACTTTGAGTTCTTAGTGATTCCTTTTGAGTTGACAAATGCACCAACCAACTTCTAGAGTTGCATGAATTAGGCATTCAAGAAAAAGTTGAGGAAATTCATTTTGATATTCTTTGATGACATCCTAATTTTTAGTAAAACAAGGAGTATATGAGGCATCTTGAGGAGATGTTGAGCATGTCGGAGAGTGAGTCCTTGTATGTCAAGGAGTCTAAGTGTGATTTTGGCATGATACCGCTTCTCTATCTTGGGAACATTATAAGTGTAGAGGCGGTGGGAGTTGATCCTAAGAAGATCAAGGCTATTGTTGATTGTCCTACTCCTACAAATCTCACTCAACTTAAGGGATTGTTTGGTTTGTGTGGTTTTTACAAGATATTTGTTAAAGGTTTTTCAAAGACTGTAGCTCCACTTACAAACTTGACAAAGAAGGGAGCTTTTGAGTGGTTTGATTCAACACAAAGGTGTTTTGAGAACTTCAAGCAGTTGATTCCTTCATGTGTTGTGTTGGCTACCCTAGATTTCTCCAAACCTTTTGAGTTGGAGTGTGACGTATCAAGAGAGGGGATTGGAGTGATCTTGATGCAAGAGAAGCACCTCATAACATTTTAGAGAAGAAATATAAGAGGTGTGGAGAGGATTTACTCTATCTATGATAAAGAGATGTTGGTCATCATGCATGTGTTGGCAAAATTAAGACCATACCTAGTAGGGGGTAGATTTATCATCAAAATGGATCGCAACAGTAAAAAATATTTCATGAACTAGAAGGACTTTAATGATAGGCAACATTTAAGTGGGTTAGTAGACTACAAGCATATGATTTTGACATTGTATAAGTCAAGGGGAAGAAGAATGTGGTTGTTGGTGCACTTTCCAAGAGGCCTCACCTATGTTCTCTAGTTGAAATTGTTGTTGATTGGGAAGAATTATTTTTAGTAGAGTATGCCAAGGATTCTTGGGCATTAGGAATCATAGAAGGCACTATTCATGATGACAAGTATACAGTGCTCAATGCGTTGATCATTTATAAGGAGAGTATATATCTAGTGCCTACATCATAGCTTAAGGGGAAGATATTGAGGACTTTTCGTAATGCACCTATGGCTGGTCATCCCGGGTTCTTCAAGACCTAAAGGAAGATCTGAGAAAGATTCACTTGGAAAGGACTTAAGAATGAAGTCCTTAAGTATGTCAGTTGAGAATGCCCCACTTGAAAGTAGAATAAGAATGAGCACACTTATCTAGTAAAAAATGGGAATGTATCTCCATGGACTTCATCACTGGGTTACCTAAGGTGTAGGGCAAGGATTGCCTATATGTTGTGGTTGACAGGTTAACTAAATTCACACATTTATTTTTTATTTTAGCAACATATATGGTAGCTCAGGTGGCCGATTTATTCTTCAAGGAGATATTTAGATTGCATGGGATGCCTAGGAGTATAGTGAACGAAAGAGAAAAAAAATTCCTAAGCCTTTTTGTGGTAGGAGCTTTTCAAGTTGAGTGGGATAGAGCTCACTCCTAGCACTAGTTACCACTCACAAACTGATGAGCAAACAAAGATAGTTAACAAATGGGTGGAGGGGTATCTTAGGAATTATGTATCTAGGCAGCAATATCTTGGATTAAGTGGTTGCACCTTGGTGAGTACTATTGCAATTCAACTTATCATATGTCTATCAAGATGTCACCCTTCATGACTTTGTATGGGTATGAGGCACCCAACTTCTTGGATGTGTTTTTTGGGGAAAGAAGAGTGCCTAAGGAAAGGAATTTATTATAGAGAGTCAAGATGTTATGAAATCTTTGAGGGAGAACTTGCAGTAGGCACAAAATTAGCAAAAATTATACGTTGAACAACATTGTGTAGAGTGTAGTTTTGAGGTTGAGGACATGGTGTACTTGAGGCTTCAACCATATAGATAGTCTACTCTCAAGAAGAGTTGTGCGGAGAAGCTTAAACCCAAAGTCTATTCTCCATCTAGAGTGCCCAAAAGGATTGTTAAGGTTGACTATGAGCTTGAGTTACTAGCTAACAATAGGGTCCATAATGTATTTCATGTATCCAGGCTTAAGAAGGCACTAAGACACAATGCAGTATCCTCATCAAAAGTTTCCACCATTAGATGAGGAGGGTAGATTGATATTGATTCCAGAGGCCATTATAGACTCAAGAGAGAGGGGCATCCCACAATACTATGTCCCACTTTTTGACCAAGTTGGACATTAATATCAGTATTTTTCTACAAAAATTCACTTTAAGAAACCTATAGCAACTAAACCATTAATAATTTGGAGAGGATGTGAACCAGTGACTTGTGAGGATTTGTGTGTAGATTCTAAGTATATATTTAAAAAAAAAAATTATAAATAAATTGTGATTTTTTAACGTAACTTTTAATAATGTATTTTTATAGTAAACAATTTTTTTAAAAAGTGATGTTTATGTTGTCACACATAAATTTTTTATTGAAAGGATAAAATTATAATTTTAAAAATATAGATTTTTAATATCAATATAGAGAATGCATGGATATTTTTTCATAATTTTTTATTGCATAGTTTTATTAATTAATTTTTGAAGTCAAAGTAATTATAATCAAGACATAGTTGTATGTCATCATGCATAACTTGTTTTGTATGTATTGATTTTTTTTTTGATGAAACAAGAACATCAATACCTAGTGCACACATATTTTTTAGAATTTTTTTCTCTATTTTTCTATTTTTCAGTGTGTGGGAAACAAATACCTTGATGTTTAGCGAAAAAACAACATTCACAAGAAATACAATATAATATAATAATAAAATTTAAAAAATTTAAAATTATACTTTTTTGAAAGCTTATAATAAGAGCTACATACTGACAAAACATAATTTCTAAATGACTTTATTTAATCCCTCAAACGGTAAAGAAAAGTGTGTTTTTGGCTAGCATTTTGATAGGTGCAAAGGAGACTCCATTGTGGGTATGTTTTTAAGACTAGAGGGGTTCTATCCAAGGGGGTTTGGTCAAATGGGGTCTTATCTAACCCTCTTCAATTAAAACCCTTTAGATGGAATCCCTCAAGGCTTAAATCATAGTTTTCATGATTTTAGGCAAAAATCAAGATGTCCCAAGTTTGGGACCCATTATTGTGGGATTACCCAAACATATATTCAAAAGAGAGTTATTAAGGAATATTTGGTCAAATGGAAAAAACTTGCCAGTTGAGGATGCAGCTTGGGAGAATGAGTAGATTTTATAGCATCAAAAGTTGAGATTGCTTGAGGACAAACAATTTTAGGAAGGGTGGATTGCAATGTCCCCTTCCTAACCAGTTCAATAGGGTGATTAAGTTAGCCTATTTCAGTAGTTCTCATAGGCTAATGGGTCATAGTTAGGGAACTTGGGTGATAGTTTATTTGGTGGTTTGCTAGTATCAATGGTGTTATTGAGTTCTAATGATTGTCATGAACATAATGCCCTTTTTTGGAGTGTTTTTGGGTGAGATCTCTAATAATCACTATTTTTAGTAAGTTAGTTTGGGTCACCAACATAGCTAGTTGTTAATACTCCTAGTTTTTAGAAGTGCCTGTGAGAGCGATTAATATCAATATTTCAATATTTATTATGGTCCAATATATTTATTTTAAATAACGTAAAGGTATTAAAGTTAAATTAAATATTTAACTTATGTTATTTATTTTATAAGGTTTATTTTTAAAAAAAGGGCCAAGGGAGACATAAGTGATGTTTTAAAATGTTTTAATAAAGTTTTTCTAGAAGTGGGTACCCAACTTATGAGAGACATAAGGAGTAAATAAATAAAATACAATATTTAATCCCTTTTTTGGGGCATTGGAATTGGGAAGGCTATAAAAGTGTTTTCTTTTGGAACTCGTTTCTTCATGTTGATTTTGGATATTGTGGAGACGACATTTTTGGTTGAACTTGTTCATCCCATGTCTTTATGAGGACATCAACCCTTACAAGGAACATCTTCTACATTGGTGAAAGACCCAATCTGGAAGATTTATGGTGATTTTCACTTAGAAATCACAAGATTCATTGTTGATTAAAATCTACAGTTGAAAACAAGATACATTCATAACAGAGTTGTGTGTGGCATATTGGAGGGGTTTGTGTCTAGTTTATTGTTTCCATTTCACTCCCAAGTTGGTTGTACCACTCCCATAGTCGGTCGTACCATCTTGGCTAGGTGTGGGGTCTTTGAAGAGGGAATTAATCCATTTTGTGAGTAGATTTTGAGGGGTTTGAGGGCGCCTAGGGTGTGTGTGGTTGGAAGACATAGTTACATTTGCAAACAAGACCATTTCGCAATATGGCGTTCCATTTTGGAGACTCCAATTTGTTGGTTGCAACTACAACACTTTGTCAAAGTCTTCAAAATTCTATGGGTATGTTGGATTTAGATATTTTGTGACATTTTATGATTTGGGTCACCTTTGTAATTGAGAAAAAGTCTATTATTTTATTAGAATATAAATATGAAATTTTCTGCTCATTGCAATTCTAAAAATTGTAAATTTCTGAGTTGTTTTCATTACTGCATTCTATTTTATCTCTTCTCATTGTCATTAAGAAATACCATCTACATAATTCCTTCATCTTCATTCAAAAACATCAAACAAAAAATGAGAAAAAACAAGGGCAGATTGAGGGTGTATGCTACAAACTTCCTTTGGGTTGAGTCATAGTCATTGATCTTTTCTTTTGACAGGTTTCCTTTAGAGGCTTTACATATTTACCTCTATATTTCAGTTACTTATAATTGTGTTACTTCTCATTGATGTTTGTTTCTCATGGATATCATACTATTCTAGGTGGATAGTAGGTTATCTTGTCTATTCCAATCCTTTTAGTTTATTATAAACCCTTATGTAATATTATTCATTCTATGTGAATATTCCTTAAGAGCTCTCCAAAATTTTGTAAACTCATGTACTTGTGCAACAGTTTAAATTTCCTCTTTAGAATTAACTAAAGAAGCACTACTCATATAGGAGTTGGAGTAGACACTTTCATCATTTGTCTAAGATATATGTTTGAGGAAATAACTAGAGCCTTCAAATGATTACCCTTGGTTCATATTTATCCAATTGTTGTTTAGTCAGTTCTACATAAGTTGCAATGTATTTTTCCTTGCCTCCTAAGCTCATTCGTTGATAATTTGATACTAGTTTCCTTCTTGTTTGAGTCTTCTTTAGTCATGTTAGATTTGCCTCTTTAGTCATGTTAGATTTGCCTTTATTAGCAATTGAAATAGCCTTATAAAAGGGAAATCGAATTTAGGTCTTTATCAAACTATAAAGTGGAGAGAAAATTTCCTTTCTTAGTTTTTTTTAACCTAATAGTCGATAGAAGCATAAATCTCAAAAAATTGTAAAAATCCCAATTTTTAAAAATCTTCAACCGAAATGATTTTTTCCTTGAAAGATCTTGATTTAATCAGTCATGATTTTCAATGATTTTTAAGGGTTTAAATCAAGAAAAAAATTCTCAACCAACCCATCACAAAATCATAACCATGAAAAAATTGCTATTTAATCGAATTTTTTTTGTTGATTTTTAGCACAAAATTGAATGCTAGCCATTGGGACATGGTTCACCATCAAAGATTCAATGGATTTCATCAGGTTGTTGGGGCAAATCACATGTAGGCAACCTTGAATGGGCATATATTTATAATAGATGTTAAGGACATTAAAATAGCTTCTACATTTGATGTTAAGGACATTAACATGGAATGGTTAAGAGATGTGTTGTTTTTTTCTTTATATTCCATACTATTGTCATTTGCCTTAGGCTCATAGTAATGCTTTCCATGTATATAAATCCAAAGACACAATTTAGTGGGAAATAGTAGACAATGTCATAAATACTAAGTGAGGCTTCTATCTTATTTTTTTAACATATCCAAACCTTATAAAAGTACTTTCCAAAAGTCAATATAGAAAGCCAAACTAATTTGAAACGGAACTCTATTGGCTTGATATCAACCTAAAAAGGTTTGTTTTCTTTGAATTCTTTTGATCCTAACAATTCAAAAGAATTTTAACATTTCAATTGTCAACAATAATAGCAAGCTGGTTGTTTAGATTATCAAGGTTAGGTTGAGACAAATTTCCTTTTCAAATGCTAACAAAGTGTGATAATTTGGAGCTTCAATTTGACATTGGCTATCAAGTTTTAATGACAAGTAGATAGGGTAGTGACAATTGTATAACTATGTTACTGGATTCATCTCCTCAACCTGCAGGTTTGGATCCGATCCGACCTAGATCTGGGTCTGGGTCTAGTTTGCAAGGGGGTCTAGGGTTCTAGGAAAACTCTGTGGGTTCACCCCTAATGAACCTACGTGAACCTATCACAAATTTTGTGAGGTTTTTTGCCATTCTTTTCTAAAATCATTTCTAGAGTTGTTTTTGTTTTCGTGGGTCTACAAAAATCACATGACGTTTGAAAAAATGGAATGAGGACATCAATGAGGTCTTCAGGCTATTGTACATCATCACTCCACCTTTGATGCACTTGATTTTGTTCCCTGTGAAGAGTTGCATTGTGCAAATCTTGTGAAGGTTTAAGTAAAGTTACAACTATTTTATTTATTGTATTATATTAAAATTAATGAAAAATCAGTTAAGTGTCTTATTTAGTAAAATTAACTTAAGTTAAAATTATTTTATTAATATTAGTTTTTTTTATTAATAAAAATTACAGACATAATCATCTATAGTTAAAGAATAGATATTTTAAATAAATTATTAATATTAGTAATAATTATTCTTAATAATAAAATTAATAATTATATAAATTAATTTTTAAAATATAATATATATTGTAAAATTATTATTATATATAATTTTTATTAATATTGTATAAGGCTTATAAATATTAATAACTATTACATTAAAATATGTATAATTGTCTAATATTCTTGATTTTAAGGTGTGTGAATATATATATATTTCATTTTAACATATTTTTTGTACATGAATGAACCCAAAATGAACCCAAACCCCAAAAAATTAGCTGAACCCACTAATCGAACCCGAACCCGTACCAGAACCAACAACTTAATTGTATGATCAAGTGGGAAGCATAAGTGTATACATAATAGTATATAGACAATGTGGAATCATAAGCATATGGTTCGTATTAGAAAGATAAAAATCAGCTTGTAGTGTTGAAAAAAATAAATTGTAGCAATATTTTATATCAAACTAAAGGATCGTTTTGGTTATATTTAAATTTACTATATATTTTACAAGCTTAATTCTTTGTTAATTGGTGAAACTCATTTCTTAAATCATGCCTTGCACTTGTTAGGGAACTATATTCCATTTAGGATCATCATATATATGGAGGTTTAGAAGGCCTACAAGGAGTACAATAGCAGTGCATGAATACTTTAGACATAAATAGTGCAACATTCCATGTGCATGTTAAATAGGTATTAGGAAAACTAATACATGCCTTGAGAGAAGTCATTGTTGGGATTAAGGTGTCTCAACCTTACTGAGTCCCATGATTAATTTATTAATTATTTGCCTTTAAGTTGTTGATATAATTTATTAAATGTAATAATATTTGTTTCCAAATTGCTAAGTCACTTTGTGGGACCCAGTGGGGAATTGGCATCCTACATGCAAGGTGTGAGAAGGAAAAATTGTGACATATGTCACATGAGCACTCCATTGGGAGAAAACAATTGTTTAGACATAAAAAATGGGTGCCATGGTGATATTTAGAAGTTTGTTTTGGGAACATGTATTGGTGGGGTCCACTTGTGTGAGTGTTTATCTCTTCAAAAAAGTGGAGGCAAGGAAATGTGACACTTGTCACTTGGGCACCCATTTGGGCTTTGGAAATTGTGAAATCCTCTAGAATGGGAACCATTATGCCATGTGGCATCAATTTCACTTATTTACTGAAGCTTTGAAGGGAAACTTGCTTAACGAAGATTGAGATGTCACTCAGAGTGACTAGGAGTTTTGGGTGAGTTATATTTTGGCAGTAAAATTGATTTTCTCTATGGGGTTCCTAGCATGTGAGGTTGCTTGATTTTTGGAGTTGCAAGACTTGCATGTTGTTGCATGTGTGTGCACGTTTGATAGGTTTCTAATTGGATCACTTGGGACTCATGCATGTTATTAATTTTCAGTTTGCATGCATGCAAATATTGGGATATTGACACATGGAAAAAATCAATGCCCATGTATGAGAAGTATTTATTGATGCCTTAGTGCATTTGTGTAGAGAGCTTGATTTTAATTTCAGAGACGGTGTTGTGTTGCTAGATGCACTCTAGATTTGTATCATAGTGAAACAACACCTACACGAGAATAGACTTTGAACATTGTATTGTAATTTCTTTTTACTAGAAATACAATTGATCTATGCTTTGGTGTGTGGGTTTTTTCTCGAAAGGGTAAATTCCCATGTAAATTTTGTGTTATATGTTTTAATGGTTTAAATCTGAAATAACTTAATTGCACATGCATTCTTTAGTGAAACTATAAAAGTAATAGATTTGAAATAAAGTTTTGTAACCTCTTCCCTGATTGATTTGCATTAGAGAAGAATTTCTACACTCAACTTTCCTTTCAGTTGGTATCAAAGCCTAGCTAGATTTTCTATCATTGGTGGGTTAGAAGGGTTTTTTGTGCTTATCTAGATTCAATGGGAGTTCTTATAGAGAGAAATTTGTAATCTTGTTTGTAGTTTTAAGATAGCAAGCACATCTGGAAGAACAAAGATGGAGAAATTCAATGGTAACAATTTTGAGTTATGGAAACTCAAAATGATGGATATGATTATAGATAGAGATCTATGGGTTGCAATATATAGTACAAAACCAACAACACCCTTGCAAGTTGATTGGGATCTACAAGGTCAGAAATCCAAGGGTCTAATAAGACTTTGTTTAGCTGATTTTGTGCTCCTAAATGTCCAGTAGGAGAAGACTACAACTAGTCTTTGGAAGAAGCTTGGAGATATTTATCAAGGGAAATACTTGGTAAATAAGTTATTATTGAGAAAGAAACTATATTCTCTAAGGATGGAGGGAGTATCGATAGCTGATTACTTGAATGCATTTAATATGCTAGTGGCTCAATTGGGTTCTGTTGGTGTGAAGATTGAAGACGAGGACCTTTGCATGCTTCTATTATGTTCTTTGCTAGACTCATGGGACCACTTGGTTATAGCTATTGGAAGCACAACCACAACCTTCAAGATGGAAGATGTGGTTTCTTTGTTTTTGTCTAAAGAGATGTGAAGGAAGTCTTCTAAGATTACCAAGAAGGCCGTATCTATTTGTGGTAGATTAAAGGAGAAAAGAAAGAAAAAGGACAAGAATTCTAAGTCCAAGTCTTTGGGGAGATTTAAGTCTCATGGAAAAAATTCCAAGGCTAAATGCTGGAATTGTGGGAAATTTGGACATTTTCATAAATATTGCAAAGAGGAGAAAAAGAAGAAAAGTGATAAATCTGATTTTGAATCTTCATATGAAGATGGAGTTGCATTTGTCATAGCCTTGACAACACATGCATCGTAAGATGTGTGGTTGGTTGATTGAGGTGCCTCTTTCCACATGACCTCTCACAGAGGTTGGTTCTCGAAGTATGAAGAGTATGATAGTGGGAAGGTGTATCTAGGTGATGAATCTCACCTAAAGATTTTTGTTCATAGAAGATTCAGGATACAATTCATTGATGGTAAAGTGAGGGGGATTGATGGTGTTTTGCGCATCCCTAGTTTGACACGAAACCTACTCTCAGTGAGTAAGTTGAGTGATGCAAGAGTGCAGGTTGTTTTCTCGAGTAGCAGAAGCAAGATGACCAGAGGTTCTATGGTTCTTGCTAAGGGTGTTCAGATTGGCACTTTGTATAAGTTAGATGAATGCATAGTTCAGTGTAATAGTGCTTCTATGAAGTCCAATAAATGGGCTTTGGATTCTTCTTCCTCACCATTAGATTGAGCAGAGAAGACTGTGGCATCTACATTTGATGGTCATGCTTTATGGGTACCTAAGGGTGCTAATGCTTTTGTGATGAAGCTCTCAACGAAGAAACGAATATTGTTGTGGCATAAAAGGCTTGACCATATTGGTGAGAATGGACTTAGAGCCTTGAAAAATAAGAGACTTGTTAAAGGCCTTAATGATTGTAGTCTTGAGTTTGATTTTTGTGAACATTGTATATATGGAAAACAACATCATGTTTCTTTTTATTCTAATTCTCATAAATCTTTCAGGGTTTTGGATTATGTGTATTCTGATGTGTTTGGTCCAGTTAATGTTCTTTTGTTGTCTAGTTCTATGTAATTTGTCTCATTCATAGATGCCTATTCTAGAAGGACATTTGTGTATTTCCTCATAAGTAAATCTAAAGTTTTTTGTCGGTTTAAGGAGTTCAAATCCTTGGTTGAAAACTAGACTGGTAGAAAAATCAAATGCTTGAGGATAAATAACGGTGGTAAGCTTTGTTCTATAGGATTCAATAGGTTTTGTAAGGACCATGGGATCGAGAGACACAAGACAACTCAATACAACTCACAAAAAATGGAGTTGAAGAGAGGATAAAAAAACATTGATGGAGAGGGCTAGGAGTACGTTGAGTGGTGTTGGCCTTGAACATAAGTTCTAGGTTGATATTGTAGCCACTACATGTTATTTGATCAACAAATATCCTACTTCAACACTTGTTAAAAAGACACCCATTGAAGCATGGTCTGGCAAGAAGCCCTTGATGATACATCTTAGAGTCCTTGGTTGTGAGGCACATGCTCATCTACATGATGTGAAAAGATCTAAGTTGGAAAACAAAGAAGTGAAGTGTATCTTCATTGGCTATGGTGTCGGTGTGAAAGGGTACAAGCTTTAGGATCTAGTTATAGATAAGGTGCTCTACAATAGAAGCGTTATATTTCATGAGTTGAAACCTTCCATAGTTGATCTACAACTAGAGAAGGAAGAGAATAAGGAGGTAGTTCAATTTCCACCCACTCCTAAGAGAGATGAGCTATGTACTCGTAGTGGCCCTAATGATGAGGAGAGCTCTAGTAGCTCTAAAGAAGAGCCAAAACCTTAATTGTAGCCATTGAGAAGGTCTACATGAGAAAGGTGATAATCAAATAGATTTGGTTATTATATGTTCGATTCCAATTGCATATTTTCTTTGATTACTAACATTGATGAGCCTAGGAATATTAGAGAGGCTATGGGTATGCATGATGTAGATTTTTGGATGGAAGTCATGAATAAAGAGATGGCGACATTGAAAAAGAATGTTACATGGGATTTGGTACTTTTTCTAGAAGGACAAAAACCTGTTGGCTGCATATGGGTGTTGAAAAAGAAAATGGGTCCTAATGGTAGTGTTGAGAAGCATAAGGCAAGGTTGGTTATGAAGGGATATTCCCAAGTGGAGGGAATTGATCATGGGGAGATTTTCTCTCCCGTTGCTAAGATGACATCCATTCATTTCTTATTATCACTTGTAGCAGCTCATGAATTTAAAGTCAATCAAATGGATGTGAAGATAACTTCCCTTCATGGTCATTTGGAGGGGGAAATTTATAATTTACAACCAAAGCATTTCATTGGGAAAGGTAAAGAGAATCTAGTGTGCAAGTTGAGAAAACATTTGTATGGTTTGAAACAATCTCCAAGGATGTGGTACCAGAAGTTTGACACTTATGTGTTGTACTTGGGATTTCTGAGATCCAAATATGACCACTATGTCTATTACAAGAATAGTAATGGTTGCATTCTCATTATTGTCCTATATGTGGATGATATACTATTTATTGGGAATGTAAAAAGCATGATTTCAGATTTAAAGATTCAGTTGTCAACACAGTTTGAGATGAAAGATCTAGGTGCAACGAGGTATAAAAAGGGGATTGAGATCAAAATAGATAGATCTTACAAAAATATTTATTTAAGTTAGACAAAGTATGCAAAATTTTTGTTGAATATATTCAACATCACTACTTACAGACAGTTAGTTGTTCCAATTATGCTGGGGATGAATCTTTATGTGGAGGATTGTCTAAAATATCCTATTGAGATGGAGGACATGTCCAAAGTTCCTTATGTGAGTGTTGTTGGCAGCTTGATGTATGCTATGGTCTGTATGAGGCCAGAAATTGCCCAAGTAGTGGGATTCCTTACTTAGTTTATGGCTAATCTTGGATGGGTACACTAGGATGCGATAAACAGTGTGTTCAGGTACTTGTGGGGTACTTATGAGTATGCCCTATTTTCATGGTTATCCTACTAGACCTCAACATTAAGTGAGAATTTGTGGATATGTAGATTCAGATTGGGTGGGTGACATTGACAGTACAAGGTCCACCAGTGGATATGTTTTCATGATGTTTGGTGGTGCTATTAATTGGATGAGTAAGTGGTAAGCTATAGTCACTTTGTCCACCACTGAAGTAGAGTACATGGCAAATGCTCATGCTTGTAAAGAATCCATTTGGCTCAAGAGACTATGTTTAGATATTGGTTTTGATGAAGGACATATTACTATTTGTTGTGACAACAAGAGTGCTATATACTTAGCGAAAAATCCTACTTTCTATGCTAGAACAAAGCACATTGATGTGCAGTTTCATTTTGTTTGTGATATGCTAAAAGATGGAAATGTTAAATTGGAAAAGGCGGACACTTTGGTGAATGTTGCAAATGCACTAATGAAGTTATTGAACACAAAGAAGTTTAGATGGTTTGTTGGTTCTATGGGCCTTGCGACCTGAGTAGTGATATAGAGACTCCCAAAGGTCTTCAAAAAGTGGGAGAATGTTGGGATTGAGGCGTCTAAACCTTAGTGAGTCCCATGATTAATTTATTAATTATTTCCCCCTAAGTTGCTGATTTAATTTATTAAATACAATAATATTTATTTCCAAATTGCTAAGTTACTTTGTGGGACCCAACAGGGAGTTGGCATCCTACATGCAAGGTGTGACAAGGAAAAAATGTGACACATGTCATATGGGCGCTCTATTAGGAAAAGGAAATTGTTAAGACATCAAAAATGGGTGCCATAGTGACATTTGGCAGTTTGTTTTGGAAACATGTACTGGTGGGGTCCACTTGTGTGAGTGTTTATCTCTTTGAAAAAACAGAGGCAAGGAAATGTGACACTTGTCACTTGGACACCCATTTGAGCTTTGGGAATAGTGAAATCCTCTAGAATGAGTGCCATGATGCCATGTGGCATCAATTTGACTTGTTGATTGAAGCTTTGAAGGGAAACTTGCTTAACAGAGACTAAGTTATCACTCAAAGTGACTAGGAGTTGTGGGTGAATTATATTTTGGTTATAAAGCCGATTTTATCTATGGGATTCATATCATGTGAGATTGCTTGATTTTTGAAGCTGCAAGCCTTGTGTGTGCTTGTATGTACATGCATGTTTGACAGGTTTCTAATCGAGTCACTTGGGACTCATGAATGTTGTTGGTTTTCAATTGGCATATATGTAGAGACTGGAGATTGACACATGGAAAAGATCAATGCCCATGTATGAGAAGTATTTATTGATTCCTTAGTGAATTTGTGTAGAGAGATGATTGTAATTTATAAGATTTCATTATGCTATTGTATCACAGTGAAACAACGCTTGGGAGAGCATAGACTTTGAACATTGTATTATAATTGATTTTTACTAGAAACACAATTGATTTGTGCTTTGGTGTATGGGTTTTTTCCCGAAAGGGTTTTCCCATGTAAATTCTATGTTATGTGTTTTAATGGTTTAAATCTAAAATAACTTAATTGCATTTGCATTCTTAAGTGAAACTGTAAAAGTAAAAGATTTGAAACAAAGATTTGTAACCTCTTCCCTAATTGATTTGCATTAGGGAAGTGTTTCCACACTTGGTTTTCCTTTTAGTCATGCCCTAGTCTTGTGGGCTTATATTAATCCCTCCCAAAGCAGGCCTCATATATTTTCTCTTTAACGATCTAGATAGATTTTAGCAACAACTGTCCCATTGAAAGGGAATGTTCCTTGTGATTTTATTTTCCATTGAAACTTATACCTATAATCTCTCAAATTCTCAACTCATAGTCCATCAATGTTTTTAACTCCATCATCCACTTATAAATAAATAGTTTCTCTCTTCTTTTGTACTAGAATGTATTTATTATCTAATGAAAAAATATTTAACACTTCCTTTACTCTTTTACAAATATGCTAAAATATTTATCAATGAGAACATTTCAATATCATTAATGGTCTTTTAAGATTTAAGATTTTATTTCAAAAGCATTTTCTATTTCTCTATCTTGAGCTATTTGATTCAAAACCTATTACGTTGAACTTTGCAATTTCTTCCTTTGTCATATAATTTCCCTTTCACACTCTTCATATAGTTCTCTTTGACATTGTTCTAGAAATTGTAAGTATTGTTAAATCACAAATATGAACCAGTTCATTCCTGTTTTGTAATTTATGACGTCTACTCAGCAAAGGAAAATTGTCTTTTTAATGACTTTCTTGAGCCTAAGGATTTTGAGATCCTAGAGGTCGACTTGGATATCATGAGGTTGAATGACTTAGGAGAAGCTCTAAGCTAAGAGCTTCATCAACAAGACTTGTATCCCTCTAGCATATCTCTATTTTTAGTAGAAAGAGTCATTGGCTACATTTGATTTTTTGGAACTTTGCACTTAGTTTATAGGTTGACTTTGTACAAACTATATTGTATTGAAATTTCATCAACTATAACCATCTAGTTATTAGTGGAGCTATGAGGGGTTTAAATAGATTTATTTTTGGCAATCATATTGATGGCGTTTTCCCATTAACTTTCATGGGTTTTCTAGTTGTTTGATGTTTTTAGCTACTAACGGTTTGATTTTTGTTGTTTAGTAATATATGTTATTGTAAAATTATTCGCTTTTGCAAGTCGAAACCATTTAAAAAAAAAGAAAAGGGGGGGTAGTTTTGTTTTGATTTCCTACATTGAAAAAGGGGAGTTTATTTTGTCGAAAAATGTTTATTTCCCACTTTTATTGTGATAAAATGTAAAAGTTTTACATGCTTAAGTAAAAAATGATAAAATTCTCATTTCCTCAAGTTTGATAAAGCTTTATTTCTCCTATGTCAAAGTTGGGGAATGAAGGTAAAAGGAAATAAAGTTTTTTGGAGGCAAAATAGATATTGTGTTCACGTGAACAAAGAGGAAAACTCACACCAAAATGGGGAACAACATTTTATGAGGGTAAAAACTTAGGTTAAAGAGAAGGGAACTTTAGTTTCATGGTGCCAAGAGGGTTTGCATAGTTGTACATTTGAGTTTTGGGCATGGATAAGGAGGAAATGGTGCATTACAAGGAGCTTTCTGGGTTATTTCTCAAGTCACCTTCCTTTTTTACAGGTTTGATCATCTTCATCTTTCAGTCTTGCATTGTTTTGAACAAGGAGTTGCATATTTTGAAGGCAGGTTTTGAGTGAAGATCCTTCTTTCTTGTTTTCATATAATTTTTTGTGCTTTTGAGTTGTCGTTGTTTTAATACATGCATGGAATATCCATTAAAATACAAGGTAAAAGGCATAAAGTACAACAATCATGAAAATTCCATTGGACAGGGTAGTTTTATGAGGGACAACAATCTTTATGTGAAAGGTAATATTTAAAGTGTAGGTTCAAGAGTGCCAAATGATAAAGCAAGAAAGTGATGACAATCATTTCAATAAAGAGTCATAGCAGCAATAAATCATGACCACAAGATCAAGAGCAACCTTTGAGAGAAAATAAAGGACAATCCTCAAGTTCAGTTGGGGTAGTCTCATGATCATCAATGCAAAAATATAAGACAATCATGTCTTAGGGGCATAACTCTCATCAAAATAAAATAGGTTCATCACAATCATCCCGAGAAGGACATGAGTGCAAGGTCATGACAGTCCCATAAAGGTAGACAATAAAGTGAGCAACAAAGGAATCAAAGACAAGACCATGCATCATAATGAAGTTTGGAGACTAAGAAGAGATAGTAGACTTAAAGGTTCAAAATGACTTGCAAAATGAAAGAACAATTAATTGAATTCAATTTCAAGGGAGATCATTGAGCAGTTGTGAAAACAAAATGCACTGTGGAGAAATGGCACATCAGACAGTCAAATGATCATATGAAGAGCAAAGGTGATGTAACAAGCCATGTATGACAAGGGATTGTCACCAAGAAAAGACCACCAAATGCATAAGAGTCTATGATAATGGAATAATTTGTTGGCATAACACATGAGTCTCAGGTAGAAAAATAAAGGTAATTGCCTATGAGTGTTAGTGCTAGGAATTTGATGAGATTAGCCTCACAAGTAAGTTCAAGGTGGAATTTTTGTTTATGAAGGACAAAAATATGATGGTCATTGTCATTAGGGGGTGAAGATGGTGGGTTGGGTCTAGATACATGATATTGGTCACATGATAGTTGAGGATCACATAAGTGAGGTTCAACGAGGTAGTGAACAACAATTTAAAGAAGCATTGAATAATGAATGCTCAAGAATAGTCCCTATCTTAGGGTACAAATACAAGCCCTACACACTCAACAATGATAGTGCCAAGGTTTTTTGAGGCATGAAAGTACCATCAATACCATAAAATCTTCATATAGGATGAAGACACCAATCCACTACCACACCAATCCCATACACCAATTAGAATGGTGTAAACTTAGTAGTCCTCTTATAGGATGTGCGGTAGGCCCAAAGAAACACAGGTATCTTAATGTCCCAATCTAGCCTATTTCCTTCACATATTTTGTAAGTGTTGTGCCAATTATCTTATTTAGAGCCTCACTTGATCCATTTTCCTGTGGGTGATATAGTGAGCTCTTATTGTCTGTGATCATGAAATTTTATAAAAGTTCTGCAATTACTCTATTAACAAAATTATTTCCTTAATCACTAACTATAGTTAGTGTGCATCCATATCTAGTGATTATGTTTTCATATAAGAATCTTGCAGTGATTCTTGTGGTACAATCCCTAGTGGATTTTTCCTTTGACCATTTTGTTAAATATTCAACTTCTATGATGATGAATATTTCTTTAGAGTGTTTAGTCGATAGATCAATTGGTCCTATAAAGTCTATAGCCCATTTTTCAAACATGATTTGTGCTAAGGCCGGTTTCAAGGGCATCTCATCTCTTGCAGTAGCTTTCCCTACCCTTTGACATATATCACAAGTTTTTGTATATTCTTTGGAATATTTATGAAGTGTTGGCCACCATAATCCAACTAATTTAACCCTTTTTGTTATTGTTTTACTGTATTTATGCCCCCTGCTATTCCTTCATGGAATTCTTTTAGGATACTTTTTCTTTCATGCTTAAAGGAAACTCTTCTTATAATTTCATCTCATGCTATATGATATAACTCTCTTTCTATTAGCATGTATGGTAGAGACTTCTGTATAAGAGATTCTTTAGCCTACAGTGAGAGGTCTAATGAAAATTCACCTTTTTATAAGAGTATAACAATGCCATGGAGTTCCTCCGGTATCACATTTAGTCTGAAGAGGTATGTTCTAGGTAGATCTTCTGGCTAGTCTTCTAGTTCCTACCCTATTTTTATCCTTGATAAATAGTCTAGTCCTTGATTGTGTTTGTCCATTATTTTAAAATTGAATTCCTCAAATAGGAGTAACCACTAGCATATTCTCCCTTGTATGAAAAGTCTATTGAGTAAGTATTTTAATGGTTCATGATCTGTGAAGAATTTAAGTGGTGTTGATAGGAGATAATGTCTAGTTTTTTTTAGTGCACATACCATAGCTAAGGCTTCTCTCTCAGTGGTTGTGTAGTTCTTTTCTTCCTTAGATAGTTTTCTACTTGCAAAGGCTATATAGTGGTCTCTATTACCCTTGGGTTGAGCTAATACTTCTCCTATGACAACTCCTGATTCATCTACATGTACATGGAACTATGCATTCCACTATGGGAAGATATGTATTGGTGCTTCTATAATTATGTTTTCAGTGTCTTGAATGCTTTTTTGAATTCCTCAATTTATTCAATGCTTCTAGTAGATTTATTTTTGAGTAGTTCTTCCATAGGTGTAGCTATTCCAACATACCCTTTTATAAATTTATGGTGATATCTAGTATATCCCAAAAAGGTTTTTACTTTTGAAGGTGTTTTTGATGGTGGTAGTGTCATAACTAGTGTGAATTTCATAGGGTTACCATCAACTCTTCCTTGCATATGATATGACCTAGTAATGTGTTATATGATGCCACAAACATGCACTTTTTAAAATTTAGGGTAATACACATGCTTCAACATCTATTGAACATCATCTTGAGTACCTGTATGTGGTCTTTGACCAATCCATATACTCTCCAATCATTTAGATATACTTCCAAAAAGTCATGGATAAAATATTTAAAATCATTTATCATGATCTTGCTGAATATTGCAAGTGCATTCTTTAGGCTGAATGACATCACTGTGTACATGTAGGATCCCCCTTATGTTGCAAATATTATTTTTGGTTGATCTTCTTCACTTATTCTCACTTGATGATATCTTGAAAAATCTATTAGTGAAGGAGTATATTTACCTCCCTGCTATTTTTTGGAAATCAAGGTGAAACTTGCAACAATACGAACTTAATAAAGTGGTTACAAATCTGAAATATGTGTATTCAATATTACCATAAAGAGATTATGTGATTAACAATTCAACAATGAAAGAAAAATCAATAATACCACAAGTTTCCAAACACAAGTGACACAAGATATACGTGGAGAAACCCTTGCAAAAAAAAATCCACACCCAAAGAGATCCAATGTTTGTATCAATCATCAAAGAAGTACATCAATACAACAATCCTCTTTGAAATCTGAAAAGACTTCATCACTCTAACAACCTGCAAACAAACTCTTACAAACGACCATCTCAAGGATCCAATATATAGAATTTTGTGGGAGAGAATACCACAAATGGTATCCCAAAACAACAAGAAAAACCACTTAGAAAAAATCACGCCCCTTAGTGGGAAACTCATAAATGTGGTATATAATATTAAGTAATCACATGGCCTTCACATGGGTTCCTAACCCATATCCAATTAGAAATGGTCAATCTCAAGTGCTCCATAACTCTTTGACGACTTCATGCAAGAGCATGCAAAACATGCAAATAACATGCAAGGACATGCACTCCAAAGTGGTCCCCACTCAAAAAGTTAGATGCCCAAAAGGAATATCCTCCTAAAATGCTGTTTAACCATCACTGTAATGGGTCCATCTCTTTGAATGCAATTACAATTTGTCATAGGAAAATAAATAATAAATATTTTTCCCCTCATGTCCCCTAGAACACTTTCCAAAGAACACTATTGACTCCAAGATCTCTTTTGTGAATGGTGTAGGAAAAGGGTCAGGGAGGAAAGCTTTATTTAGTTCTCTAAAATCAACTTAAATCCTTTTTTCTCTTGTCTTCTTGTTTTGGATTACCATGGGACTAATCCACTATACATCTTCTACTGGTTTGATTATCCCAGCTTCCAACATTCTGTCTAATTATACTTTGAGTTTCTTCTTCATATTAGGGTTTAGTTGGCAGGGTCTTTTCCTCACTAGTTTAGTTCCTTCTTTCAACTATATTTTCATAAATCTCGCTTCCTCCTTATGCTCTTCAAGTCTCTAAATTTCCTAGGGAAGAGTTCTTCAAATTTAGATAACATTTTTGCAACTTGTGCCAATAGTCTGTTATCCCAATAGTCTCCTATCTTATCCATTTTGGATCTCCTTCCTTGGCAATATTTTCTTCTTTTAGTTTAATTGATTGGTTAAAGTATTTTTCCTTGGCCTCTATGGGATATTCTAACTCTCTTCCACCTTGTTGAACTTCTATATCCATGTTGTGAGCATCCTCATCATCATGTATTGTTAGGTAAAATATTTTCTTGCATAATGTAGTTTCTTTATCGAGTCATTCTATGTATCTCCATATGCCTTCTAATTGTCAAGGCAGTGTGGAAGCTTGTGATACTACCATTTCTTGAATTTCCTCCAATCTAAATATGATCTCCTTCATTTTGAATAGTACAGTATGT
Source organism: Sequoiadendron giganteum (assembly GCA_007115665.2). Lineage (NCBI taxonomy): Eukaryota > Viridiplantae > Streptophyta > Pinopsida > Cupressales > Cupressaceae > Sequoiadendron > Sequoiadendron giganteum. The sequence goes on from CM021101.1 coordinate 536,115,715, forward strand.
ATGTTTATGTTTTCGTTATAGAATGAGAAGGTGTGAAGAAAGTCTTTTGTTAGTTCTTTCCAATTTTTGGTTTCTTCTATTTTCTCTTGGTTGATGTACCAAGTTTACAGTACCAATGTCAGTGTCTAGTAAAATAGTTGTATGTATATCTAGTCATCATACTCATTTCTACCTTTCCATGTGTTAGTACAAATGGTAAGGTGTTCCTTCAAGGGGATCTGTCCATTATACATTTTTATTTCCATATATTCTCCTTCCTTCGATAGGTACCTTGCTTTGATGAAGATCTTGATATTTCCCATTATGTCAAATGTTATTTTTATGCATTTCACCAACACGTGACATTAAAAATGAGTGTATGTTTCAATATTTCTAGCCTTCTTTCCTTAGTTTGATTTTTTTCTATTTGTGTGATGAATGATAGTAGGTCCCCAACTCTTGAGTATTTGGGCAATTTAATGTGATTTATCGCAAAATGTGACTTATATGGTGAGTGTTTTCAAAGAGAGCTTCTAGGTTGTCTTCTATTCTGTCGCAATTATTGCATGGTTCATTATTTATAAATATGGTAGAATGTGGATCATTTTGTGGGGTCTTCCTAATCATAGATATTCAACAAAATCCAAAAATTCTATGGGAATGGAAATCAATTCCTCCTGCATCCATACATCTAGCACTTCCTCACTATTGTGGTATATGTGGTGCTTTCAATTTCAAATTCTCCTTCTAAGTTTGGAATTTCTAAATAGTCACTTGGTGGTAACTGTGAAATTGTATCCATGTTTTTTATTTTCAGATTTAATGTACTCTTTTGGGTGTACTTCTTCTATGTATGTTTCATTTGGGGCTTTGCCTAGGGGGATATGAACTATTATTTTTGTGTCAGCAAATATTATCTCCTCTTTGCATGAGTCTACAACTCCATTGGCATTTAAAAATAATCTAAGTCTTAGTAGGGTATTGAATGAGTCAAAGGTTTCTTTAATTGCAACTACTTCAAAGTCTAATATTTATTTTACTCCCTTGACATTGAATTCCACCTATTTCCATGTCCCTAAGGTTTTCATTCCAGTCCCATTTGCTAGACTAATTTTATATGGTGTTTTTTCTAATTATGGTTTTCCTATCTATTCCCATACTCATTTAGGAAGCATATTGATATATTCTCCTAAGTCTACCATGAAATTGGTTATCTTTTTGTGATTTATACTTTTTGTGATCATAATTAGTCATGGTTTCCATTGTCCATCTTCTTTATTTATAGTTTTGATCTATGGTACTTTTCCCTATTTGTTCCAATTTTTATAATTTTTTGGTTTATTCAATAGGTTGGCTTGCTTATCCATTCTTATTGACTATTTGAATATTCCTACTTCTTTGATAGAAAAATATTGGTTTTTTTTCTTTTATTTTTGTTTTGTGACCACTTGATTTGTTTCCTCCACTATCTGATCATGTTCTCTTTTAGTGGGGTGGAATGCATCCTCATTTGTGGTAGTGTAATATTTTTTTTGGTTTATCATTTATGGTGTTAGTTCCTTGTCTTGTTATCACCACTGCCTTGTTGTGGTTAGGGACCTCTCTATCAGAGTTGCTAGTCTTCACATTTTCTTCCTTATAGCTTTAGGTAGGTTCTTATGGTAATTTTCTTAGTAATCTTGCCCCTCTTGATGAGTTTAGGTTTTGGAGCCTGTTGCTCTTCGATTGTGGGGTTGCATTCCTATAATATGTCTAAGCTCTATCATAGCTAAATACATCATGTTCTATGTTAATACAGAATCCATAGGGCTTCTTTCTACCCCCCTAATGTTCTATTGTAAAGTGGCATGGTTTATCACATTTAAAACAGGTGGCATCATTTTGTCTTCTCCTTCCTCTGCCTTGACCTCTATCTCCATAGAATTGGCCTCTATCATTATAAGTGTCTTGATTTGGTTGGTTTTGTATAAAATTTATATTTTTCTAGTTCATCCATAGAGATATTTTATATTCGTGATCTTATTGGTATAGAGGCTGCTCTGCTATCCCTTTAACATATGCCAACTTTCATTGGTCACTATGACTTGTTGTGGTAGGATATTCTCTTAATTGGAACAATTATGAGAAATAATATTGTCATGATTGTTCTATTCTCTGCAAGTGCAATAGTAGACTGAGTTTATCTTTTTGCGTAGTGTTTGCAAGTCTACTCATAATGCATTTTCTTTCTTTTCTCCAATTTATTTTAGGCACTCATTTCTTAGGTGTCCTCTTCCATAGTAAGTACACTAGATATTGGGCCTTGGTGAAAAAATATCTTGCTTTACCATTATGTCTTGTCAGAGTTTCAGTTGTTCTATCCATAGTTTCAATTTTTCCATCTCCTTGTTCTCTCTCTCTTTCTTGTTTTCACTAGGATTGGTTTTCAATTTGACATGAAAATGTAACTAATTCTAGGTAGGTGTTAAAATGTGTTCCATCCAAATCTATTCTAATTATTGGTATCACTTTGGAGATGAACCATTCTATTTGTTGTTTGTCAGTCAATGGTTCTTCTAGTCTTCTGGTAACTTCATTGAATATTTTGTCAAATTATTTTATAATTTTGTCCTCATTTTGTGTGAGTTATTAGAGCTTACTAGCTCCTTCTGTAGGCAAGTCTAGAGTATAAAATTGGCTAAGAAATCTTGTTTCACTATTTTCCAATCTTTGTCATTGTTAGGATAATTTTTGCGGTACCATTTTAGGGTATCTCCATGGATTGATCCATTGAAGTCAAATAAATTTATATCATCCCTTCTTATATGTTGTCTTTGCCACATAGTTTCTAGTATAAAGACATGTTTTGTTACTTCATCTGTATCTTTCCCAAACATAGGCAATTTCCTAGGAGTTTTCATTTCTGGTTCTTCTTCTAATTCACTATCGATGCTAAAGTTGTAGATCCACTCAAATTGTTTATATTTTCTTCTTCTTTTTTTTCTCCTAAGTTGTTTTTTACTTCTTATGTAGAAATCCTTATTTATTTTAATGGCATTAAGAGCGACTTATGGTATGAGGGTTTTTTCTATTTAAATAATCATTTCATTCTTGGAGATATCTATTTTTAGTTAGCATCATTTGATTGTTTGATGATGTCATTTTATTAGAGGTTGTTAAATTCATATAATCTTCCTTTTTTTCTACTACATCTTATCATCTTAACTTCAAAATGCTTATGGTTACTAACTCATCTAAGTAATTGATGTCATATGTTATGTTTCAAAAGTTTTGTATAGCATTTTCCACTGGTAACCAATCCTAATTTATCCTTAATTGAATATTTCTCCACTCTAGATGAGTATTTGGTGTTTTATTTAGAGGAGGTGGCATAATTATTACCACTACTTGTTCCATTTCCTTTTTGGTGTTCCTATAATCTTCAATCTCTCCTTCTAGGTTTTGGATAATTTGGTCTATGATAGATCCTAGTTCTGGAATACCTTCTCTACATTCTCTAGCAACACCATCAATGATGCACTATTCTTCTTCTTCTTTGGTAGCACCCAAAGTGGCACACTCAATGACACCCTTAATGGCGTGCTCAACCTCTTTGTTTCTATTTACTTTTACAAACTCTCAGTCCTACTCTTTTTTCCTCTTTTTTGCTTCTTCTATTCTTCTATGGTATCTTTCTTGTTGTTCCTGAATTTGTTTTAACCTCCTTTCTTCCACATTTATTTCCATTCCAAACTTAATCCTTTCAATTATCTCCCTTTTTCTTTTGTTATCTCATGTTCCCATGGGTCTTGATTGTCTAGAATTTACTTAATCCTTATGTATCCTATGAGTGGTTTACAAATTTTGAATAGTTAGATCTTTTCAAGGATCTTTTTAGATCCCTCCTCCCTTTCCATTTGTCATCCCTTAAGTGCTTAGCGCCCTCTCACAGAGGTAGTACCTAAGAGAGGTGTCTAAATAATTTTTTTTGCTATTATTGTCCCTTATTCTTTCACTCTAAATTTCTTCACTATCCTCTCCAGGGTCTTGCCAATGGAACCAATGTTAGCAAGAGGAAATGGAGAATTGCAATCTAAAGATCTATACCCTAGTATCCCTTATGTAGTCAGTTTATACTCTAGAGGGTATAGTGGTAGAAAATAGTAAGTGTGGTATGAAACTATATCTAATAGTAATTCATTTATAACTTAAACATAAACAACAATAATTCATAACACATATATACATTAAATCCATATTACTCCTTATATATATACAGATAATCATTAGATGAGTAGGTCTTAGTCTCTACTTTATATTATAGTCCTTTTTCTATTCATATATTCTATGATGTCTTCCTATTTTATTATCTATTACATACATATATCAATGCCTAGTCTGTTATAGAGACGTGATTCTTATAAGACACCCTTAATCTACCTCCCTTTTTTGGCCTAATGCTCTACACATGCTGTGTGATGAGTTGTGGTAGGTTTTACTTTGTTCCCTATACCTTTCCAACATGGATGAATGTGAATCAAATACGAGTCTATCAACAAGATGATGATACAACATGGAATTGGTTAATGGAGTGGAACACTTAGCCTCAAGCTTAACTCTTGAAAAAAAGGAGTCAATGTAGGCTAATAATTAGCCATGCAAAGTCTCTCTTTGGCTTTCATTGAATCTCCTAGATATTTGGTGGCTATCTCCATAGATAAATATTCCATGGTATAAAGCATTCTACATTGACTCTTACATAGCATGAGATATTTTACATGGTTTCAAAGCTTGTGGAATTTTTTTTGTTAGTCCTTTTAAGAGATCTAGATTGCAAATCCTAGTTGACCTTGAAAATTTTACTATGCTCTTCTCTTGCACCATATGGTGACTTAGAGAATTATAAAAATATGATAGAAATACCATACTTTAGGATGGTTATTCTTGTGGATTTTTATTGCAAGCTACTTTTGGAACATGGTAGAGAAAATATGTGCTCTCCATTGAGTTCAAGGTGTCCAAGAAAGTCATATTTTCCTTTTATTTTATCTAAATTGGGCATTGGATGTAATATCTAAAAGGATTTGAAATTAAGAGGTGGTTGCTAGATCTAGAAGGTAGCTACATTTTGGGGCATTTTAGGTCAAGTATAACCCTACCATCACATCCAAAAGTCCCAAGAACTTAATGAATGGTTGTAAATTCATAAAATTTGGACACTTTTTTCCCAAACCCTTAAATATATTTTCATCCCATTTTGTATATAGATTGTACAAATATTCATACATTTTTAAGGTCATAAAATAGTATGCTTGCATGTGTAAGTTTCAGTAGAGTCAAGCTAGAGTTATTGACCATCGAGTAATTTTTGTTGTTGTTTAATTATTTTATTTTGTGGTATTTTTTTCTCATAAGTCACAAGGTACTATAATAAGGACCATAGGGTAGCTTGTTCTCATAGGGCATGTATTCAAAGAGGAGGTACCACATAAATTTACCATCAACATGACCCCACCATCAAATTCAACATAATAAATAGAATATTATGGCAAGATCCACTAAAAATAACTCAACCCAACTATAGACCACCCAAACAACTAGTAAGTAGTTTCTCACAATATGAAAGTGGTTTTGTGATTCTAAGCACCAGTTTCAGTGTATAGAAGGTAAATTTTTGAAAACTATCAATGATTTCAACACTAGGGAAATTTTTTCAAAACCTTAGGAGAATATTTTTTTTGGCCTATATTGATGTATACATGACATAACAATAAGTTCTTTAGTTTTTCACCCCCAATCTTGGCCCCTTTGATGGTTTATAATTTTGATTTACACTCGAACTTTAGAGGCCTTGTTTTTAATCATATAAACTCCTTTTTGTGAGAAAATTTTGTTTGGATTCAAAGTATAATTTTGAGAAAATAGTGTAGATGACCTTTTTTATTTTTGCATCCATATTTTTAAAAATTATAGATTAAAGGTGATGTTAAGTAGTTATTATTTTGGAATATTCTAGGGCTCCATTTGAGATCATAGGATAACATTTTTAGTGATTGTTTTGAAAATAAATGATTTTTATGTACTTCATAATGGTTTAATAATTTTGATTCCATTCTATAAAATTTCTTTTATTTCTATGACCAAATTTGACATGTATGATGTACTAAGATTAAGAGAACTTTTTTGATCTAACATGTGACACTTAGAATCATATTGTATAAAGTGTCAAGATCATATATTGTTGGGGGACTCAATGATTGAGTGAGTTATCTTCTTATGGTTTTGATTGTATTCCTCTTAATTCTTGATCTTTCCTTATTCATCATGGAGAAAACTTCTCTTCCACTTCTAACACCTTACAAGTATCCTAAATGGAAATATGAAATGAATTAAGTTCTAAGAGTTAAATGGGTTTGATGGTGAACCAACTAATGATGAAGTTAAAAAGAATAAGTGGTCGAATGGTTGTCAAGAATCCATCAACTATTTGTTCTTATATGTATCTCTTGATTTTTTTCACATTGGGAATTTGGATAAACCTATAACTATGTGGACCATATTGTCAAAATTGTTTGGGAAAACAAATGAAATCTAAGGATATTTGTTTTAAAATTACATAATAAGTATTGATCCATACAATTTTGAGAACATATCATCAGTAAATTCAAATCACTAAGAGCACAATTGAAAGATTTTAAAATTGAAAAATTATATACACAATCAATAGTAAGTGTTCTCTCCAAGATATGACCTAATTATTTAGTGTTTGTGTCTACTTTCTATGTTACAAAGAGTAATTTTTGGAATGAATTTTTAATATACACTTGAGGATTTTTATATGTCACTAATTAGGGAGAAAGATAAGCTTATTTAAGTGGGCACTTCTAAGTCTTCGAAATCACAAGCCTTGATTTCAAAGAATGAGAAGAATTTTAGTGACAAAAATGAAAAAGAAAAAATATAAGAAGAAAACAATCCACATCCACTTATACAAAAGAACATAAAATTACTCTTTCAAAAGGGAATAATCTAAGAAGGATAATCCCAATTTTTCATATTGCAAGAAATCAAGGCATGATGAACATCAATGTTATTCAAAATAAATTTATGATTTGAGACATCTTCTAAAGAAGAATCAAATCAATTAGCCTCCAACTATGTATGTTGTAGTTGTATATTCTAATTTAGGGATAGATCCTTGATTTTAGAGATTCACATCAAATGGCTTCATTATATTTATGCCCTATTCATTTGATTCTTATTCATCACTACACATTCTAATGGATAAAAACACATATATACATGTTTATAGGAAAGGATATATTGACATGGACTAAGGATCATTTAATGGAGTTATTTATGTTCCTTATTTTTCAATCAATACTATTTCTATCTATTAGATCGCAAATGGTAGAGCAAGGAATAATGTTGAGTTCACATAAAATTATATTATTATTATTTTTTTGCACAACACATAATGTTACAATTGGGGAGATAGATCATAAATCTTGAGTATACACTCATTTAATGGTGTTCTTTATGTGCTTTATTTTTCAATTAATGTTATTTCTATCTATTATATCACAAATGGTAGAGCAAGGAAGAATTTTGAATTCACATAAAATTATATCATTATTTTATATTTGCACAACACATAATGTTGAAATTGGGGAGATAGATCATCAATTTTGAGCATACACCTCTCATTTTTATCTTATTATTCATTTAGATAATGTAAAAACTAAAACATCTAGTGTACACACTTTTGAATATATATAATATAGCTAATTGAATCTTGGTGTTCTTTCATCAATTAAGGTTCTAGAGACATGTGTTGACAATTCATCTCTTCCATCTCCTAGTTGCTTCTATTGAGACTAGTGTTGCTACATCCATGGCTCCTAATGATTCTTTGTAACAATACAATCATCATATTCCAACTATATCCACTTGGGATGAGTACTTCATAAAAAATACATGTTTGTTTTATGAGTCCTATCTTAAAGAACTTAATGACACTATTGAGGATATTCCTCTCCTCTTTTGATGTTTTCTCCTATGGAGTTGTGTTATCTTCTTCCAATGTCACGAGGACACTTTTAGACCCTCTTGTTCTTTCTCCACACAATCATTTGTCATAGGAGTCATATTAATCTTTGGATTATGTTCTACATCTATTTCCACAAGGTTTTGAATTGGCATCTCCATTAGTGAGGCTTGGAACTCCTAGTTTGATTTTGGTTCCTTTTAGCATTGACATGACAACACTTGAGTAGAGTTCAGATACTTCACAATTTTATATTTTCTTTAATCATATTCCTTTTAGGAATGGGAAGACTTATTAATGCATCATTTATTTTTCCTCCCTAAGTTTCAATTAAGTGGGGGTGTTCGTGTGAATGAGGTATATTACCTGATCATTTCCCATATAGGTCTTATTCACACTTAGTTAAGTTTACATAGGGCACATTTAGGTCATTTAATTTTTTATTCTCATGCCATATGCTTGTGCCACTTGTCATAATGGGTGAAATCACAATACTGCGTCTCATGTTTTGCCCAAGATGGACGTTTACATCAATATTTTTAACCGAATCTTCATCTTATGAGACCTATAGTAGCTAAACCATTAAAAAATTGAAGATGATGTGAACTAGTGGTTTTTGACAATTTGTGTGTAGATTCTTTTTTTTTTTCAAATTTTACAAAATAAATCATGAAAATTTCAACATCTCCTTTAATAACCGGTTTTAAACATAAAACAACATTTTCAGAAAGTAACATTTGTGTCGTACAACATAAAAAAAATTCTATATAGGATTAAATTCTAATTTTGAAATATAGATTCTCAATATCAATAACTAGGGAAAATATATTTTTTCATAATTTTTTATTGCATATTTTTTTTTAAATTAAATTTTGAAGTCACTATAACTATAATTTTGAGATATGTGTGTGTCATACAACCTAATGTGTTGTGTATATATTGAAATCGATTTTTTTTTATTTTTTTTGGTGGGGTGTTAAAAAAGGACATCAATACCTAGGGAATGGGTATTTTTTGAAATATTTTTATAACGGTTTACTATTTTTCCACCTCTACACAACAAAGAGCTTGATGTTCGAAGAAAAACCCATTTTTAGTAAAAATTAATACATGATAAAATGAAAATATATCAAAACTATACTTTTTCGAAAGCTTGTTTCAAGGGCTAATACCTTGCAAAATATAATTTTTTAAATGACGTTATTTAATCCCTCAAAAGGTAAAGAAAAAGTAGCTTTTTGCCAGTATTTTGATAGGTGTGAAGGAGACTCCATTGTGGGTATGATTTAATATTAGAGGGGTTCTATCCAAGGGGGTTTGATATAAGGGGTTCTTATCTATCCCTCTTTAATTAAAATCCTTTATATGGAGCCTCTTAAGACTTAAATCATTAGTTTTTCTAAAAATAGTGATTTCAAGCAAAAATTAGCACATCCCAAAAGTGAGACACACTATTGTGGCAACACCCTAATCCTATGTTCTCTTGTCTTTCATGTTTCCTATATAAGAAAGGTTTCTCTTGTACATAAATTCTAATCTCTTCTCATTAATTTCATCATATAATCTTCAATCTATTCTTATTACTACTTTTTCCATTTCCTTTTTGGTGTTCCTACAATCTTAAATCTCTCATTCTAGGTTTTGGATAATCTTGATGGGGGACTCAATGATTGAGTGAATTATATTCTTATGGTTGTGATTGTATTCCTGTTGATTCTTGTTCTTTCCTTATTTCTTCATCATGGATAAAGCTTCTCTTCCACTTCTAACACCTTACAATTATCCTAGATAGAAATGTGAAATGAATTAAGTTCTAAGAGTTAAGAGGTTGTATAGGTTAGTTCATGGGTTTGATGGTGAACCAACTAATGATTCAAAGTTAAAAATAATAAATGGTTGAATATTTTTCAAGAAGTCATTAGCTATTTGTGCTTATATGTCTCCCTTGATTTGTTTTACATTGAGAATTTGGCTACACCTATAACTATGTGGACCATATTGTCAAAATTGTTTGGGAAAACAAATTAAATCTAAAGATATTTGTTTTAAAATGACATAATAAGTATTGATCCATAAATTTTTTATAACATACAAAAAATCATCACTAAATTCAAATCACTAAGAGAACAATTGAAATATTTTAAAATTGAAAAATTATACACACAATTGATAGTAAGTGTTCTCTCCAAGATATTTAGTGTTTGTGTCTACTCCCTATGCTACAAAGAGTGATTTTTGGAGGTATTTTTTAAGATACAATTGAGGATTTTTATATGTCACTAATTAGGGAGAAATAAAAGCTTATTTAAGTGGGCACTTCAAAGTCTTCAAAATCACAAGCCTTGATTTCAAAGGATGAGAAGCATTTTAGTGACAAAAAAGAAAAAGAAAAAACTTAAGAAGAAAACAATCCACATCCACTTCTACAGAAGAACATAAAATTACTCTTTCAAAAGGGAATAATCTAAGAAGGAGAATCGCAAATGTGCATATTACAATAAATCAAGGCATGATGAACATCAATGTTATTCAAAATAAATTAATGATTTGAAACATCTTCTAAAGAAGAATCAAATCAATTTGCCTTCAACTATGTATTTTGTAGTTGTATATTCTAATTTAGGGATATATCCTTGATTTTATAGATTCACATCAAATGGATTCATTATATTTATGCCATATTCATTTGAGTCTTATTCATCACTACACATTCTAATGGATAAAAACACATATATACATGTTTATAGGAAAGTATATATTGAAATGGACTAAGGATCATTTAATGCCATTATTTATGTGCCTTATTTGTCAATCAATATTATTTATATCTATTAGATCAAAAATAGTAGAGCAAGGAATAATGTTGAGTTCACATAAAATTATAACATTATTTTATATTTTCACAACACATAATGTTGCAATTGGGGAGATAGATCATCAATCTTGAGTATACACTCATTTAAGGGTGCTCTTTATGTGCCTTATTTTTCAATAAATATTATTTCTATCTATTATATCACAAATGGTAGAACAAGGAATAATTTTGAATTCACATAAAATTATCACTATTTTATATTTTCACAACACATAATATTGCAATTGGGGAGATAGATCATCAATCTTGAGTATACACCTCACATTTTTCTCTTATTACTCCTTTAGATAATGTACAAAATAAAACATCTAGTGTGGACACTTTTTAAGATATATAATATAGATAATTGAATCTTGGTGTTATTTCATCAACTAAGTTCTAGAGACAGGTGTTAACAATTCATCTCTTTCATCTCCTAGTTACTTCTATTGAGACTAGTGTTGCTACATCCATGGCTCCTAATGATTCTTTGTAACAATAATATTATCATATTCCAACTATAGCCACTTGGAATGAGTAATTGACAAAAAATACATGTTTATTTTATGAGTTCTATGTTGTAGAACTTAATGACATTATTGAGGATATTCCTCTCCTCTTTGATGTTTTCTCCTATGGAGTTGTGTTATCTTCTTCAAATGTCATGAGGACACTTTTAGACCCTATTTTTCTTTCTCCACACAATAATTTGTCATAGGAGTCATATTCATCTTTGGATCATGTTCTACATCTATTTCCACAAGGTTTTGAATTGACATATTCATTAGTGAGGCTTGGAACTCCTAGTTTGATTTTGGTTCCTTTTAGCATTGACATGACAACACTTGAGTAGAGTTCAGATACTTCACACATTTTATATTTTCTTTTCTCATATTCCTTTTAGGAATGAGAAGAATTCTCAATGCATCATTTATTTGATCCTCCATAAGTTTCAATTAAGTGGGGGTGTTGGTGTGAATGATGTATATTACGTGATCGGTTCCCATATAGGTCTTATTCACACTTAGTTAAGTTTACGTAGGGCACATTTAGGTCATTTAATTTTTTTTCTCATACCATATGCTTGTGCCAATTGTCATAATCCTATTTTCTCTCATCTTTCATGTTACCTATATAAGCAAGGATTCATCATATAATCTAGCATTAATTTCTTACTACTCTCTTGTGGAAGATTGTTTTTGGTTTTGTAGGTGATATTAACTAGTTAAGTCTATTGTGTGACTCTTACATGTTATCATAGCTCTTCTCTCTTCATTCACTTATGTAGGTAGGGGGGATTGGGCGTCCTATGGTATTACTCTTCTCTTCTTTTCTTAGGGATAATTTTGTATAGAGTACCTATCATGACTTAACATTTTTTGGGATCCATTTATTTATCTCCATATATTTACCTAGGCTATGCTTATGGGGGATTCCGTGCATTATTTTATTTTCTTTCTTTTAATTTATTTAATTATTACATTATATGCCCCTAAGACAAGATAAGATTACTTAGGTAGCTATCTAACAATGATAAATTTAACAAAGGGCCCCTAAAAATTTCTATAAACTCTTGGTGAATCCCAACTAAGTGAATTAATTTTCATGAAAAATATTTTCTTTTTTATATAAGTATAATTTTTTATTCCAAAAAAAATCATGCACATTACTAGGAATTTATATAAAATCATAGAAAATATTAGATAAGGGCATTAATTACCATGGAAAATTATTCCTTTAAAAAATTTCTTTGTTGGTGCAATTCCACACACACACACTCCTAGCAAATATTAGCTAAGGGCATTAATTACAATGGAAAATTCTTCCTTTAAAAAATGTCTTTGTTGGTGCAATTCCACACACACACACACAAAAACACCTACACACCCCCACATCTCCCCACCCACATACACATAGTTTATGCACATTACTAGGAATTTATATAAAATCTTAGGAAATATTAGCTAAGAGTATTAATTATCATGGAAAATTCTTCCTTGCACACACATACACACACTCATAGAAAGTATTAGCTAAGGGAATTAATTACCATAGAAAATTATTCCTTTAACAAATGTCTTCGTTGGTGCAATTCCACACACACCCTCACACCCCCCCACACAATCTATGCATATTACTAAGAATTTATATAAAATTCTAGTAAATATTAGCCAAGGGAATTAATTACCATGGAAAAGTCTTCCTTGCGCGCACACACACAAAATTTATGCACATTACTAAGAATTTATATAAAATACTAGAAAATATTAATTAAGGGCATTGATGGGAAATTTTTCCTTTAAAAATCTCTTTGTTGATACAATTCCCCCCACCCCACACACACCTAGCAAATATTAGCTAAGAGAATTAATTATAACGAAAAATTATTTCTTTAAGAAATATCCTTTTTATGAAATTCCACACACACACAAATATATAGCATAAAAGTATGAAAGATTCATATACTTTATGTTACCTTATTAATAAAATTTCATCCTTTTATTTTGTAAGCACAACAATAAAAAAATAAGCATTTTTAATTTCAGAGTTTGTTTTTTTTTGTAAAAACTTGCTGGAAAAAAGGGGACGGTTGGAATTTATTTTACTCAAATCATACTTATTTTTAGTTATCAATCAATATCTAATGTGTATCCCAAAATAGATTTTGGCTAAAGTAAACATTTTTATGACATATGCTTATAGATCCCATAAACAAAATCACAACCGTTATACTATAGTGGAAATCAACAATGAGAAATGAATGCCCTATTCCTCCACACATTCAAAGTAAAAATGACATATTATCTATAGTAGATTCACTAATTCATGATATGGATAGGCCCATAGGGGTCAATAGAAAGTTTAGTTGCATTGTTAATAGAATTTATGTTGTATTTGTTACAAGAGGTTTTGATGCTCTTACCATTCCTACAAAATAGGAGCAAAAATCTTGAGATCATAGCCACTTCAAGTGGAATGTACCAAATAAAAGAGTTATTTCAAGAATGATCTAAAAATAATAATTTATCAGAAATCATAACTGACGTCTCGATTTCTTACCCATGCAAATTTTAAAAAATAATATTAGTACATAAACCCTATGTTACTTGTATATTATTCATTATAATAATATTTAAGGCCTTACGTGCCATTGGTTTTAGAGGCCATGAAAGGAGAGAAAGAGTCATTGCCATTTTTGATGGTCCTTTTGTTGTCGAACCTGATTATATACAATTTCTAAATGGAAAATCTTACAAAATATTAATTTCAAATAAAATACTACCTCAAAAGCAAGAAATAATTTAATAGTAATGGTGGTATGGCCCCAAGATAAGTGATAATGTAATATTCATGGAAAATATGATTCATGTTTTTAAATTATTATAAACTTTTGAGGATTAGGCTTCAATTATACATTGTTTACTGTGGTGAAATGATTTAATTTAAAATTTTAATTAAATAATGATTGGGAATTTAATTTAATAAAAATGAGGTGATTTATTCCCCATTATAGCTTTTCCTATTCACCACAAATAGAGGCCCTAATATTAACTATTTGCCACCAAAAAAAATATGGTATATACTTGGGTAGTTTGTAGTTGCATAATGTGACTTGCACTTTTCTAGTTGTATGGAAATATTATGCTCATAGATGACTACATGTACTTTATTTGATATTGGTTGTGCACATTGTTGGTGGTGCATCCTATATATAGCCAACTTGTACTCTTGTATCAATATCATTCTATTTTATACTTTGATTAGAATATAGTTTATTCTTTTATAATGACTTGTTGATTTCTTTGTGTTTCCTATTAGACCTTAATTTTGGATGGTTATCTTCATAGAAAAATATTACATAGGGAAACAAAATCATCATTCCTAAGTTTTAAAGGTACAATATTATAAATATTGTTCTTAGCCTTGTATACCTCAAAAAATCAACAACTTTAAAAATAACGATTTTTTTTTTTGAAAAGATATCCTTATCTTATTTTCTTTTTTCAATAGGATATCATACAATTTAATGACATTCACTCTTTCCATTCATTTTTAAATAATTGAAGTTTTTTATACCCTTGTCACCTAAGTGCAACCACTTAAGCCTAGACCTAACATCTTAGCCTTTTACAACTAAACACATCTCAAAAAATGTTTCACATTCATGGCTTCTTTCTACAAAACTTCATTAAATGGATTTCCTTGAAGACACATTTCACTCTAATACAATCTTATTGAAACCTTCTAACCCTTAAATCCCATACATTATCCTTGAACTTACCAAAGATCCTCATAAAATTTATAGATGTATGAATAGCTCTGTTCCACCTATTAATATTAGAATCATCCAAAAATTATCCAAAATTTAAAACCTAGAAATTAAACAATGTATTACATTGATAAGGATCCTTGAAATTAGTGACATTGAGTTGATAAAGACTTAAATGCACAAGATTTCTTAGTAGGGTTGGAAAGAGGAGAGAAGTTCAAATTCAATAAGATGATGATTAGAAAGACTAGCATAATAATTTGAACAAATTATTTTCCTAAATTGGTGAATAACAATAAGGGACTATTCAACATAAAGTTATCCAATTTTAAGAACATCTTTTTAGTGTCCTTTCGAAAGTCAGACCAAGTAAACTATATTCCCTTACTACTAGGCTCACATTCCATTAGCTTTTAAACTTGTCCTAAAAAACATTTCATTACTTTCCATTCAAATTTTCACTCACCACCACAAACCTGTTAACTTCCATCATTTTATTTATTTCACAAAGATGTTGCATGATGACATTCACATCACATTGCACACACCACCTTTTCCATCACCATGCCATTCTTGGTTCATACAATATTTAATTTATATTATATGTTTCTCTACATTTTTTTGAAATTAATTTCCTTCATAATTTTCGCACCTTACCATTTACATAAAAATGACAACTTTAATTTGGGGGGAGAACTGTTTTGGTTGTCATTATGGAACTCATTGTTAAAAATTGAAAATAGTTGCATGCACCATAGTTGTATACACCAAATTTGCATATACCAACTTGAATCTTCTTTGTAAAGTTATAAAGGTTACAAACATAAAGGTTATATTACTCATAAGAATGAGGATTAAGGCTTAAGAAGCAAAAAATTTGAAACACATATTGAAGACGAACAAGAGGAGATATCATCAAATGAGAACCAATGGAACATAATTCTATTGCAAGTATGGATGTGTTTGATGGTGTTGTCATTAATATTTTAATTGATGTAACATAATTCAGAGTGATTGCAGGTGGTACACGTATAGTTTAGTACTGTGGAAGTGTTGAGAGTACATGGAGCTATATTTATGGTGTTGCAAATATGTTGATGTCAAGTGCTTTTGAGAAAATTAATAAACATTGAAGACAATGTTGTGTGCGTGTTTTGAGTATACTCCAGTAATGTGCTTTGCATTTATTCTGTATTGATCCTATGCTTGTGCAGATCTGTAGTATTATTTATGGTCTTAATTGGATAATATATCCTGAGTTTTAGCTTTTGGGTTGATGGAGAGTGAAAGATGTGTTCACTGATGTGTGAATTGGTTTGGCATAACTGTTTGTCTATGGACTGGGAGAGATGTCTTTGCTTCACAGTCTTCTGGTGGTTTGTCTCAAATCTTGTGGATCTAGAAGAAGGTTAATATTGATGTTCTTTGTCATCTGGTGAATGTGCTTGTGGTTTGGTGCTTCAGAAGGCTTGCTCCAGAGCTACTGTGTGTGTCTGCACGATCCGATTGGAATGTTGAAGAGAGTTCAGTGTATGGAAGTTATTTCAATTGTTGCAGATGTATCTGAAGGTTTCTAAGAAGTGTTCCAATTTCTGGTGAAGCGTGTTGTGTGATCCACATGTGATCATCTTGCTGTGGATGCACATACTTCAAAGTTCATTGGTGTTTTCATTAGGTTTGGCCAACCTGGTGTTTACACATTACATGGAGATTATGCATCGATTAAGGAAGTGTGTGATTGATCCAATATGTTGTTTGGGTCCTAATTAAGTTTGTGTTTGGTCCAATCTCATTCTTATCCACCACGGGAATGTTGAGTCACCGACCTAATTTGAATTTGTGAAAGGAAGAATATGCAGCCAACATTGGAGAATGTTTTCAAGATCGAAGATGGTATAAAGGCAAGTTAAGATGTTGCAAATTATGTTAATGGAATGAGATGAAGTGAAGTGTGCAAAACAAGTGTGAAAAGCAGAGTGTGTGAAATTGAATCAAGGCAACAATACTTTGATGTGTTAGATTCCCAAAAGTAGTGAGCTGATGGTGTCTTCAATCCTTTGATCAAGCTGTGAATGTGTGAAACATGTTGTGGTGGATTTTCTATTGTATTTCTTTGTTTGTAGGTAGTGAGCCTCCTTTTGGACATCGAGTCCTATCTATAGGTAGTGAGCCTTAGTATCTGGACAGTGAGTCCTTTCTGGGCAATGAGCCCTCTAGTAGTGAGACTTTGTATCTAGTATTGCATTACTATGATATTGTGAGTTAATCCTTACCGTGGTTTTTCCCTCATTGGGTTTTCCACGTAAATCTGTTGTCTCTGGTGTTTTATTTTTGTTATCTGCATTTCATGTTTATACTTAATAACAAATTAAAGTTAAAGTAGAATTGATTAAGGTCAGAAGTAAAAGAAATTTGGTACAACTGATTCACCCCCCCTCTTAGTTGTTTTGTGTATTTCAAGAAATTCATTGTTAAAATATTATTTGTGTCTACCCATCTTCCAACTTGGATGGTTAGACTATTTCCTTCATCTTATGGAGTTTAATGAGATAATGACAACAATTCACCAGTACATTGCAAAATGATGAGGCCACAATAAGAGGTTTGAGAGTGGATGCTTTAGAAGTAGTAGTTGTAGAAGTTTTTGGATTTCCCATGATGGGAGAAATTTTCTAGTCTAAGTAGATGCAATCACATCCACGAGAGAAATTAGAATCCTTGGCACAAGGTACTAAATGAATTTCTCTACCATCGGTATGTGAATCTATTGCTACATATATAATCAAATATTTAACCTATGATAGTAGGAAGTATCTTCTATATATAGTACACTTTAAACTCTTGAGTCACCTTTGCCAAAAAAGGCTAGTAAATGTTCCTAATTTCTTGTATAATTTGTTGAAACATATTTCTGTTGAGAATAGAAGAAATATGAATCAATATTATCTATCTCATTACTACTTGGTTACCTTGTTGATTAAAAGAAGCCTTAGAATTCAATTCCTTGATATGTCTTGGGAAATTTTTCTAGCTTGTAACAATATAAATGACATACTTGTGAGGCCAAGGTTAGATGAAGCAATTAGGGCTCAAGAGGTGAATGAGTCTTCTATAACTGTTGAAGAGGAGCATGTACCCTCTTCCCCACATATTGCATCAACTACCCATAATATAAATGCTCAATCAAAGCCAATAGAACAAGAAACCCAACCTGCAGCCTCTAGGGAACAACTTGCAACAACTGCAAAGTTGGAAACCCTTGTTACCACTAAAAAACCTTCCAAGTCCAAGCAACACAAAATAAAAAGTACACACTCTTCTTTTGCACCCAAAAAGAAGTAGAGAAGGTCAATGCAGCCTAAAAGGTGGTCACACCGCCTTAAGAAGAAGGTCACTACAAAAGGAAAGGCCAAGCCTCAATAGGAAAAGGTTGTGATAGTAGAGTCTAAAATGGACTAAGAAGAAGAAAATCCATTTAGTGATAACAAAATTAATTTTTTTATAATTTTTATATCTGAGCACTAGCTTAGATTCTGAATCTGAAGATTTATTCACATTAATGAAGAAGCACAAACCCCATAATAGTCTAGCCATTTAAGAAGAATGTGCTTCACCAACTAAGATTGATGAAGAAATAGTTTTAGAAAATGAGAATGAAGTGTTTTTGACAGGAGAAGATGAAAATAAGGAGTTGTAGGAAAATCTATAGAAAATAAGGCAATAGGATGAATAGATCAAGGGATAACAATAAAGAGAGAATGGGTCAGCCAATAAGGTTAAGGAATTAGAGAAATAGTTACATTTTTATGAAAAAAAGGAGTAGGTTTGGAGAAATTTGCACAGTTGTCCATCATTGAAATTAATAAGAGAATTCCACAGCTTGAGAACTAGAATGAAGCTCCAATGATGCCAAAAACTCATGCCATGGTACCCTTGGAATTGAATTATGGAACAAAATAGAAGAATTCTCTTAGTCACAAAGGAATTGGGATAAGGAAAAATATGAGTTGATAGAAAAATAAACTAGGGGGATAGAGAAGAGGGATGCAAAGATTAAAAGATTAAAGGTGAAAATGGAAGAAATGGTTGATAAAAAAAATAGCTTTTGAAATGCAAATCGCTTTTTAGGTCTACACCTTATTTCTGCAGGAGAATTTTTTAAGTTTTCAATTCATCTAGCTAATTATTGACCTCCCACTTTCCCTATCTTCACCCACATTATTCTTTAAATCCTACCAAGAGGTCACACCAACTATGCAAGATCAATTATGTGAATTCTATTTGCATAATCTTTCCATTCCCTATGACACTACTTGAAACCCACTTATCTTTGTGGAAGATGTTCAAATAAAGGAACTAGGCTCATTTATCATAAATACGCATCAGATAGGACAACTGCAACAAGATTATCATGAAAGGAGATCACTTCCCCTCCATATTAGAGCAAATGTAGAGGATCCTAGAGGGGTAGTGGAGGAATGGATTGACCTCTTGGACAAACATTGGGTGGAGAGGAAAATTTTGGAATGTAGGGAACAAGATTACAAAAGAATCCAAGAACTAGTACTAGGAATAGGAAGAGAAGCACTTGCTTTCTCATAGGGCACATGGAGAGAATTGATATAAGAGCTGAAAAGGAAGGAACCACATTCTATTTTTAATTTCTTCGCAATAGTTAAAATAACCCATAGGTATATCACAACCTCCCTTTAATGCCATATTACATGGTTCCCTATAATGTTTCATCCTCCCCTTCTCTTGTTTCCAATTCCACATTGGAAATGAAGAAAGGAAGAAATAGGAGTAGTGGAGTAGGTCGAATAGGAGAGGATATCTAAATAGAAGGGATTTTACCTGAAGTAGGGTGAAGGGGTCACTGACACAATAAAATATAAGGAAATTTCATTTCAATATAACCAAAGACCCTAAAATTCTTGAGGGCAAGCAAAGAGACAAGTTTTGGGAGTGATGAACCTTATAAATGTCCTATTTTCCTCGCTTTAGTTCCATTCTTTTCATCATATTCCTGACAAGTTTCAAAGACATTTTCAAACCTTTTCATATATTTTAAGTATTTTAAGCATTGAAGATATTATATTATATTGATAAATGGTTGTCTGATTTCTTAAATTTTTATGGAATTTAATGGAGTTTTATGATTAATTATAGTTATTAATGATGGAAAATGCCTTTGGGATAAACTAACCCTTGCAACAAAGGATTTGTCAACCCGCAACAAAAATATTTTCAACTTGCAATAGAAGGATTTCGGTTTGTCGTAGTCAAAGGAGGTGATAGATTACAATACATGCATTTTTCTAAAACTGATGTAGGTGATGGTTAGAGAGTGTGAACATGATTCATTCATGGATCACTCCATCTATTCACTTTGTGTTATTGATGAATTGTGGAGGAAAGAAGAGACTTGTTCTAATAGTGGTTAGTAGCTTGCAATAAGTTTTGTCATGTTAGGAATGTCTTTAGTTATAGCCATCTTCTTAATTGATGTTGAGTTCTTATCAAATTCTTACACTCTTACTTCCACTTGCTTTTATTTTACTTTTGAACTAAGACCTAGTCCTCTTCCTATGTTCTTGTGAGAGTTGAGAGTTACTTGTACTTTGTTTTCAGTTGTGAAATAATGGGTCTCAAGGATCATGTATATATATTTTATCTCGCGAGAGATCACATAGCTAGATTTCTTGTATGAAATAGATCTAAATATAAGAATTACTAGTCAAATAATTTTTTCTTAAGTTTTTGTATGTTCAATTTGCAATAAAGAAGAAGACAATTTTTTTTTACGAATCTTTGAGTTAGAACTTGAAGGAGTTGTGGAATTGTAGCAACTGAATCAAGGGCCACTTGAGCTAATACAATATCCATTATAGCTCAAATTATTTAGTTACAAAAGAATAAATTTCTAAATTATATTTTCTGATTTATAATCTACTAAGTTGTGGAATAAACAATTAATTGCTATTAAATTAAGTTGCAACATAGTAAGTCATTAAGTTACTTTGCGTGGGAATAGTTATATGTAGGAATTATTACTATTACCTGTAAAAAAATGTTATTTATTTGATTTTTTTTCTAGATATAATTACTTCAGTTAAGTTTCTTCAATGAGG
The DNA here is from genome assembly GCA_007115665.2 of Sequoiadendron giganteum. Lineage (NCBI taxonomy): Eukaryota > Viridiplantae > Streptophyta > Pinopsida > Cupressales > Cupressaceae > Sequoiadendron > Sequoiadendron giganteum. The sequence continues at coordinate 536,136,975 of CM021101.1, forward strand.
TTTATTTTTATTGCTTACATAATCAATTAGGAAGCTTTAGGATTCTCACCTACACATATAGTGTCATTATCATCTCAAGATTACAATTCTCTGGTTGACAATTTAAATGAAGCAACTCTAGTACAATGAATTTTTTAATAGGGATTCATTGGTCTATTAAGTTGTATGTATGTTATCTGCAGCAATTAATTGAACATAGGGGGAGCTCTACTTTTTTTGCATCGTTGCTAGGGATGGTGCTAAATTTCAAGATTCTGAAACATGTTTTAGTCTATTTATCTAGATTTCATAAACTAGGAATTCTTATTTATTGAAATTAGGATTAGTAGACCTTACAAATCAACCCCAAACTACTCACTAATAGTGTGTAGGAAAAACTATTTAATATCAAGATACTATTGTATGTGGATGTAGAGAGAAACTTTAGGAATATATCTCCCTCTAAATCAAGAGGAAATTGAAGATACTAGTGCAATTGAGGAACAAATTGAGGGAATCAATGATATAGAAATACCCCTCACACCAATAGTTGCTCTAGACCTTGGGAGAATTCCCATAAGACATTTAGAAATCATGGTAGAAGAGGTAGTAGACAACCTAGTATAGCCTATTATGTTTGAATTTACAATCACAAACCAAGAACGTGTGGTTTCCCTAAAGAATATACCTCCTTCAACCTTGCCCAATTTTTATAGGTTGATTGCAGAAGACCCAAAAATGTTCTTGTTTGAGTTTGATTTTCTATGTAGAAGCTATAACTATGCCACAAATGCTCATAGGTTGAAACTATTCCCAACCACATTGAAATATGTTTCCTTGTGGTGGTTCACGAGTCTAGGAAGAAATGCAATGCCAAATTAGGAAACAATGAAAGATAAATTCTTGTAAAAATACTAGGATAATTGTCAGAGAGAAAACATGAAAATATATGATATCTTCAAAATGTCACAAAATGAAGAAGAACCACTTGAAGACTATATGGATAGGTTCCAATTCTACCTTAAAAAGTCATATTAGAATAATATCTACCCATATTCCCTAAAGCTGGTATTTTGTGAGGGGTATACCTTATAGGAGTAGGGGATATTTCTCAATTACCTTTTGAGGAAATATGATAGGTGTGTAGAAATTATTCAAGATCATCTATGAAGAAGACAAGGAGTGTTAGAAACTTCTCTTCCACCAAAACATCCTCGGTTATTTTTAGGGTGGAACTTAACAACATTCTATCCAACATGAAGGAGGATATAATAAGCCATCTAGAAACCCAACTAGACACTCTGCAAATTAATAAGAAACAAGAGGAGGCAGAGGTTGATCTCACTAAATATTGTCCACACTACTAGCAAAAAAAGGTTAATTATAATTGCAAAAATATTGCCAATATTTTTGAGAAGGGAAACCTGAATTTTGTACCCTAGAGGATGAGGAAATTCAAGTGTTGTAAATTTCTCAACACAAACTATGGCAAAAGAGATAAGGTATGCCTCAAGATCCTTTGTCTTAGAATATGTCCTTTCCTGGGGTCAATTCAAATTTCCCAAACTACAATAATCAACCTAGGAATAACATGCAAAATCAACCATCGAAAATTTCCCAATCATATAATTGGACTCCACAATAGGGGATGTGGAAAAAGCAACCACATAAAGCTCCAAAATACAATCCAAAATGATAGTTCTCTCAAAACTAATAGCCACCACAATGTTGTGGGAACCAATAGTGGAAAAACCAAAATTTTAGCTACCCACGACTACAACAATCTTTGCAAAAACTAGTCATAATACCCAACCCAACCATATCTACCCCAACACAACCAAGAGCACCATAATTGCTTGGTAAAACTACAACAAACCCTAAAAATAAGCTTGTTCAATAGGCTTACACTAAAAAACCTATCCAATACCCAAACTATGCGATTTAGGTTAGTAATGTCCACCTACATTTAGTAAGAATGCTTGTTGGGCCACCATCTCCTTACATTATAGAACTTATTGATGAAAAATAGCAATAAAAACTACTAATGATTCAATAAAATAACCTAAAAAAAAAAGTTACATCCAAACATCACAAATAAGGAACCACCATTTTTCAGATAGATTGACAACCCAAAAAAAAGAACTTGAATTTGATTTCTTGAGCCAACTCAAGATATCCTTGATCCAATCCACTGAAGAAGTGCCAATTTACACAAAAACTATGAGGGAATTATGCCTCAAAAATCCAAGAAGGAAAATAAAAGACCCCATTGTCCATTCCTTAGGATAGCTGGTTGATATTATGCCATGCAACATAGTTGTCTTGAAGTATCTAAATAGTGGGAGTCTTGTTGTAGATGTACAAATTAATGACACACTCATTAGGAATACTTTGATTGAGTTAGGGGCATCCATCAATGTAATGAAAAGGGAAATAATGCAACAACTTCAAATGATGGATTGAAGACCTACACTCATAGTTCTATAATTAGCAAATATATTAACTGTCAAGTCAAAGGGTATTATTGAGGATTTGGTTATCACACTAGATTCATGGGAATATTCAATAGAATTTATGGTCTTTAAACCTAAATAAAAACTTAGAGGATATCCCTTAATCTTAGGTAGGCCATAGTTAGCTAATTTAGATTTATTTATTGGATGTAGATCTATAAAAATGATTATTTCTAATGGGAATGTGACCAAACAATTAGTCCTCTACCTGCTTGCACAATCACATGAAGAATTGAAACAAACTGTTTGGCCAACCCTAGAAGAAGATGATCAATACTCCCTAAAAACACTTGTAACTAAAGAACGAAGTCCAATGGTTGAAATTCAAAATGAAGATGAAATTATTGCTAATATCATGCAAAACTCTTATGGAGTGGACCTGTGGCAATATTTTTGTCTAGCCTATTTACATTTCCCGTTACATAATATTATACTTGCAACTACCTCTCAATCTACTTCTTAGTTATTTCATACACTATTTCCACACAATTGTAACCATAACCTATCAGGGCTAGGTGTTGCTTATGTCATGACTTCTTCCATAGCCATGGAAATAACACTAGGAAAAACACTCAATGTCAATAACCAATTGATAGTCTCCCAACAATTTGAATTACATGCAATGTTGCAAGCTCACACAAAAACATTCACCTGAGAATACTATGACATGAAGGACATAGATCTTAGTCTCTCTATGCACATAATCTAAATCAATGAGGGATACAAACTAGTCAAGTAGCCACAAAGAAGGATGAACTCAGTTGTGTGTGATATAGTAAAGAAAAAATTGTAGAAGCTATTGAATGCAGGGTTCATTTATCCAAACTCAGATAGTTAGTGGGTTTCCCCATTGGTGATAGTACCTAAAAAGGGAGGTAAGTGGAGAGTGTGTGGATTATAGAGAGCTAAATGCATCTATAATGAAGGATCATTTCTCTCTTCCTTGTATTGATCAAGTGTTAGATTCATTATAAATAAATAAATAAAATTCTTTCCTAGATGGGTTTGGTGGATACAACCAAATAAAAATAGCTCCAAAAGACCAGGATAAAACCACCTTTATATGTTCATGGGGTAAATATTCCTACTCGATTTTACCATTTGGGATGTGTAATGCACTTGTAACATTCCAAAGAGTTGTATCGAGCATATTTTTCAAATTTTGTACATGACTCTATGGAAAAATATATGGATGAATTCACCACTAATGGAAATTCCTATGAAGAAGCACTATCAAACTTGGAGAAATTCCTTCAAAGGTGTTAGGATCACAACCTCTCTTTGAGTCATGAAAAATACTTCATGATGATGAGTGAAGGAGTTGTTTTGGGACACTTTGTGTCCAATAGGGGGATTCAAGTGGATCCTAATAAAATAGAAGTGATATCCACCCTACCCACCCCCCAAAAGAAAATATATGTGAGGAGTTTCCTTGGTTGTGCGGGATATTACAAGAGGTTTATTAAATATTCTAGTAAAATAACAATAGCCTATTTTTTCTTCTATCTAAGGATATTGAATTTGAATGGACCACTACCTGCTAGGAAGCTTTTGAAGACCTCAAAATATATCTCACAAGAACACCTATTTTGAGAGGAACTAACTGGACCATTCCCTTCCACATACATACAAATTCTTTTGATTTCACCATAGGTGGTATTTTAAGACAAAAGGAAGGTAATTTGGATTATGCCATTTATTATATCAATAAAAACCTTCAAGCTACTGAGCTCAACTACACTATCATAGAGAAGGAAATGTTGGTAGTTGTATATGCCATTAAAAAATTTAGACATTACATCACTAGATATTTTATATTTATTCATACAAATCATACAATAATCAAATATTTGATGATAAAATCAGTGGTTGGTGAACAAATTATTCAATGGTTATTATTATTTCATGAGTTTGATATAACCATTATGGATAAGCTAGGGAAAGAAAATGTGGTAGCTGTTTTTCTTTCCAAGATGGAAATTAAAACAAAAGAAGTTGTGGATGATTCTTTTCTAGATGAACACTTGTTTTCCCTCATAGTGCAAACACCTTGGTATGCAAACATAGCCAACTACTTGGTATAGAAAGGCCACCCCCACATATCTCATGTAGAGAAATATTCCATTTATTTGAACACAACTTTCTATATTCAAATTTGTGTTGACTTTTTGTACTGTGATGGGGGATGAAGTGGATATCCCAGATGTAATCTTGAATGATGCTATGAAGGGTTTGAATCTATCCTTGGTGGGGAAATTCTTTGTTGGATGACCCAATATAGACCAAGTATGAAAATGGGCCTCTGACACTTGGAAACTTAAAGGTAGCGTTTCTATAAGTGCTATGTCTAAGGGTTTGTTTCTGTTTACCTTTGTTATCCTGGAAGATACACTAAAAGTCCTCACAGGTGGACTGTATGCTTTTGATAGTGGCTTTAAAAATATTTTGTCCTTATGCAAGTGGAAACCAGGGTTTGATTCCTCTGTTGATTTAGGAAAAGTTGTTGACTTCTCAGTTGTCTTTGGTTGTCCTCGATGACAAAATCAGTTGGTATCTCAGATAATCTTTCAGAGGCTTTGTTTTTGGTATTCATGTTCATGATGATTCAAGCTTCTCATGTGGATTACTCATGTGGTTTTTGGTTCAGATTTATGAATGCTATTCATTTGCAGATGGTTATGACTATATTGGACTGACATTGTTGATAAGAATTGGTACAAGTTATTCAAATGGTGTTCATTGTGATAGGGAATTCATCAACTTATGTGATAAATGATATTGGTATCTTGACAGGAGTCAGGTTGATCATGGAACAGTTGGTTTCATTTTGATAGGTTGGCCCTTCTTTATTGCACGACATGTATATTATTTCAATTGCTCATTATCAGGTTGATCATGGCATCATTGACAAGATTCATTTGATTATATCTTCATGGTATATCTTCATTCTATTGATCTTCATGGTTGTCTCATAATCCTTTGGTGTCAATAGTTATGATACATAATTTGATACATGGCATATTGGGTTGGAATTATATTAATGCTCTCTATGGCACTTTGGTCTAGGCATATTCATTGGTTCAGTTATGGAACTTTGGTATTATGACTCATGGAATTTTGGAATTGATATTGTGATACTTGATTCAGTCTTGGATTACTCTTGGTCTATTCATGTTTTGGCATTCAATACTTTGGCTATGGACAATATTATGGCTTTGGTTTACATTCAGATTTATTATATCTTGTGGTACTGATCAGGTTGAGCTTCATGTGCAGATAAAGGTTATTCTTTCCTACAGGTTGATTGGCATGTTTAGATTTTAGTGATTGATTTATATGGTGTCTTCATCGGTTCATTTGTTTCAGTTTGGCTTAATATCATAATCAGTTTCTAAAGGTGAACTTTGGTTATCATAGTGCTAATTGTATGTGACTTGGTAAAAGTCACTTCTATGGCTCAAAGGTAATATCATGGAAATATTAAAATGTTGATTTGGGCATTATTTAGAATCGGGCACCTTAATTTTACAAAGCATATAATGTAACCCTATTGGGTTTCCCTAAGTCTATTTTAAGGGGTTATAGTGATTTTGGCTTGGAGTAAAATTGCATATACTTGGCCGACAGAAGGTATGTGGAAATTTTCAAAAGTCACTTTGGAAGTGAGATGGCATTGAATTTTTGGTAATTATGTTCTTAGTCATTATTGTGGTCGGCATTTGGAAAAGACTTCAAAATAACATAATATTGAATCAACACTTCCTTGATTAATTATCAATGTGTTAATATTGTCGGCCTCCTTGGTAACATGCTTGACCATAGACTTGTATTTCCTATGATGCTTTCATTACTTGTGATTTATTTTAGACTTCAAAAGTTATTTTGTTTTGTCTAAGGCATAAAAGGGATCAAAGATAAGTTAGGGAAAACATTGTTTGTCATTCTTTTGTTTATGGGCTTTAAACCCTAGCCACACTGCCGTCATGGGTAGCATGTTTCAGCTGCTACTCTATCATTTTTTTTTCTCTTGCTGCAAGTCGACACAAAGTAGCTTTGAGCTCTCTGCAAGAGACATGCTTTAATTGGTGCTTGGTCATCCATTTCGCATTAGGTGATAATGGAAGAAGATTCACTATTTTTCTCCATCTGGGCACTTGTCAAAACCTAGTATTTTCATTGGTTATTCTTGCAACATCTTAAGGTAACTCCTTCTTTGCTTGTTAGTGTCAGATTTGAAAGGAAGTATTGGTTCTTCTACTCGTTTTAAGCTCTTTGGAAGGTAGTAGATCTAGAAGGTGAACTAACATGTGCTTTAAAAGAGCTTAAAAAACTCAAAAAACAAATTATGGCTCAAGAACAAAAATCTGCTCAAGAACAAACTTCAAATCAAGCAATAGTCTCTTTAAAGACTCAACTTGAAGAAGCCAAGAGAGTTGAGGATTGTCTTCATGCTGGTTTAAGTTATAAAGATCAAGAAACACATAAACTAGAAAATGAGATTGCTTCTTTAAAGAAATGTTCAGATAATGATTCCTTGTTAAAAGAACTAACACTTAAAGATGATATGATTATAAGTCAGAAAATTGAAATTGAAGAATGTAAGAGGATAGAAGATGTTGTAAGGTCTGATTTGGAGGTTAAAAATATTGATTGTCTAAAGCTTGAAGGAGAAGTAGTTGATTTAAGAAAAGAGCTTGAAAGTGTCAAGGTTCAATCAGATAAAATTCAGAAATTTTATTAGAGTACTAATATATTGAATGAGATTTTAGGAAGACAAAAGCATTCTAAGGATCCTACAAGAGTGGGATATGAGGTTGGACAAAGCTTTGCCGAAGAATCTCAAAGAGTGTTTTCTACTGCAGATGGAAAAATGTTTACACCAAGAATGAAGGTTGATCTTGGTCACAATGCTGTTACACCGAAGAGTGTAGAGAAAACAAAATTAGAGGATAACACTAGTGCTAGAAGACAATTCAAAGGTACTCACAAAGAAATGAGAAATGTCTTCAGATCTTCACATCCTTGGCGTGATCATTCATTCAGGTATAATCATTCTTTTCAAGGATATTGTTATGTTTGTAATGAATATGGTCAAATAAGAATCATTCTAATATCTCTAGAAATGAGAATGTGGTGTGTTGCAATTGTAACAATTTTGGTCACTTAAGAAGAGATTGTAGAATGAATGTAAGTGATAATAATGTAGGGAAAAATGTTGGAAATGTCTATAGGAAGCCTTATGTTCCTCAGAACAATCACAAAGTCATTTGTTTCAGATGTAATAACATTGGGCATAAAGTACAACAATGTAGATCTAATAGAGAGACAAGTACTTTAAGCAAACAAGTGAAAAAGTCTACATTGGTGTGGAGAAGAAAGAGCAATCAAGATGACAAGAAGAGAAATAAAGATGAATGTGTGAAAACATCTTGTGCACTACTTGCACATGTGATACCATCTAGATCTTGAGAAGAAGAAAAGACTTAGGGGGAGTCTATTATGATAACATATTTTACCCCTATGAAGTCTAGAATGAGGTATGACAACATGCATTTGCTATTGGTGGTATAAGAAGTAAAGAAATGGTTTGTAAATGCCAACATTTCATTATGTTTATTATGATTGTATTGATTATGAAGGTTTGCATATGATATTGGAAGTTTATGAGAGCCTTGGATATAACATATATCATCATGATTATTACACTGTGTATAACTGATCAACTTTATAGGTTCTTTTGGAATTCAAGTTTGAAGTACATTGACAGTACTTTGGTGAGTTTGATGCTTTGATGGCTCAATTCATAAGGTGCACATTGACTACATACAAGAGATAGTTAAGTTGCTTATCTTTGTTGTCTTGAAATCATTCATTAATGTTGGTATTGGTGGATTCTAGTTTAACCATTCAAAAGGTGCATGAGTTAGTTGATTTCAATATATTTCCATGAGATAATGGTGGCTTGGTCTGTGAACCAGTATTCATTCTTTTTCTTTGTCACTAAAGCTTGTTATCTTGATTGATCAGTCTCATCATTGCTTAACACTTTGATATCATGCTAAACAGTTACTTGTTGTGCACATATTATAATGCTTGGTTTAACTTATATAAGTGAAGTTTTAATGATAGAGCATGTTAAGACAATGAATTGTTAATTGTTTAAGATGTTAGTATAGTATAGGGCATGTAACGATAGTGCTAGCTAGCTGAAAGGAAAATGATAGTGAATTTTTCTTGAAATTGAGTTTTGCGGTGTTGAGCTTGGAAGTTTCCTGTAACATTTCATGGTTGGAACACAAGTATTGATGTTTGTTGTAGGGACATAGTGACAGCGATTTGTATGTTGCCTATCTATGACAGATTTATAGTATGCTAATAGTATGGTATACATGATTGTTGTTATCACTTGCACAACTTTCATAAAAGATAATACTTTGATAATGAAATAGTTTTTTTGGTCTAACAGTGCTTTGATATTACTTGGTAGTTCAAGTTTTCACGGTCTTTAGCTTGTAGGTGACAGTACTTTGTTGATTTTGGAATGATATGATGTCTAATGAAGTTTGATATTTGTCATCTTATGAGATTCAGAGACTCAGGGAAGTTAGATAATGGATTTCTATATCACTGGTATGCAGTAAAAAGTGAATTTCTTATGTGCTTGCAATGGATTGAAAGTGTTTTCAATAACCCATTTGGATTATTTGACAGTGCTCTTGTTGTTTTTAAAAAAGAGTAATGATACCAATTTTGATGGAGCATCTTTGTAGGGGGAGCTTGTTTCTATATGTTCTTATTTCCAGCTCTCTTATATTTTTCGGTTTGTTGCTCTTAATATTTTACTTGCAGCTGGTTCATATTGTTCTTTGTTGGCTTCTCAGTTGTGGTTGCATTGCATTTCTTTATCATTGAGGCAAACAAGGGAAGAGTAATTTGTGTTTTGTCATCAAGGACAAAGGGGGAGTTTGGTGACTTCTAAGTTGTCTTTGGTTGTCCTTGATGACAAAATCATTTTGGCATCTTAGATAATCTTTCAGAGGCTTTGTTTTTGGTATTCATGTTCATGATGATTCAAGCTTCTCATGTGGATTACTCATGTGGCTTCTGGTTCAAATTTATGAATGCTATTCATTTGTAGATGGTTATGACTATATTGGATTGACAGTGTTGATAAGGTTTGGTACATGTTATTCAGATGTTGTTCATTGTGGCAGGGAATTCATCAACTTCTGTGATAAATGATATTATTATTTTGACAGGACTCGGGTTGATCATGTAACAATTGGTTTCATTTTGACAGGTTGGCCCTTCTTTATTGCACGATGGCTATATTGTTTCAATTTCTCATTATCAGGTTGATCATGGCATCATTGACATGATTCATTTGATTATATCTTCATGGTATATCTTCATTCTATTGATCTTCATGGCTGTCTCATAATTCTTTGGTGTCAACAGTTATGATACATTATTTGATACATGGCATATTGGGTTGGAATTATATTAATGCTCTCTATGGCACTTTGGTCTAGGCATATTCATTGGTTCAGTTATGGCACTTTTGGTATTATGACTCATGAAATTTTGGCATTGACATTGTGATACTTGATTTAGTCTTGGCTTACTCTTGGTCTATTCATGTTCTGACATTCAATACTTTGGCTATGGACAATATTATGGCTTTGGTTTACATTCAGATTTGTTATATCTTGTGGTATTGACCAGGTTGAGCTTCATGTGCAGATAAAGGTTATTCTTTCCTATAGGTTGATTGGCATGTTCAGATTTCAATGATTGATTTATATGGTGTCTTCATCGGTTCATTTGTTTCAGTTTGGCTTAATATCATAATCAGTCTCTAAAGGTGAACTTTGGTTATCATAGTGTTAATTGTATGTGACTTGATAAAATTCACCTCTATGGCTCGAAGGTAATATCATGGCAATATTAAAATGTTGATTTGGGCATTATTTTGAATCGGGCACCTTAATTTTACAAAGCATATAATGTAACCCTATCGGGTTTCCCTAAGTCTAATTTAAGGGGTTATAGTGATTATGGCTTGGACTAAAATTGCATAGTATACTTGGCCGACAGAAGGTATGTTGAAATTTTCAAAAGTCACTTTGGAAGTGACATGGCATTGATTTTTTGGTAATTATGTTCTTAGTCATTATTGTGATCGAAATTTGGAAAAGACTTCAAAATAGTATAATATTGAATCATCACTTCCTTGAGAAATTATCAATGTGTTGATATTGTCGGCCTCCTTGGTAACCTGCTTGACTGTGGACTTGTATTTCCTATGATGCTTTCATTACTTGTGATTTATTTCAGACTTCAAAAGTTATAATTATTTGTCTAAGGCATCGAAAGGATCGAATATAAGTTAGGGAAAGCATTGTTTTTCATTCTTTTGTTTATGGGATTGAAACCCTAGCCACACTGCCACAATGGGTAACATGTTTCAACTGTTACTTTGTCATTTTTTTTCTCTTGCAACAAGTCGACATAAATTAGCTTCAAGCTCTCTACAGGAGACATGTTGTGATTGGTGCTTGGTCATCCATTTCGCATTAGGTGATAGTGGAAGAAGATTCACTATTTTTCTCCAGTTGGGCACTTGTCAAAGCCTGGTATTTTCGTTGGTTATTCTTGCATCATCTTAAGGTAACTCCTTTGCTTGTTTAGTGTCAGATTTGAAAGGAAGTATTGGTTCTTCTACTCATTTTTTATGAAGGCAGTTTCTGTTCTTTTATCTGAATCTGAAAATGCTCAAATGGGGTTGATTGTTCATTGTCAGAAAAGCATGCATTTCAGTTACTTAAGTTAAAATTGATAACTTGATAGAATATCAGATCTATTTGTTCCTGCAATGAGGGGTTGTGTCTTTCAGCTGGTGGGTAATCATGCATTTTGTGAAATCTGTCATTATAATCATGATTCAAAATGGAATTATTTCATTCGTTACAAAAATTGATGATTATCTGCTTAAGGGGTTTTGAAAACATAAAATCATTTAACTGCTCGTTAGTTTCAAAAGGAAAAATGTTCTTTATTTTGAAAGTGATGATTATTTTGGTCACTGGGTGAATTATAATGAGAGGGGTTTGGTTACAATTTCTTGTTGTGATATTCGAGGATATTTTTGTTCCATTAAAATCCTTCAAAACTAAAAATGGTTTTATTGGTGCATGCATTATAATGATTTTGTTTCAAATGGTATTATTGGTGTGGATTCTTTTTATGGTCAGGGTTCAGAGAACAAACTTGCTATTAATACTTTGTCTCCTTCTGGAGGAAATCCCACCTTTATGGCTTTTGAGGGTTTTAGAGTCACTCTCTTAAAATGGATATTCTTCTAGTATCAAACAAAATCTTTGTGATGATGTATACTTTATTGTAACCTTGGTAACTTTTGATATATATTTGTGAGAGGATAAAAATGGATTTATCATTGTTCTGAAATTTTTTATTGTTGAGAGAGTTGAGATATCTGTTGTATTCAAAAATGCAAAAAGAAAATAAAAAGTGACAGTATTGATATGTGAGAGATTCTTTTTGAACACAGTTTTGTTCTTGACTGTTCTTGAAAGAAAGAAGTGATCACATTTGTAAATGAAAATCTGAAAAAGAGATAGTGAAAAAGCTCTATAATAAAAGTTTGAAAACATGATGTAGAGTATGATCATAAAAAACCTTATTTATTTAATATTTTAAGGATTCATGTTGAATCTTTAGGGTATTAGATAGAGAGGCATGAGTGAGCAAAAATGAAACCGAGAGATCCTTTGTGTTATTGTAATTCTATAAATTGAAAAGGGGTTGGTGCTCCTTGAAATTGGTGTTTCAAAATAAGGGGTTGGTGCTCTTTGAGGTTGGTGTCTCTAAATGAGGGGTTGGTGATCCTTGAGTTGGTGCTCAGAAATTAGCCTGTAAGGCATTGTATATAGTGTTTTGAAAACACAAGCCAGTATGGTAGCAGTTTAAGAGTGGTTTTTCTACCCCAGGAGGGTTTTCCACTTGACAAATATTGTGTCTCATTGTTCATTTGTGGCTTCACTACTTTACTGTGAGAATGCTTTATTATGCATTGTTTTACTATCATACTTCTCATTTTAGTTCTAAATGGTTGCATTCAATTTATGGATGATTTAATCATTGAAATAGTGAGAGCATAATTTAGTTTTGTTTCATTTTCTGAAAATTGTTAAATTAGTTCATGACACGGATTCACCGCCCCCTCTGAGTTTCCTTTTCACTCCAAAAAAGTTTCTCCAACTTGGGTTAGGCTCCCTAGACTGCCACTTGAGTTTTGACACTAGAAGGTTTTTAAAGTAATATCTGACTCCTTTGGTTCTTTGGTCACCATTGACAAAGTTACTCTTCTTAAAGCAAGATTAGTCTATGCAATAATTTGTGTTAACATAGGGGTTAATACAATCCTACACACTTCTGTTACCTTAAAATCCAAGTTTGGCAAATGGGTCCAGCCTATAGAATATGAGAGGGCAACGATGTTTTGTCAGGGTTGCAATAAATTTGGGCACTTATAAGATGCTTGTAAAATAGATCCTCTTGAGCCTAGGTTTCCCCACATTGAAACAAAAATTGACGCTTGTTTGAAGAATAGGCTAAATAGTTCAAAGGAACCTGAATCCTCAAGACCCCATGAAGAGTTGTTACTCACAGAAGAAGCCTTTAACCACAATCAAGAAAAGAAGATGAATGATACTTCTCCAAAAAAAGATGCTCCCAAAGATAATCTGGAAAGGTTGTTCATGGAATTAGCTGACGAACCACCCACCTCGCTATCTTTAGAGAAAATTATGGATTTAGATAAAGAAAAGGAAAACAAGGAAACAACTTCACCTCCAACTCGTCACGAAGAACAACAAAATGATGTACTAGAGGAAGGGGGAATTAAAAGTCAAAAGGAACAGTTTTTGACTCCTACTCAAAGTGACCACACTCCTTTCTTGGAGGAGCAGGGAACATTACAAAGAAAAGATGAGAAAGTATGGATAAACACCAAATCACGAAAAAACAAAATGTGGGAGGAAATAGAAAAGTTGGCAAACCCCAATCAAAAGAAACAAGGATCAAAGAAACAAAAAAAGATGTGGTAGCAGGGAAACATAAGACCCTTGATTCTTTGGCAGGAAACAAAGCGAAAAGGAAATAAGGGAGGTTGACCTCCCATTTTGGGGAGTATCATCTTGATACTGCTCCTCTTCTTTTTGTGGTTATGAAGATTTTGTCTTGGAATGTAAGGGGTCTTAATGGCCCATATAAACAACATCTACTAAAGGCATACTTGGTGGAGGTGAAACTTGATATCCTCTTAATCCAGGAAACTAAAATGAAAAAGGAAAGCTTTGAGAAAACCCTGAAATGGCTCTGGCCTAGTGCTGGTTATGAAGTTAGTGATGTAGAGGGAGCTTCAGGAGGGATTGCTACCTATTGGAATTCTTCCAGGTTTAGTGGCAAGTTGAAATTTAAGAGTAAGAATAGTCTATTGATTTGGATAGAGGATGGTGATTCCTCCATTAAATGAAATTTGGGAAATATATATGGCTCTAATTCAAGGTTGGATAGACTGAATTTATGGAATTTGATGGATGGGATTATAGCTAACAACAAGGATGAAATATGGATGCTTGGAGGCGATTTTAACTCCCCGTTATACCCTTCTGAAAAAAAAGGAAGCCTTACTAACTACTCTAAGAGTATGATGGATCTTTCAAGCTTTCTTGATTCGATGGGACTAATGGATGTCTCTCTTATCGGTTCCCACTTTACTTGGACTAACATAAGGCAAGGAAATCAACTGATCCAAGTTAAGTTGGATAGATTTTTGATCTCCTCTAACTAGAGCATTATGCAAAATATCTTTGTTACTGCCTTACCTAGAAAAGGTTCTGATCACAGTGCTCTTTTGTTGGAATGGGATGATAGGGTGATTAAAAAACCGTACCCCTTCAGGTATGAAATCATGTGGTCCCTTCATCTAGACTTTAAATCTCTTATTGAGTAATGTTACAACCTTCCTTATGTTGGCACTCCGATGTTTAGGCTAACACAAAAGCTGAAAAGAATTAAGGAAAGGGTTAGAGGATGGAACAAATACACCTTTGGGAACATCTTTACTATTAAGAGGGACCTAGTAATGAAAAATAAGGAAGTTCAATACCAAATGGAGGTAGGAAACTGTAATGATGATATCTACATTAAGGAAAGGGAGCTTAGAACCCAATGACACAAAGTAAATAAGAAGGAAGAAATTCACTGGAAACAAAAATCAAGGATTCAGTTGCTTAAGGAAGGAGATAGAAATACTATGTTTTTTCACCAATCTACTATGAAACATAGGGGAAGAAAAAGGATCAGATATGTTTTCACCTCTAATGAAATCAAACTTGAAGGGAAAAATGAAATAGAAAATGAGGTTGTTTCTTTCTTTCCAAATTATCTGAAGCTTCCAAGGGTCAACAATTCGGATTTGGAGGAGTTCCTGCAGGTTATACCTAATGTTATTATTGAGGAAGACTTGAAAGAATTAACTAAGACTATCACTATGAAAGAAGTGAAGGAAGTTGTTTTCTCTTTTGGAGCTTATAAAGCTCTTGAACCTAATGGTTTCCCTCCCAGATTATTTCAAGTCTACTAGGAGACTATGTCTATGAACCCTTTTAATGTTGTTAAAGATCTCTTTAGATCAGGTAGACTCTTGAATTAGATGAATACTAATTTTTTGGCCTTGGTACTTAAGACAAATTAAGCTACTTCAATGAATTATTATAGACATATAAGTCTATGCAACACAAATTATAAGATTTTCTCCAAAATCATTGTCAATAGGTTGAAATTTGTCTTAGGAAAGATGATATCTATTAATCAAAAAGGTTTCATTTAGGGTAGACAAATTCTGGATGCAACTATCTACACTCATGAAATCTTGAACTCTATGGACTATAGTAAAAAGACAAGTATGGTTTTGAAATTAGACATCTCCAAAGCCTATGATAGGGTTTCCTGGAATTTTTATTTGTTGCTTTGGAGAAATTTGGCTTCACTGGTAAATTCCTTAATTTGATAAAATCTTGTGTCACTACTCCTAAGTATTTGGTCCTGATTAATGGTATTACCCACAATTTTTTCTTTCCTGGTATGGGGCTGAGATAGGGAGACCCCTTATCTCCCTACCTGTTTGTCATTGTGGCAGAGGATCTTGGCCGCAACATACAAAAACAACTTAATATTAATTCTCTGAAAGGTTTTTGTGTTGCCTTCTCTTTACCCCTGACATCACATCAAAAATTTGTTGATGATGTCATTCTCATGGGGGAGGCTTTGGTGGTTGAAGCTAAATAGTGGAAAACTATTCTGGAAAAATATGCTGAATTATCTGGACAGTGTATAAATTACCAAAAATTAAAAATCTACTTTTTTAATACTAGCCTGCTTGTGAAAAACAAAGTGATAAGGATTCTGGGGTGTCAGGAAGTGGAGTTTCCTGCTACCTACCTAGGCCTTCCTATTTTCTCTAGAAAGCCGAACAACAAATATTGGAACTATATAGTGGAGAAAGTCTAGAAAAAATTGGTTGGCTGGAAAGGAAAATTACTGATCCTGGCAGGTAAAATTCAGCTATTGAAAGCTTCTCTTCAAGACATTTCAGTGTATTATCTTTCAATGTTTAATATACCTGCTTATATTGTTGAGAGAATTGAAATAATTCAAAGAATATTTTTATGGTCGGGAGTGGAGGAAAAAAAAGAATGGCTCTAATAAAATGGGACAAGGTGTGTGACCCAAAGAAAGAAGGAGGGTTGGGAATTAGAAGATTGAAACTGTTCAAAAAGGCTTTGGTTGTGAAAATAGGTTGGTTTCTCTTGGAAAATGAAAAAGATTGGGCTACCATACTTAAGGCTAAGTATCTCAAGAATAAGGATGCTAGCTATTTTCTAAGGAAGAAGGAGCTTCCGCATGGGTTTGTGTCTTGGAATAAACTCCCTAAGACTAGAGGAGTGCTAACTAGAGGTGTCCAAATGAGGATTGGTAATGGGATAAACACGGATTTTTGGGATGATCCTTGGTCTACAACGACCCCTTTGTTAGCCTTTGCTGGTCTCCAACAAATTAGCATAAGAATAAAAAGAGACATTCGTAAAAAAGTCTCTAGCTACCTTGTGTGGGAAGGTTTGCGACTTAGATGGAAAAGCTTAAAAGACTACCTAAATAATGTTGTTCTCAGGGGAAGCAAAAAATAGAATTGGGATGCCGATATTGACTTGCTAATAAAACAAATAGGAAATCTTAACCTCTTCTTAAGAAATAAAAAGGATGAATGGATCTGGAAAAAAAAATGCCAATGGTAGGTTCTCGGTTAAATTTTCCTATGACTCCATGATTCAGAAAACATGGGTTTTAGGATCTTTTGACTGGCTCAAATTTTGGAAGAAGAATCTTATACCAAAAATTAATTGCTTCTAGTGGACGGTTATTCATGGTAAGATCCTCACTATAGACAACCTAAAGAAAAGAGGCTGGTACCTAGTCAACAGATGCATTCTTTGTAATGAAGAAGAGGAATCTATTATGCATTTATTTTTTCAATGTTCTTATGCCTAGGAAGTTTGGGGTTTCTTTCTCAATATCATAAAATTGGAATGGGTCTTCCTTGCCAATGTCCAAATGTTTGTTGAAGGATGGAGCTTTTTCCCTTTCTCCCACAATATTATTTGTGATATGTGGGAACAAATTGCCCCATTTATAACTTGGGGCCTTTGGAAAGAGTGAAATAATAGGGTGTTTAAGGACATTGCAAGAACTAGTAAGGAGATTTGTTTAATTATTAAAAGACAAATTCAGGAAAATGTGGAATTCTGCATGTATAACCAGGCTAAGAAACAACCTACACAACAAGAGCTAAGCATAAAACAACAATGGGAGGTTTCTCATGACTTATATAATGTAAATTGGAAAAAACAACTTATTAGAAGGAATACTATCTGGTTCCCCCGAGAATTAGGATGGGTTAAATGCAACTTTGATGGTTGCTCAAAAGGAAGTTCTGGAAGGGCTGTGACGGGTGGAATAATAAGGAAAGATAAGGGTGCTTATTTGAATAGATACAAAAAAGGCTTAGGAATGACAACGAACAACTTCACTGAGGTGAAAATTGTTTGGATAGGAATTAGACTTCTAAAAGAGGAGGGATAAATCAAGGTAATTATAGGAGACTCAAAATTGATAGTTTATCATCTCAATAATGGGGCGAATATTCCTTGGGAAATTAGAGATCTATTGGACGATTGCAGAAATATGTTGCAAGAGATTCAATGTGTTAAAATTTGCCACACCTTGAGGGAAGGCTATAAAATGATGGATGCGATGGCCAATCTTGGTGTTAATCAGGAAACATTAATAAATTAGGAATTCTATAATCCACCTAATCATACCAAAGAAGCCCTTGCTATGGACAGACACTGAAAAAATACCCAAGTAAAGGATTATGAGGATGGTAAGCTTAATTATTAAAAAACATGCTGGGATGAGAAAGCCTATGAGGACATGGACCTCATGGATGAAAGTTGGCAAGTTGAATGATAGGGTGAGAAGGCTTACAAGGATGTGGAGACAAGCTAGAAAGATGACTGGCTGGCGACGGAGGCACAATGTGAAAGGATTGCTAAATCCCGATAAAAGGAAAGGCCAAAGATGGAAAGGATGATCGGACAACAAAAGTCTGTACCTTGACAGGGCTGATTTAAATGGGGATTTAAATCACATGGGGAAAATATTGAGTCTGATCTCCGATGTGACAAATGGATTGACATGTGTAAGAATAATAAAAGAAAGAATAAAATAAGTGTGGTCATTGCTAGAAAAGGAGGTGGAGATATTGTTAGAAATGATGATGATAAGTGAAAAGGTGGTAATCGAGGTGTGAGCTCTTGTTTCCATCAAATAAATAACCCTAAGTCATTTGCATTTCAAATGAATAGTAGCAGAATCACCATTAGAATAGAGAGTGTGGATTTACTTGTTGCTAGTGTTGAGGACAAAGAGGGCAATATAAGTGTTTTCCTTCTCATTCCTAGAAACTGCAATAGCCCAGATAGCACCATGGGAGGCCCAAGGAAATGAGCCGAACCTCACAAATATGATTCAATTTGTAACAATGAGGAGCTCTGAGGTTTATTCGAGCGGGTGGGTTTCACTCAGTATTTTGCTGCTATGGAGGGATATAATGATAAAATCAGCTATAAGTTTGCTAATGCTTGGAGAGATGGCAATTTTAATCTTGGAGGGCTCCAGTTCAAGGTTGATGCGAAGCTGATTGTAGAAGTGACGGGTTTGGATTATGAAGGAACGAAGGTTGCTAAGATAAGCAACATTAAGTATCAGGACTATTTTGATAAAAAAATTGAAGGAAAAGGAAAAAAAAAAAGGTTTCAAAATGGTTACTCTAGGGTTAAATTGCCACCTCCTTATCATAATGTCTGTTTTATAGTTATGAATTATTTTACCCTTGAAGACCGCTACTAGTTTGTTCATAGTTATCACTTTCCCATCCTCAACCACATAAGACACCAAGAAAAAATCAATTTTGCTTTCTTTTTATTCTCTTCCCTTAGCCAAAGTATTAATCATGGGGCTAATCCACCATTACACCAGGGCCTCATAAGAGCTATTTTCAAATTTATGCTATCTAATACTCCTCAGAAAAACCCCATTCTCAAGATGATTGAAGACCCAAAACCCCAAAGCTCGGTGAAAATTGAGCTTCTTGAATACCATCCCCACCCTATGCCTAAAAAATCTAGTAAGAAACTCCGAAGCCTGGATACTGCTTTATGGAAGGATCTGCTAATGGTTATGTTGGAGAAAAGAAGGGACGTCTCAATGGAGATGGGGGCTAAAAAGAAAAGGAAGTTACTTCTATGTGAACTCAGGGAAGAGGTGGACACTATCATAATACTTGATGATAATGAGATGGAAGGCTCTAACATGGGTGGAAGGAGGTCTAAGAGATTGGAAATGGTGGCTTCGAAGGGTTAGGAAAGAAACAAGAATTTGTAGAGCCCAGAGGAGAAAAGAACCCACAGTCCACAAGATAGTGTGTAACAAACAGAGGAGGAAGATAATGACCCTCTACTAAAGAGATTCTTGATAGTCTAAGTGGCGACTTAGATGAGGAGGATGACTTAGATGTGGTTAGTGAGGGTGGTAATGGTGATGAATACATTGTTGAGGAGCCACAAAATGAGATGGCTTAGGAGGAAGAGGATGGAAAGGCCCTAGAAAACCAAGAGAAAGAAGAGAAAACAAGAAAAGAGGACGAAAAGGATAAGAATAATGAGAATGAGAGGATTAAAAAGCTGGAGGACAGGTTGCAAATCCTGGAAAAAAGGATACAGGAGAAAGAGAAGGATAGCAAGCTTCAGGCCCTCGAGAATAAGGTGAAGAATATTATTAAGGAAATTCTATAGGTTCTTGAGAAAGGTTTGCATGAATAAGGAAATGATAACATAATTCAAAGCTTGGAAGGAGCGATAAAGAATGTGTGTGTGGTGGTTGATGCTTTCATGAAGAAGGCAGTTATGGCAACTATTTATGGCATGGGAAAAATCAAAAAGCAACAAAGGAAAAGTGCAGCAGGTGAAGGCGAGGATCTGGCTGGCAAGATGGAGCTAAAGGCAACAATGAATGACACGGTTGAAGACCTAATGAGTGCATGGAATCTAATAGAGGAAGCATAAGTTGGTTGCTTTGTTGTGCTATTTTTTTCTTTCTGTTATGATAGTTATTCTAGCTTTATTTTCTAGAATTGTTACTATTGGTTATGGCCATTGGTGCCGAAACTTAAATCTTTGTAATGTTGTTTATATTTTAAATAGCAACTCTATGATAGATGTTAATAGGTATCTTAGATGGATAGGGATGGATGCTACTGATGCTAGGTTAAGGTATTTTGTTTACTATGATAGAACTACTATGTTTAATCATATGTGAATTGGTTAAGCTTTTTATTTGTGGGAGGGGGGAAGTTTGGTGGGATTCTTGTTTTTGTTGTTTCCTTCCACCTGTTGTTATTTTCATGTTGTACTGATATTCAGGTCAGGGCCCTTTCCCTGCTTAACCAATCAAAACATTTCTATATTCATGGGTGGTTAGTTATCTATTCTATATAGAACCAAATAATATAATAAGAAGGTGAATGAGTGATGATAAATTATATGATATCCTTAAGGATTGTCATGATAAGCCTTGTGGAGGACACTTTGCAACCAAGATAATAAATCTAAAGATTCTAAACACTAGCTACTAGTGGCTAACACTTCATACGGATGCCGTCAAATATACCAAGATGTGTGATAGATGCTAGAGGATGGGTAGACCTACCAAGAGTGATGAAATACCCCTACAAACAATTTGTTGTTGCACCATTTGATAACTAGGGAGTATATTTTATTGGACCAATATCTCCCTCACATCTAATAATAAGGAATACATACTAATCTGTATTGATTATCTAACAAAATGGGTGGAGGTTAGAATATTGTAGTTTGCTAGAGATGACAATGTTGCCACATTCCTTTATGAGGAAATATTAACAAGATATGGAGCTTAGGGAAATAATCATAGATCAAGGACACCAATTTAATTCGATTTTGATTGCCCAGTTCGTCAAGGAATATGAGAACATACATGAAAATTCAAACCCCTACCATCCAAAATAAATTGGGAAAGTTGAGGTCACAAATAGGGAGATAGATTCCATTCTAACAAAGACAATCCAATTACATTGGAAGGATTAGGCAATAAGGTTACCTAAAGCTATTTGGGCATATAGGACAACCTAGGAAACCACCATAGGATTCACACCATATGAACTGGTGTATGGGAAAAGGTTGTCCTACCCATTGAATTTGAGCATAAAACACTCAGAATAGTAGTGAATCTTGGAATAAGTATCTCTAAAGCTCAAAAAGATAGATTTCATAATCTAAATTCCCTAAATGAAATAATTATGGAAGTAATCCATCATACAAATATTATGCAAAAATTGAGAATTAGATGGCATGACTAGTTTATCAAAACTAAGGAGTTTCATGATGGAGATTGGGCATTGCTTTATGATTCATAGTATAAGGACCACAAGCATAAATTGCATGCATTGTGGCTAGGTCCTTATGAAATAAGACATTCCTTTTAAAATGAATTAGTACAACTAACTATAATTGATTTAGATAGATTATCTTTGATGGTCAATGGACATAGACTTAAGGTTTATAAAAATTCATTGCACAAGGAAGAGTTTCTACACAATTTGTAACAACAACTTATACTATATAAAAATTCAATATTTATTCTAAATCAAGAAGACATGGTCGAATCACCAATAGATACATCTATAGATGATCCAACCAACTCACCTACTGATGCATAATAGGCATAATTCTCACTAAGCAATAAAATCCCATGTGCACAAACATGCACTATATCACCCATAAATTGTACCACTAACAATCACTATTTCTTAATATGCACAACATGCTAATAAGACCTGTAGAAATAGCCCCAAGGCATTCATAAAAGGGACATGTTCTAATACTACTTGCAACAATTACCATCTCACTATCACTACACACACAACCACTAACACTTTTAGTTACACATCATTTTCTTCATTCTTGCATGAAACCACTCCTATTCACCACACTTTACATGCAACATATCATATCATTATAAATAAAACACATACATTCTACAAATTTCATTTTTCATATCAAGCCTTTTGGACATGTGTGTTTTCCTTTTGATAGCTCTTCATACAAAAAAGTTCCCCGCAATACTTCAATTAAATTCTATCATTTCATTTCTCTCACCAAGTTGTTGCATGATGAAATTCAAATCACACAACATGCACCAAATTTTCCATCACTACAACATTCTAGGTATTTCTATCATTATAAACTATAATTACCATTCAATTATATTAATTTCCTATAGAATTCAGGTTCATGCAATATTTAATTTATATAATATCCATCTCTTCAATTATTTGAAATTAATTCCCTCCATAATTCTCATACCTTACTATTTATAGACAAATGTAAACTTTAAGTTGGGGAGAGAACTGGTTTAATGTCATTATGGAATTCATTGTCAAAAATTGAAAATAGTTGCATACACCATAGTTGTATACATCAAAGTTACATATACCAGCTTGAATCTTATTTGTAAAGTCATAAAGGTTACATACATAGAGGTTATAGTACTCATCAGAATAGGGATTAAGGCTTAAGAAGTAAACAATTTGAAGCACATATTGAAGCAGAATGGGAGGAGATATCATTAGACAAGAACCAACAACACATAATTCATTATTAGAAGATCAACTATGCATTCCCATCTTCCAACAAGATGGATGGTTAGATTATTTATTTTGTCTTATGGAGTTTAATGAGGCAATGACACAAAAAATTCACTAGTACATTGTAGAATGATGATGCCACAATCAGAGGTTTGAGTGTGGATGCTTCGAAAGAAATAGTTGCAGAATTTTATGGATTGTCCACGATGGGAGAATAATTTCCAATGTGAGTAGAGAAATCACAACACAAAATGAGTTTACATAGCCAAGAGAGGAATTGGACTTCCTTGATACAAGGTAATAGATGAACTTCTCTACCATGTGTATGGGCATCTTTTTCTACATTTATAATCAAATATTAAACCTACGATGGTAGATAATATATTCTATATACAATACACCTTAAACTCTTGAGTCACCTTCACAATCAAAGGCTAGTAAATGTTCCTAATTTCTTGTATAATGTATTGAAACACATGTATATTGAGTATTGAAGAAAGAGGAACCAATCTTCTCTATCTCATTACTACTTGGTTACCTTGTTGATTAAAATAAGCCTTAGAATTGAATTCCTTGATGTGTCTTGGGAAAATTTTATAGCTTGTAACAATATAAATGGCATACTTGTGAGGCTGGGGTTAGATGAAGCAATTAGGGATCAAGAGGTGAATGAGACTTAAATAACTATTGAAGAGGAACATGTACTGTCTTTCTCGTAGATTGCATCACCTACCCACAAAATAGACACTTAATTAGAGCCTGAGGCATAGGAAAACCAACCTAAAACCTCTAGGGAATAGCTTGCACCAACTACAAAGTTGGAAACCCCTATTACCTCTTAAAACCCTTCCTAGCCCAAGCAAAACAAAATAAAAAACACACCCTCTTCTTCTGCACCCAAAAAGAAGTAGAGAAGGTCAATGCAACCTAAAAGGAAGTCACACTACCTTTAGAAGAAGTGAACTACAAAATAAAAGGCCAAGTCTCAACATGAAAAGTTTGTGATAGTAGAGTTTGAAATGGACTCAAAAGAAGAAAATTCATTCGGTGATAAAAAATAATAAAAAAGTTTACAATTTTTGTATCTGAGCACCAACTCAGATTGTGAATCTAAAGAATCATCACAGTAAGGAAGAAGCATAGACCCCATAACAATCCAACTATTGAAGAAGAATTTTCTTCAATAGCTAAGAATGATGAAGAAATATTTTTTGGAAAATGAGAAAGAAGTGTTTTTGATAGAAAAAGATGAAAATAAGGAGTTGCATGCAACTCTATAGAAAATAAGGGAATTGGAAGAACAAATCAAGGGATACCAAAAAAGAGAGAATGGGTTGGATAATAAATTTAAGCAATTAGAGAAACAATTGTATGTTTATGAATAACAAGGATTAGGTTTGGAGAAATTGGCACAATTGGCCATCATTGAAATTAATAAGAAAAATCCAGAACTTGAAAATCAAAATGAAGCTTTAATGATGCCAAAAACTCCTACCATGGTTACCCTTGGAATTGAATTATGGAAAAAAATAGAAGAATTATCTCAGTCACAAGGGAATTGGGATAAGGAAAAATCTAAGTTGATGGAAACACGCACTAGGGAGATAGAGAAGAGGGATGCAAATATTAAAATATTAAAGGTGAAAATAGAAGAAATGGCTGATAAAACTGTTCAAATTTTGAAATGCAAACATCCTACTAGGGTCTACACCCTATTTATGTAGGAGAAATTTTTAAATTTTAAATTTGGTTAGCTAATTAGTGACCTCCTAGTTTCCCTATCTTTATCTGCATTATTATTGAAAGCCTACCAAGAGGCCACACAAGATATGCAAGATCAATTGTGTGAATTCTATTTGCATAATCTTTCCATTCACTATAACACTTCTTGGAATCCACTTATCTTTGTGGGATATGTTCAAATAAAGGAATTAGCCTCAATTATCATAAATGAACATCATATAGGATAGTTGCAACAAGATTATCATGAAAGGGAGAAGTCAATTCCCCTATATATTAGAGTAGATATAGAGGATCCTAGAGGGGTAGTGGAGGAATGGATTGACATCGTGGAAAAATATTGGGTGGAGAGGAAAGTTTTGGAATGAAGGGAATGAGATTATAAAAGATTCCAAGAACTAGTTGTAGGAATAGGAAGAAAAGCACTTTTTTTTATCACAGGATAGATGGAGAGAATTGATACAAGATTTGAAAAGGAAGGAACCCCATTTTGTTTTTAATTACTTGACATCAATTAAAATAACCCACTAGTATATTACAACCTCCCTTCAACATTATATTACCTATTTCCTCTAACGTTTCATCCTCCCCTTCTCTTGTTTCCAATTGCATATTGAATATGAAGGGAAGAAATAGAGGCAACATAGCAAGACAAATGGGAGAGGATATCTAAACAAAAGAGATTCTTCCTAAAATAGGGTGAAGGGGTCACTAACACAATAGACTATAGGGAAATTATATTGTGATATAATTAAATATCATTAAATTCTTGAGGACAAGTAAAGAGCCAAGTTGGGGGGAGTGATGATCCTTAGAAATGTCTTGTTTTGCTTGCTTTAGTTTCATACTTTTCATCATATTCTTGATAAGTTTCAAAGACATTTCCAAACCTTTTCATATGTTTTAATAATTTAAAGCATTGAAGATAGTATATTATATTGATAAATGGTTGTGAATTGACTTTCTATGGAATTTAATGGAATTTTTTATGATTAATTATAGTTATTGATGATGAAATATACCTTTGAAATAAAATAATTGTTGCAATGAACTTGATCTTTCAACCTTTAGTAAAAGGATTTTCAACCTGTAGTGTTGTAAGTGTTGTCAACACAAGGCCAGACAATTGAGAGGGGGGGGGGGTGTTGGGGGGGTGAATCAGTTGTCATAGAATTTAAAACTTATTAAACTTATTAACCTTTATTCTCAGATCTAATCAATAACAGTAAAATCATGAATCAACAACACATCAGAAACAGACATAACACCAATATTTTTGTGTGGAAACCCTGATAGGGGAAAAACCACGGTGGAGGTTAATCCACAAGATATACCCTTTTAAAAGTATAAGAAGAATATACGAGGAATGCACATGCATTTAGGCAAACTGCTTGAAGCTCATTGCTCAAAGGAAGACTCATTGTCTTATAGAAAAAACTCAGATTAAATCCATCTGAAGAATTTGAACTGAGAAAGTAGCATCTACTAATGCCTGAGTACAGTTTCAATTAAGCACATGAACACTTCTTCACTTTCTTTCACTCTTCTTCACACTCTGCTCTGCCTTTGAATGATCTAAACCTTTTTCGGACATAGCTCTCACACACTTCACATTTCAAATACATATCAAATGAAGAAACAATCAATTATATATATCCACAACAAGAAATTACATTGCTTCATGTTGGCTCCAACAAAATAATAGAATGAATGCAAATTGTCGACCCAAAACAATAAAGATTATCAATGTGCATCAACCAAGGTCAGCCACAACAAAGTAGAGACCCAAATCAATGTTCTCAAACATAAAACACCTTCAAAGATTCTTCCTCAAAGATCCACAACACGCTTCAAACACCTTGTCGGTCATGAACATGAAAAACATGAACATGCAAGAGAAAATATCGGATCATGAGCACAATGATCAATGCAGATGTGCAACATAGATAGAACATGATCTAGAAACTTCCATGAACAACATAATAACATATGTAGGGCTCATGCTAGTGCGGCATAAGGGCTCTATGAGCTAAAGGCCACTCAGGCTGGCATGACTGATAATGTCACTAAGCTGAAAAAAGGTAAGGAGAAATGCATGCAGGCTGTGACTGTTAAGGATGGCAAGGGCAAGAATGTGGTTGGGAAATATTCCAGAGGGGATACGGTTGTGGGGATCAATGAGCTGACTGGTGGGGAAAGTGTTAGGAGGAGATCGGGGAGGCTGGCCAAGAATAGCAAAAAGAGATTAATTATTGAGGACTCGGAGGTGGAGCAGTCAGACAACAAGGGTTACAAGGAGGAAGAGTCTGATGATGAGATTGATGACATGGGGGAGAGGCCCCTGACTACTCCGATGGACAACAAGATTCCTTGCCATGGCTCTGACTCGCACTCTCCACTGGTGAATGAGCCTGGTGGGATTTAGGAGACTAGGGATGTTGGGGAAGATTCAGACATGGTGGCAAAGAGACTGAACAGTCTGGACAAAAGAATTAGGGGCTTGACCCGCTTCACAATGAAACTGAGCCACTTTGTTACTAGTGCACTGTCAAATGTCATAAAAGAGGAATTGGAGGGGAATAATAGCCAGGAAAACAAAGAGTGGGTGGGCGATGAGGCGGTCGACCTCCTGATTAAGAACTGGGATGATGCCGGTTAGCTGCTCCTGTTGCTGGTCTGTCGGCTATTTTTTGGCTATTTGTGTGCTGTCTCTGGTTTTTTCTGTTAATGTTTTTTGTTTAAGTCTTGTCCTTTTTTGGCCCTAGTGGCTCATTGTGAGGGGTACAACACCTCGTAAATGCTATTTAACTTTTCAAAAAAATATGCAACAACTTTGATTATTAGATACACATTATCTTCTTCCATGAACACCATTTGCAGCAACAAAATAACTATCATAACACATAAACTTATATCTTGCTCAAATCTTCATGTGCACTTCTGAGAATTTCAAAGTAGAAACTAGATAGGCTTGAAAAAAAACCCTTTAATCCACAACATCTCACTATCAACATACTAAAATTTCTACCATACTGATCTTCACTGCTACACAGACAACATGTAACAAATTTTATTACAATTTTCTCAATATCCTCAACATATATAGTCTTAAAGACATTAATGCTAATAGTGTTGACATCAATGACAAACACATATCAGAAAATCGACCACAACATCGAAAAATCTCCCCCTTTCGCATTGATGGCAACACATGATGTTAAAAACACACCATCAATGTAGCTAACTCTTCTTCCAACAATCTCCCCTTTACATATTGCTCTTCTCTCCCTTAGTTCTCCAGGATTTTTTCACATTACTCTTCTCCCCCTTTGACATCAATGGAAAAGGTACACAAGCATTGAACCACATATTTGAATCATCTGACTACTCCCCCTGAGTAGTATCCACCACAACATCAATCCGAATCAATATATGACTGTGACTGAACGAACTGATGCAAAAACTATGCATCTTAGTTCTGATTAGGAGGGGTATTCACCCCTAACTTCCCTCTAAAATAATCAAAATTATCCTTGGGAAAATTCTTAGTAAAGATGTCTACAATATGTTCCTTAGTAGGCACATACTCCAATATGACTTCCTTATCACTCACTTTATCTCTTAAAAAGTGGTAATTGATAGATATATGCTTGGTCTTTGAATGCAGCACCAGATTCTTAGAAATGTTTATAGCACTTGAGTTATCACAAAATATGGAAATAGGTTCATCATACACAACTCTGATATCTTTCAACATCTACTTCATCCACAATACTTGAGTACAATTGTTAGTAGCAACAATATATTCTGCGTCTGCAGTAGACAAAGAAACAACATTTTTCTTTTTTCTTAGCCATGAAATCAATTTCTTTCCCAAGAAAAATGCGTCACCACTAGTACTTTTCCTGTGATTCACATCTCCTACCCAATCAACATCAGTAAAGGCACTTAAAGTAAGATCATCTTTAGGATACTGCAAGCCAAAATCAACTATTCCCTTCAAGTATCTAAAAATTCTCTTCATAGAAGTCACATGAGATTCCTTAGGATCAACTTGAAATCTAGCAAAAATGCATACAACATTCATGATATCAGGTCTAGTTTGTGTCAAATAAAGAAATCCACCAATCATTGATTTGTATCTAGTCTGATTTGCCTTCGGAGAATAATCATCTTGTGTCAACTTACATCTAGTCACCATGGGTGTACCGACTAGTTTTGAATCTTCCATACCAAACTTCTTTAGCAGTTCTCTCACATACTTGGATTGAGATATAAAGATCCCTTTATCTATCTGAGTAATTTGCGATCCCAAAAATAATTTAAACTCTCCAATAATTGACATCTCAAACTCATTCTGCATCTCATTAGCAAACTTCATGCACAAACCATCATCTCCTCCAAAAATGATATCATCAACAAAGACTTCCACAAATCAATCTTTATCATTATCAATGTTGAAATATAGATTACTATGAGCAGTACCTTTATTAAATACAATCTTCAACAAGTACTTATCCAATTTGGCATACCAAGCTCTAGGGGCTTTCTTTAGTCCATTTAATGCTTTCTTCAACCAACAAACCATATCTCCCTGATCAGTCAATTGAAATCCATTAGGTTGCTCAATATACACCTCTTCCTCTAATTCACCATTTAGAAATGCTGACTTGACATCCATTTGGTAATTTTTTTAGTTTTGGTAAGAAACATAAGCAAGAAATAGTCTCACAACTTCAATTCTAGCAATAGGATAAAAAGTTTCTTCAAAGTCAATTCCTTCCATTTGAGAGTATCCTTTGCATACCAGTCTTGCTTTGTTTATGATAACTTCACCTTGTTCATTCAGTTTGTTTCTAAAGACCCATTTAGTTCCAATTACATTTTTGTCTTTAGGTCTAGGAATAAGAATCCATGTAATATTCTTCTCAATTTGCTGTAGTTCTTCTTTCATTGCTTCAATCCAATGTTCATCTTTGCATGCTTCATTGACATTACTTGGCTCAACCTTTGATATTAAACAGTATTCTTCTGTAATTCTTCTCCTAGTCTAGACACCTTTGTTATTATCTCCTATAATATTATTTTCTAAATGATTTAATCTCACATACTGTAGAGTCTTAGAGTGTTCTTGAATTTCAGGCTCTTGTGATCTCTCTTTTGTACTTTCACTAGTCTCTCCTTCTTGATCTTCCTGATTCACTAGAATGATGTGAGCTTGATTTGAAGTCTAAATCTTGTTTGTACTGTCATTTTGGTCATCATAATCATATCCACAGGTTCTGGAGGGTCTAGCAATGTCTTCATCAACCTTAACATTTGCACTTTCAACCATTTTCTTCGATCTCTTGTTGTAGCACCGGTAGGCCTTACTCTTAGTAAAATAACCAAGAAATATTCCCTCATCACTTCTAGCATCAAATTTCCCTATATCTTCATCTCTCCCGACAAAGCATTTACTCCCAAAGATTTTGAAATATCTAACAGTAGGCTTATGACCAAACCATAGCTCAAAAGGAGTCTTACTAGTATTACCCTTGATTTGTACCTGGTTAAGGATATAAACAACAATACTCACAACTTCTCTCCAATGGATATGAGAGACATTTCCTTCCAACATCATAGTTCTAGCAGAATCTTGAATTGTCCTATTTTTCCTTTCCACGTATCCATTTTGGTGAGGGGTCCATGGTGCAAATAGTTGTCTCTTTATCCCATGTTCTTCACAAAAAGAATTAAACTCATCGGAAGTAAATTCACCACCTCTATTTGATCTCAGATACTTAATCTTCAAAATTGTCTCTATCTCAACCATAGCCTTAAAGA
This sequence comes from Sequoiadendron giganteum, assembly GCA_007115665.2. Lineage (NCBI taxonomy): Eukaryota > Viridiplantae > Streptophyta > Pinopsida > Cupressales > Cupressaceae > Sequoiadendron > Sequoiadendron giganteum. The sequence continues at coordinate 536,167,419 of CM021101.1, forward strand.
TCTTGAACTTTTCTAGAGCTTCACATTTCTCCTTTAAGAAAGTAACTCACATCATCCTAGAGTAATCATCAATAAGCAAAATGAAGTACTTGTAACCTTGTCAACTTCTGATTCTAGCAAGATCACACAAGTTAGTATGCACAAGCTCCAACAATTCATTTGAACAATGTTGTTTGCTCCGAAATGAAATTCTAGTTTGTTTTCCTAATTGAAATTCCTTGCATATGGTATTAGTAGGCTTCACCAACTTAGGAAGATCTCTCACAACCTATGAGGAACTTGTCTTGATAATATTGTCAAAGTTTACATGACACATTCTTCTATACCACAACCAACTTTCATCAACTTGAGCAATCATACAACTTTTACTAGCATCATTCAGATGAAAGATGTTACCTTTTATTTTAGTACCTGAAACAATCACATATCTAGAACTTCCTAGTGTGCTACATTTTTCATCTTTGAATTGAAGATTGTATCCCTTATCAACCATCTATCCAACACTCAGGAGATTATGCTTCAAACCTTCAACATAAAGAACATCATCAATATTATGCTTACCATCAAAATAAATACATCCTCGACCATAGATTATACCACCATTATTATCACCAAATATTACAACACCACCATCATACTTCTCAAAGCTTACAAATTTACTTCTATCACATTTTATGTGATGTGAATATCCATTGTCAATTACCCATTCATCTTTTTCTTCAACATGAGAAGCTGGGGCTTTCTCCACATTTGTACAACTAGCAGATTCAGTAGACACAGGATTATTTTCCTTGATAGCAATGAATACAAACTCATCTTCACTTACATTCCCTTTTCCAGATTCATCATTTGTCACACCTTCATTAGCAGCATAGTAACACTTTTTTTGAAATTTAGGCTTGTAAGGTTTTGTCTTAGGAACTCTTTCTAGACACCTTGATGCAAAATGACCTATCTTATTACAAGATAAACATTTAATAGGAAACTTTCCTTTATACTTACCTTCTACTCTGGCTTCACTTTTGACAATAAGTGCTTCAATCTCATTTAGTTCTATTTCTTCTTCTTCAATTTGTCTCATTTCTTCCTCATATCTGAATGCCTTTCTAGAAGAAATTTCACCTGGATGATATCTTTGCTTGTCTCTCCTAAAAGTAGTAGCTTTAAATGCAGATTATATCTTCAGAGGGGCGTCACCAAATTCACTCAACTCAAAAGTAGTAAGTTTACCAACCAGCATATCTTTGGTTATATTTGTCACAGTTCAGAGCTCCTCAATGGCTGCAACTTTGATTTTGTATGCATTAGGAAAGGATCTAAGCACTTTAGCAACAATCTCTGATTCATCCACTTGTCCACCAACACATCTGATACCACACACAAGTTCATTCACTCTTTGCATGAACGTAGCAATATTCTCATCATTACCCATTTTCAACAGTTCATATTTTCCTTTCAGACTCTGTAGCTTAGCCATCTTCACATTAGCATCACCTTCATATAAAGTTTCCAACATTTTCTAGATCTCATAAGCATTCCTTAGCTCCATAACATTCATCATCTCAAAATTAGTCAAAGCACTCAACAATGATTCCTTAGCTTTGATGTTATATTCAACATCCCTAATCTCAAGAGTAGTAGTAGGACCATTCTAAGGAATAACATACCTATTGCATGTAATGTTCTAGTAGGATTCACCAATGCATCCCAAATGACACTCCATTCGAGTCTTCCACATAGAATAATTTGTTCCATCAAATCTTAGACTATCCTTCTTGTATGTCACCATCTTGGATCACCTCAAGTTGTTAAACTTCTTCCAAGGAACCTACTTTGATACCAATTGTTGGCAACGCAAGGGAAAATAACTAAGAGGGGGGGTGAATCGGTTGTCACAAAATTTCAAATTTATTAAACTTATTAACCTTTATTCTCAAATTTGATTAATAACAGTGAAAGCATGAATCAACAAAACATTAGAAACACACATAACACCAAGATTTTTGCATGGAAACCCTGTTAGGGGAAAAACCAAGGTGGAGGTTAATCCACAAGTTATACCCTTTTAAAAGTATAAGAAGAATATATGAGGAATGCACATGCATTCATGCACACTTCCTAGAGCTCACTGCTCAAAGGAAAACTCACTTTCTTACAGAAAACATTCAGATTAAATTGATTTGAAGAATTTGAACTGAGAAAGTAGCATCTGCTAATGCTTGAGTATAGTTCCAGTTAAGCACATAAACACTTCTTCACTTTCTTTCACTCTTCTTCACACTCTACTCTTCCTTCAAATGATTTGAACCTTTTTCGCACATAGAACTCACACACTTCGCATTTCACATACATATCAAATGAAGACACAATCACTTATATATATCCATAACAAGAAATTATATTGCTTCATGTCGAATCCAACAAAATAATAGAATGAATGCAAACTGTCGGCCCGAAACAATAAATATTATCAATGCGCATCAACCAAGGTCACCCACAACATAGTAGAGACCCAAAACAATGTTGTCGAACATAAAACACCTTCAAATATTCTTCCTCGAAGATCCACAACACACTTCAAACACCTTGCCGGCCATGAACATGCAAGAGAAAATCTCGGATCACGAGTACAATAATCAATGCAGACGTGCAACACAGATAAAACATGATCTAGAAATGTCCATGAACACCATAGTAACATACGCAACAACTTTGATTATCAGATAAACATTATCTTCTTCCATGAACACCATTTGCAGTAACAAAATAGCTATCAGAACACAATCTTATAACTTGCTCAAATATTCAAGTGCACCTCTAAAAATTTCAGAGTAGAAACTAGATAGGCTTAAAAATAAACCCTTTAATCCGCAACATCTTGCTATCAACATATTGAACTTTCTACCATACTGATCTTCACTGCTTCACAAATAGCCTTTAATATATTTTATTACAATTTTCTCAATATCCTTGACATATACAGTCTTAAAGACATTAATGCTAATAGTGTTGACATCAATGACAACCACATATCAGCAACTCGACCACAACATCCAATAGTAAGTATGAGTAGTTGATGTTTTTTGTCATTGATGTCAACAGGCTTATGTTTGTGTTGTCATTAATGTCAACTAATAATGGTTTAAGTGGTGATGATGCTTTGATTAGTTTCATTATGTTGTCATTAGTAAGTGCTACTGGTGTCAATCTCTAGTGTTGATTTGATAAGCTTTTGTTTGTAGATTTTTTTGGTTTAGTGATGATGAGGAAGTGTTGAAGATGATGACTATGTGTCTCTGGTGCTTGGTTTCCAATTTATTTTGAGAAAATTTGAATAGAAGAGAAAAACAGTGATTTTCAGAGGTGTTCTGGTATATAGTGTGATGTTTTGGTTTTGGTCTATATTTCTTATGAGTTGAAGATTTTCTTGTGTGGTTTAGATATGTTGGTCAAAGGTGTTCAAAGGTTTTATATCTATAATTTCTTGGTTTGGATCATTGTGCAAAAGAAGTTATGTTCACTAATGTGTGAGTTGTGTTGCATTGGTGTTTGGGAGAAATGGTTTTTCTATGTATTTCTTTGTAATTTATTTTATAGTCTTGAGGTTCTAGAAGTGTGCTGATGAGGTTCATATCTACCTTCAGTCGAAGTTGTTCATGGTTTGGTGCTTCACAAGGTGGTTTCTTAAGTTACAATGTATGAAAGGTTATCTGAGTGTACTGGGTGTGTACATTCTTCAGGTGAAAGTTGTTGCGAAGGAATTTGATGGATTTCAAGGTGTTTGTGGAATATTCCATATTGTGTTTGAATGTTGTGTGTGGTTCACGAGTTGTATTTGGATTTGAGGAAGAAAGTACTTAAATTTTAATGGTTTTTACACTAATTATGGATTTGATTCAGTGATTGTGGAGTGATGTATATGTATGATTTGGGCCCAAGTTAAGATGTGGTGTGGTCCACTTTCATTCATTTCCACCATGCTAATTCTTAGTGCTGACCTAATCTAAATTTGCACGGTTGAGGTGCATAGCCAGACTTGGAGAATTTCTTCAAGGTTGAAGATGATATAAATAACTATTGAGTTGATGGAGAATTATGTAGTGAAGTGTGTGATGTGAATTTCATATTTTTGAAGTGCACTGTGAGCTTAATGAGTTAGACCAATAGAAGTAATGAGCAGAAGGTGTCTACAATATTTAGAGAGTCTTCGAATTAGTTGGTGATGTTTTGGTGGATCTTTTCTATTGCATTGAGATGGATTTCTCACTGTAACATTCTTTTTTCTTTCTTTCTATAATCTGGCAGTGAGCCCTTTTGTATTTGGTGTTGCAATTACGGTATATTGTGAGCTAATCCTCACTGTGGTTTTTCCTTTTTTGGGTTTTCCACATAAATTTGGTGTTCTATTGTGCATGGTTTTGATGTGTTTTAGTTTTTGTTATTTGATTTCATGCTAAATCATTATAATAGATTAAGAGTTAATTAAGTTGACGTGGATCTGAATGTTTATGAGGGTTTTGGATGTTTTAATGTATAACTGATTCACCACACCTCTCAGTTGTCTTGTGTGCATTCAAAAATTGGTATCAGAGCAAGGTTCCTTGGAAGAAATATTAACCTCTTGAGGTAGATATGGGATGGCACACAAGAGGGATGCTCCTTTGTTTGATGGATTAGACTATGTTTTCTAGAAAACAAGGATGGAAGGTTTCTTGGTATCACTTGGATTTGGAGTTTGGAAGTTTTTTGAGACTATATATACTATGCCTACTAGTGGTTTGAATACTGATGATGAGATCGAGGCCTATGAGAACAATGGTAAAGAAAGGTATGCTCTTTTAAGTGGTCTTTCTAATACTGAACTTGTGAAAGTTATGAGTTTGAAATCTTCCAGAGATATTTGGACAAAGTTGGAAAGTATTTATGAAGGAGATGATAAGGTTAAGGAAGCTAAGATTTAGAATCTAAAGATCACATTTGAGAGCCTATAGATGTTTGGAGATGAAAAAATTACAAGCTACATGTAGAAGGTGGATGAAGTTGTCGATTCCATTAGAGGTCTTGGTGGAAATCTTGAAGAAGTGACAAAGAAGGTATTGAGAACTCTTCCTAAATCTTATACTCATAAAGTTGTAGATATTGAGGAGGTTCAAGATTTTAAAAAATAATCTAGAGATCAGTTGTATGGTGCCTTATTTTCTTTTGAAATGAGAGAAGTTGGTACAAGTAATGCAAATTTTGAGACTACTTTTAAGGCTAGCAAATCAGAAAATAATGAGGAATCAGATCAAGAGGATCTTGATGATGTAGAAGAAAATTTTGTGAGGAAAATGAAAAAGGGTACTAGTAAATACAAAGGTAAGTTACCTTTCAAATGTTTTAGTTGTGGTAAGATAGGTCATTATGCTTCAATCTTTCCAAACAAAGCTTTTAATGACAAGAAGAAAGAAAACAAATGTAAAGAAATTAAGAAAATTTATTATGTTAGAGAAGATTCCAATATATCTAATGATGAATTTGACTATGGGGATGATTAGGATAGTGAATTCTTGGTCACGGATATTAAACATGAAACTAATTATACTAACTGTGAGAGATGTGTGAAGGAAATTTCTCCAGAAATAGGTCACAATGTTATGGTGACTACTCTTCATGCTAGAAAGGAGAAGAACTACTAGATTATTGATAATAGATGCTCAAATTATATGACTAGTGACATAAGTAAGTTTATTAAACTTGATAAATATGGAGCTCTAGTAAAGTTTTAGTAAAGTTTGGTGATGATACATATGCTAAGATATGTGGAAAAGGTTCTATCAGTTTTGATGGCAAACATAATACAAATGATGTTCTTTATGTTAAGGGTTTGAGACATAACCTCTTGAGTGTTGGAAAAATGTGTAGCAAAGGATATAATATTATGTTTTAGGATGATGGATGTGAGATTAGAAAAAGCTCTGGAACTATGGTTTTTGTTGGAAGTAGGACACATGGAAATGTTTATCAGCTTAAAGGTGTTGATGGTCATTAATTTATGACTTAGATTAATGAAAGTTCACTATAGCATAGAGGGATATGTCATATTAATTTTGATAGCCTAGTGAGGATCAATTTAGTTCAAGGTTTGAGAAATCTTCCAAGGATTACAAAGCCCATCAATGTTGTCTGTAAGGAATGTCAAATTGGGAAGCAAGCAATAATAAGTTTCAAAGTCAAAGAACAATCTACTACCAAAATATTGGAGTTGGTGCATACAGATCTTTGTGGTCCTACCAGAGGAAGAAGTCTTCAAGGTGACAAATATTTCATGATATTAATTGATGATTATTCTAGAATGACATGGGTTACTTTTCTCAAAGAAAAAATAGAATATATATATAAGTTTAAAATATTCAGATTCATGGTTGAGAATGAAATGGATATGAAAATAAAGTGGTTGAGGTTTGACAGAGGTGGAGAGTTCACCTCCAATGAGTTTAACAACTTTTGTGAGAATCACGGGATAAAGAGGTACTTATCTACCCCTAAGACTCCTCAACATAATGAAATTGTTGAAAGAAAGAATAGGACTATTTAGGAAGCTACAAGAACAATGATGAAAGAGGAAAAACTACCAAAAGTCTACTAGAGAGAAGCAATTCATATTGTTGTCTCCATTCTTAACAAAGTTCAAGCATGAGCAAAAAGTGCAAAGACTCCCTATGAGTTGTGGTATAGAATGATTCCTACTGTCAAATACTTCAGAGTGTTTGGAAGAAAATTTTATATCAGAAGAGATGAAGAAAACTTAGGAAAGTTTGATACAATATTTGATGAAGGTATCTTCTTGGATATTCTACAAGAAGCAAAGCTTACCAGTGCTACAACAAGAGATTGAAGAAGATTATTGAAAGTGTAAATGTCAAAGTGGATGAAGACTTACAAAATAATTTTGTGGTGATAGATGGATATGAATCAGATGAGTCCTCTTGTAGAGAAAATGACAAAGATTAAGATAAGGAAAAATAAGTTTAGATTGAAGAGGAAGAAACTCTGAAAAGGATCCCTAAGACTCCTAAGTACGTGAAAAAAAACCATTTTGAATATCAAATCATTGGTGACAAAAGCAAAGGTGTTTTGATAAGGAGAAAAGTTGTTATGGCTGAAGAACAAGTAAACCTATGTTTAATTTCTAAAGTTGAACCTACAACAGTGATTGAAGCATGCAAGGATGAGTATTGGATCAAGGCTATAGAAGAAGAACTAATGTAAATTGAGAAGAATCAGACTTGAGAACTTGTCCCAAGACTAGCAAACAAGAATGTGATTAGAACTAAGTGGGTAGTCTGGAACAAACTGAATGGGAATGGAGAAGTAGTAAGAAACAAGTCAAGGCTTGTGTGTAAGGGCTACTCACAAGTAGAAGGAATAGATTTTGATGAGACATTTGCTTCAGTGGAAAGAATGGAAGCTATCAGGATGTTTTTGGATTTTGCAGTACACAAATATTTCAAAGTTTATTAGATGGATGTGAAGTATGCTTTATTGAATGGTGAATTGGAAGAAGTATACACTGAACAACCGAAAGGATTTTAGTTATCAGACAAATCAGATATGGTCTACAGATTGAAAAAGGAATTATATGGATTGAAGCAAGATCCTAGAGCTTGGTATGTAAGGTTGGATAAGTACTTGATACAAGAAGGATTCAATAAAGGTACCATAGATAGTAATCTTTATTTCAAAGTTGAAAAATATCAAATCTTGATTGTGGTTGTGTATGTTGATGATATAATATTTGGAGGCAATGAAGCTATATGCAAGAAATTTGTAGAAGAGATGAGATGTCTATGCTTGGGGAGATGATTTTTTTTCTTGGTCGGTAAATTAATCAAACAGAGAAAAGTATATTTATTTCACAATAAAAGTATGTCAAGGAAATGTTGAAGAAGTTTGGAATGGAGGATTCTCAACCGGTATGTACTCCTATGGTTAAAGGTTGCAAGCTAAGTAAGAATGATGAATCTCCTAAGGTTGATCAAAGCAAGTATAGATCAATGATTAGAGACTGCTATATCTAATTGCTACTAGACTAGATATCATGCATGTAGTCTATCTTGTGGTTAGATTTCATTAAGATCCTAAAGAGTCACATGTTGTAGTAGTGAAGAGGATATTCAGATACTTGAAGGGAATTTTGAAACATGGCTTGTGGTATCCAAAGGATACTGATTTTTCTCTAAATGCTTATACAGATGAAAATTGGGCAGGACATGTTGATGACAGGAAAAGTACAAGTGGTGGTGCATTCTTTCTTGGATGTAGATTGGTGTCTTGGCTAAAAAAAAGTAAGATTTAGTATTTTTATCTACTGTAGAGGTAGAATATATTGTAGCAACATCTTGTTGCACACATGTGTTGTGGATGAAGCAAACCTTTAAGGATATCAAAGTTGTATATGATGAACTAATTTCTATCTTTTGTGACAATAAAAGTGCTATTAAAATTTCAAAGAATTTGGTGATGCACTCAAGGACAAATCATATCTCAATTCAGTATCATTTTTTGAGATAGGAGGTTGCAGAGAATGAAGTGAAGCTTGAGTATGTGCCTACAAAGGATTAGGTTGCTAATATATTCACTAAATCTCTTCCTAAAGATACTTTTGAGTATCTCTAAGAGAACTTAGGGGTTATTGCCCCTCCTTTGAACTAGATGCATAAGGATATGCTTTAGTCTCGTGGATTTCAATATTCACTCCTTGTTCTAGACTGATGTTGGAGGCTACCTCTCAAGGGGAGTAGGTAGTGCTTTGTTGATTGTTGTAATCAAGGGGAGTTAGTGCTAGTGTAGGTTGGTGTTGTTTTTTGTCAGCTATGTCAAAGGATATGTGCAATGGTTGCTAATTGGTATAGTTTGTTGTGTGCTCCTAAGGGGGAGTATGTAGAGTAGTAAAGAGAGAAAGTACGTTTGATGTCAAAGGGAGAAATAAATTCTTATGTATTTCCCTTTTCCATTGATGTCAAAGGGGGGAAGAAAAATAATGTAAAAAAAATTTCAGTTGCAAAAAGGGGAGAGAGTAATGTGAAAAAGGAGAGTATGATGTAAGGGGGAGAAAGAAAGAGAAATATTTGATATGGAGCAGTGTGTTGGTGAAAAGAGATGTTATATTTGTTATTGATGGTTTTTTCACATCATGTGTTCCCATCAATTGAAAAGGGGGAGATTGTTGCAAGTATGAGTAGTTGGTGTTGTCATTGAAGTCAGCAAGATTATGTTTGTGTTGTCATTAATGTCAATTGATAATTATTGAAGTGGTGATGATGCTTTGATTAGTTTCATTATGTTGTCATTAGTAAGTGATATTGGTGTCAACCTCTAGTGTTTCTTTGAGAATATTTTTTTTGTATATGTTGTTTGTTTAGTGATGACGAGGAAGTGTTGAAGATGATGAATATGTATCTTTGGTGCTTGGTTTCCAAGCGCTTTTGATAAAATTTGAATAAAAAAGGAAAACAGTGAGTTGTAGAGGTGTTCTAGTATACAATGTGGTTTTTTGGTTTGGGTTTGCATTTCTTTTGATTTGAAGATTTTCTTGTGCAATTTGGATATGTTGGTTAGATGTGTTTAGAGATTTTATATCTATAATTTATTTGTCTAGATAATTGTGCAAAAGAAGTTGTGTTCACCAGTGTGTGAATTGTGTTGCAGCGGTGTCCGCAAGAAATGGTTTTTCTCCACATTTCTCCATAGTTTAGTTTTTGGTCTTGTGGTTTTGGAATTGTACTGATGAAGTTCATATCTACCTTTAGTCAAATTTATTCATGGTCTAGTGCTCTACAAGGTGGTTTCTTTAGTTATAGTGTATGGAAGGTTGACTGAGTGTACTAGGTGTTACATTCTTTAGGTGAAAATTGTTGCAAAGGAATTTGTTGGATTCCAAGGTGTTTGTGGAATATTCTAGGTTGTGTTTGAATTTTGTGTGTGGTTTATGAGTCATCCTTGGATTTGAGGAAGTGTGTACTTAAATGTTAATGGCTTTTACATTGGTTTGTTTGACCTTGGGTGTTTACACTAATTGTGGATTTCCTTCGGTGATTGTGGAAGTGTGTCATGATGTATATGCATGATTTAGGTCTGAGTCAAGATGTGGTGTGGTCCACTTTCATTCCTTTCCACCATAGGAATGCTTAGTGCTGACCTAATTTGAATTTGCACGGTTGAGGTGCACAATAGAACTTAGAGAATGTTTTCAAGGTTGAAGATGGTATAAATAAGTGTTGAGTTGATGGAGAATTATGTAGTGAAGTGTGTGATGTGAATTGCAAAGTTTTGAAGTGAAAATTTATGAAGTGTAGTGCAAGATTAATGAGTTAGACCACTGGAAGAAGTGAGCAGAAGGTGTCTACAATATTCAGAGAGGCTACAAATAATTTGGTGATATTGTGGTGGATCTTTTCTACTGCATCGAGATAGATTTCTCACTATAAAATTCTTATTTCTTCCTTCTATAATTTGGCAGTGAGCCCTTCTTTCTTTTGGGCAGTGAGACCTTTGTATTCGGTGTTGCAATTACTTTATATTGTGAGTTAATCCTCACTGTGGTTTTTCCCTTGGGTTTTCCATGTAAATATAATGTTCTATTGTGCATTGTAATGCCCTACCACACAACCCTAGAGGAAGTTTCATTTCACTATAAAGCGTACTATTTTTTTTTTATTAAAGTGAATTAAACATACATGTTCATCTATAATTGACAACATCCCCTAAGGTTACATAACCGATATTACTTAAATCCTCATTAACAAACATCAATTAAAAATTCATTTCATTAAATAACTCAAGTAGTAAGCATTCCTTCAATGTAAATAAATATCAAGATAAGAATATAATATCCATAACATATATCCATTACATGATTAACTGATTACAACACTCATTCTCAGAATGAGTCATAAATACATAAGTGTTACAATTACATACATCCACCTCATAAATACAAGAGGGGTAAAATTATCTTAATACATTTTGAAATACAACATTGCAAGAAATGGATATAAGAACCACGAGCTGTCCAACTGAATGTCTCGCCACCAAGTACTAAAGATCAAGGGGGACCCAATGGTTTATGGTGCATGTTCCACCCAACCAAGTGGTACCCGAAGGCCCACCCCCCATGCTAGGAGATAGTAACAACGCAACATGGAAAAATAATCTACTACCTCTAACCAAAGGCAGACTCAAACTGACACATACTGATCCAACCAAATACATACACAATAAAAGTCTAACACTAACATGGTTACATTGCTTCCAGACATAATATAATAAAGTATGATAAAGAACTCATACACACAACAAACATCTCAATGTTACCCTAGACAGAGTGTCATCGCAAGGTTTGTCATGACATCTCCTCTGGGCATTCTTCATAGGCTCCGGTAATCCTGGTGACCTCAACCGAATCCCGACCCTCATACTCACTCATGCGGAATCAACTATCTCTCATGAGGACAAAATAGTTGACCTTGCCATTCTAAGCCTTCCCACTCATCCCAAGTCTAAACGAGCCCTTGTGTCTATGAGTGAGGTAAAATTATCTTGATTAGTGAGAAGTTAGTCCTAATCTTCTAAGTACATTACTTTAATTATCACTTGTTTAAATAACTTCTAAAGGTTACCCGGTTTACCTCTTTGGGCTCCGGCCCCTAACAAAATCCACTCTTCTAATGGATAAAACGCTACTCAAATCTAGACTCCAAGGGTATCATAGGTGCTACTGACCTGAACAACGCAAACTCTCCTATTCTAGGAGGCAATACTTAACGAAATCCACTCCAACACTAGGAGGAAACAAAACACTTAAAGCAATACCCAAGGGAAAACGAATGATAGACATAACAAGGAACCAACCCATAACCTCTAGAAGACTTTACAATTTAAAACACAAATCACCCTTTCCCAACATAATCAACATAAGGAAATTTAATATCAAAAGCACAAGTATGGAAATACACTATATTCGGATATCTTAACTCCATTTCCCTAATTAATGCATCTCGCAGAAATTAAAATAATATCCTTCTAAATCTTCATCAAAACATAATAATCTCTTCCATTAGAATAAATATCTTTTTTCTATCTATCTCACCATGCACACTATTTGTTTCAATTTTGAATCAATAGTTAAATACTTTGCATACAACCACATGCCTAAAACATAATATTACATATATAAATATACCTAAAATATATGCAGCATAATTTATATATTTAAATAGATATATTATATTTATATTCAACACTATATTTAAAAATAAAAACCTACATTATGCATTGATTTTGACCTTCTGTTTTATTAAAAATTACCAGTCTATCAAATTAATTAAATTCGTATAAAGTTCATAGTCAAACACTAATTTCCCTATATAAAAATATATTTATATTAAATATTAGATATTACTATTTAATATAAAAAGTACACAATTTATAACTACATAAAAGAATACCATATAAAAATAATAATATAAAAACAAAAACTCTAAATTTGAGATTGGTATCAGAGTCTAGGTTTAAACACTGGGTGCTCTAGGATTATGATGTACCCATTTAGCTTAGTTGCGTAGGTTTTTAAGAGTACCTTGTCTAATACCATTTTGTGTCTGTGTAGGAGTATGCCTCCTAGATGCGAACGAGGTAAAAGGCGTGGTCGTGGCTATATAGGTGATCATGGTGAGAGTCAGCATGACTCTCCTCCTCACGTATTAGTTGTTCCTGATCAGGAAGAACCTTGGGCATCACAGAATGCCCTAGGGGTTAGTGTTCGTTAGCAGGATCCAGCAGGGATTGAGGTTGCACATAGAGCGCTTGAGGAGGCTTTGGCACTCCTTGGTCTGAGGCAGGTTGATGCACAGGGTAATCCTGGTGAGAGAGTAGTTCCGACTTAGGTAGGGATAGTAGACTCAGTGCATATGATGGATTTGCTTAGGGCATGTCCATCTTTATTTTTTGGAGCAGGAAGTTGCTTAGAGGCTAAGACTTGGCTCATTGACCTCGACCGATATTTTTCTTTGCATCCATATGGTAGTAATACCAAAGCATGGTGCACTATCGTACATCTGCGGGGACTTGCGTCCTCATGGTGGAGTCTTGAGGAGTAGAGGATCCATATTGATATTCACTTAGTATCTTGGGAGACCTTCCTAGAGTGGTTCAGAGGCCGTTTTTTATCCAACCACTGGCATCACCATCGAGGCGATGAGTATCACGCCTTGAGCCAGATGGCATTATCGGTAGAAAACTTGGCCAGGACACTTGGAAATCACACTGATGTACAGTATGACAGTGATTTAGTAGTAGTGTCTAGTGCTTGAGGAGGTCAGCCTCCAGGAGGTGTACCTCCTAGGTCTCAGCAGGGGCCATCTCAGGGTGGTCAGCAGTAGCAGCAGGTATCGAAAGGGAAACGTAAAGGTTTTCAGCTGAGGCAGGGGAACATAAATTGGAGGCGTGCGAACCGCTTCAGTTTTGGTCAGCTAGTCTAGAGTTCTCCGCCTATGACTGACTGGGGTAGTGTGCAACAGTCTACTACACCTTTAGGAGGTAGAGGATTTGGTAGTAACACAAGGTGTTACTCTTGTGGCCAACAGGGCCACCTTGCTAGGGTTTGTCCGTGATGGAACACTTTTGGAGTTGGTTGCTCAGTGTAGGATGCTTGTTCTTAGGGATCGAGGTTTTGATGTGTTTGCAACTTGTATGAGGGATTTATATCCCTACTTGTTTGCAGGCTTCCAGGAGTAAGCCTGGTCTTTGAGGGGGAGAATGTAATACCCCTCCATTTTGCTTCTTGTTCAAATTTCTTTATGCTTTGTTTGGTTGTAGATACTTTGTTATTGGACACATTTTGTTATGATATTTTGATCGCTACTATTGAGCGACAACTATTATTGTGTGATGTGGTTATCTGATTATTATTTCACATGCTTTAATGGTTTAATGATGTTAGTGTTGATGACATGAGTTTTTTATTATGAGATTATTGAGTAAGATATTAATGTCAGTATTTGATGAGTGTATTGGTGAAGAGGATGGGTTCGCATCACTCGCTTGCGAGCGTCCTACGAATCTGTGATTTATTCTTAACGGTGTATATTATATGCTGGATATACTGTATGATGTTTATTTGGGTTTCAGGTTGCAGGTACATGACATCGACTCCACCTGGTTTCACAAGTTTGAGCCTGTCGATTCAACGGTTAAATTGAACGAGAGATAGTAGCTAGGTAACATGTGTCAGGTCTATGCCCTAGCCTTAGTGTGTTGTCAGTCTTGTTTGTTGAGTCATGGTGTACCTTATTTTAATGTTATTTGATTTTGAAAGGCAGGTGTTTATTAGATGAATTTTTAGAATAATTGCATTGGTTGAAAGTGATGATTATTTTATATTAAATTAAAGTTATGCTTAGATGTTATATTTAAAGTTATTAATAGAATTTAGCTTAATTAAATTTAAATTATTTAATTAATTAAATTTAATCTCAAAAGGGTTGAATTTAGTTATTTAATAATTAAATTAATTAATTAAGTTCAATCTTGGATTAAATTAAATCAAAAGAAATTGAAAGATATTGAAATTGTATTTTAAATTCAAAGTGGGTTTTCGAAAAATGGAAAATTAAATTAATATGTAATATTCAATTTTGCATGCAATTAGATTTAGGTTGTCTAAGATATTTTTGATTGAGGACTGAAGTGCATGTTTAATTAAGAAGGAGAGTTGATTGAAAATTCATTGATTCAAGAAGAGGTTTTTGGGGAAGAAAAGAAAGTTTATGGAAAGCAGAGAAGAATTTTTGGAAAAATTTGCACAGAGAAGGGTTTGAAGAAAGTTTTGATTGTAGAATTGATTTGAAGAAAGTTTGTTTGCATTAATTGAGTTTTGGATTGGATTCATTGCACGATTGAAGAAAATTCAGGAGATCTTTGGAGGAGGCTTGCATCATAAATTCATCTTTTCTTGTAGCTTTGAAATCTAGGTTATGTTCTGTGTTTTTTCTTGTTCTTGTTTGTTTAAAAACAAATTTATATTGTTTAAATAAACTGTTGTTGAATTCATTGGGAATTAGGATTTGTTAATGGAAATTAGAATTAAATTAATCTAAAATTTGGGGAAGAATGTATAAATATACTGTAGGATTTAATTTTGTAATTGAAGAAATTGTAGAATCATTGTTAAATTTAAATCTTAGAATTGTGCATCAAAAATTTAGATTGTTGTAAGAGATTTTACCCTTTTAGAAAACAATCAGATGTGGTTTTGAAAACAAACCCTCTGTAGAAAATTTGTAATGGAGAAATTTAGATCCCCATTAGTTTTTCTATTTTTGTATTGTTTATAATTTAAAGGTATGATCTTAAAAAAAAATCAGTTTTTAATAATATGTGAAATTTAGAAAATCATTTTGGAAAATTTTATTAATTTCCTGTAACTTGTTATTTTTATTTATTTTCTCAATTTTACCAGTAAATAAATATCGGTTTAAATATATATATATATATATATTCATTATATGTATTACTTTATAATGTAAATATACATATAATAAATATATATATATATATATATATATATATATATATATATATATATATATATATATATATATATATATATATATATATATATATATATATATATATATATATATATATATATATATATATATATATTCTATTTGAAGATTGTATTTAAAGTTTTTATTTATTTTACTGTCGTCATCCGTATAGCTTTCCTAGGAAACAAATTTCGAGAAAATTCGTTTTAAAAAAAATGTGTTAAATTTCGAATTTTGCATGAGTTTTTTTTTTTATTTTATTGTTTTTCTTTTGTTAAGAAAATTTATTGACATAGTGGTTGGTGGGGACAGATGAACCCCACCGCCAAAACTTCCCCATGGGAAGGACGCACTCTCCATGGGGAGTGCGGCCTCCCCAAGGTTCGTCGGCCGTTGTACATTATGTACAATCGGCATATGTCTGTCGCAGGGGTACCGGCAGTACCGTCCGTTGGACGGTGTATCGTTCGGTCACCGTCACTTTTTTTGTTATTGCAAATAAAATCTCGAATTTAGAGTTTTTGTTTTTATATTATTATTTTTATATGGTATTCTTTTATATAGTTATAAATTATGTACTTTTTATATTAAATATTAATATCTAATATTTAATATAAATATATTTTTATATAGGGAAATTAGTGTTTGACTGTGAACTTTATACAAATTTAATTAATTTGACAGACTGGTAATTTTTAATAAAAAAGAAGGTCAAAATTAATGCATAATGTAGGTTTTTATTTTTAAATATAGTGTTGAATATAAATATAATATATGTATTTAAATATATAAATTATGCTGCATATATTTTAGGTATATTTATATATGTAATATTCTGTTTTAGGCATGTGGTTGTATGCAAAGTATTTAACTATTGATTTAAAATTGAAACAATTAGTGTGCATGGTGAGATAGATAGAAAAAAGATATTTATTTTAATGGAAGAGATTATTATGTTTCGATGAAGATTTAGAAGGATATTATTTTAATTTCTACGAGATGCATTAATTAGGGAAATGGATTTAAGATATCTGAATATAGTGTATTTCCATACTTGTGCTTTTGATATTAAATTTCCTTATGTTGATTATGTTGGGAAAGGGTGATTTGTGTTTTAAATTGTAAAGTCTTCCAGAGGTTATGGGTTGGTTCCTTGTTATGTCTATCATTCATTTTCCCTTGGGTAGTGCTTTAAGTGTTTTGTTTCCTCCTAGTGTTGGAGTGGATTTCGTTAAGTATTGCCTCCTAGAATAGGAGAGTTTGCGTTGTTCTGGTCAGTAGCACCTATGATACCCTTGGAGTCTAGATTTGAGTAGCGTGTTATCCATTAGAAGAGTAGCTTTTGTTAGGGGCCGGAGCCCAAAGAGGTAAACCGGGTAACCTTCAGAAGTTATTTAAACAAGTGATAATTAAAGTAGTGTACTTAGAAGATTAGGACTAACTTCTCACTAATCAAGATAATTTTACCTCACTCATAGACACAAGGGATCGTTTAGACTTGGGATGAGTGGGAAGGCTTGGAATGGCAAGGTCAACTATTTTGTCCTCACGAGAGATAGTTGATTCCACATGAGTGAGTATGAGGGCTGGGATTTGGTTGAGGTCACCAGGATTACCGGAGCCTATGAAGAATGCCCAGAGGAGATCTCATGACAAACCTTGCAATGACACTTTGTCTAGGATAGCATTGAGATGTTTGTTGTGTGTATGAGTTCTTTATCATACTTGATTATATTATGCCTGGAAGCAATGTAACCATGTTAGTGTTAGACTTTTATTGTGTATGTATTTGGTTGGGTCAGTATGTGTCAGTTTGAGTTTTCCTTTGGTTAGAGGTAGTAGATTCTTTTTCCATGTTGTGTTGTTACTATCTCCTAGCATGGGGGGTGGGCCTTCGGGTACCACTTGGTTGGGTGGAACATGCACCATAAACCGTTGGGTCCCCCTTGTCAGTTTGAGTTTTCCTTTGGTTAGAGGTAGTAGATTCTTTGTCCATGTTGCGTTGTTACTATCTCCTAGCATGGGGGGTGGGCCTTCGGGTACCACTTGGTTGGGTGGAACATGCACCATAAACCGTTGGGTCCCCCTTGATCTTCAGTACATGGTGGCAAGACATCTAGTTGGACAGCTCGTGGTTCTTATATCCATTTCTTGCAATGTTGTATTTCAAAATGTATTAAGATAATTTTACCCCTCTTGTATTTATGAGGTGGATGTATGTAATTGTAACACTTATGTATTTATGACTCATTTTGAGAATGAGTGTTGTAATCAGTTAATCATGTAATGGATATATGTTATGGATATTATATTCTTATCTTGATATTTATTTATGTTGAACGAATGTACTACTTGAGTTATTTTGCAATGAATTTTGAATTGATGTTTGTTAATCAGGATTTAAGTAATCTTGGTTACTTAACCTTAGGGGATGTTGTCAATTATAGATGAATATGTATGCTTAATTCACTTTAATAAAAAAAATTAGTACGCTTTTATAGTGAAATGAAACTTCCTCTAGGGCTGCGTGGCGGAGCATTGCATGAATGGTGTTGATGTGTTTCTGTTTTTGTTATTTGCTTTCATGCTAAATAATTCTAACATATTAAGAGTTAATTAAGTTGATGTGGATCTGAATTTTTATGGGGATTTTAGATGTTTTAATGTACATCTGATTGACCCCCCTCTTAGTTATCTTGTGTGCATTCAACACGTAATATAAGGATTCCAGTCTACCATAGTCAAAGGAGGTGATCAATTACAATATGTGCATTTTTCAAATTTGATGCAGTGATGGTCAGAGAGTGTGAACATGATTCATTCATGGATCTCCCCATCTTTCCACTTTTTGTTATAAATGAACCATGGAGGAAAGAAGATACTTGTTCTAACAATGGTTAGTGGCTTGCAATAATTTATGTACTATTAGGCACATCTTCAATTATAACCATCTTCTTAATTGATGTAGAGTCCTTATCAGATTCTTACACTCTTACTTCCACTTGCTTTTATTTTACCGTTAAACTAAGACCTAGTCCTCTTCCTATATTTTTGGGGAAGTTGAAAATTACTTGTAGTTTTCTTTTAGTTATGAAATAACAAGATTCTCAAGGATCCTTTATATGTCTGATATTGTGAGAGTTTGGATAGCTAGATTTCCTATATGAAATAGATCTAAATATAAATATTACCGATTAGATACTTTGTTCTTAATTTTTGTACATTTAATTTGTAATAAAGAAGAAGATAACATTTTCATGAATTTGTAAGTTAGGACTTGAAGAAGAAGTTTGTGAGATTGTAACAACTCAAGAAAGGGGCACTACTGCAATATCCTTATAGTTCAAATTATTTAGTTACAGCAGAATACATTTTTGAATTATATTCTTATTTACATTTTGTTGAGTTGTGGAATAAATAATTAATTATTGTTGAATTAAGCTACAACATAGTGAGGCATTAATTTATTGTTTGTGTAGGAATAGTTACCTTTAGTTATTATAATAGTTTCCCGTAATAATTTTTGGGTAAAAGTACAAACCCGTGTTACACTCTATAAAGGAATCAATCAACACCAATAAAAATTCTCAACTTCGAACACATAAAAGTGGTCTTTATGATTTGAATTTAAGAATGATGTAAACTAATGAAACCTAGAACTCTTGATGAAGTTTATTCCTATAATTTTTGAGAGTTTTTTTTTTTTTAAATTATTATTATTTTTATCAATTTAAGAGCAGATTTTGAAATGTTGAAAATTTTAAGAAAAAGTGGTGTTTAGTTGACATCAAGAAACAAATAGAAAAAAACTTCATTTTCCCCTAATTTTTTTTCTCCAAATAGGTAATTTCAATATCTACTGCATGGGAAAAAATGAAATTTTGATATATATTTTTCTCATAATAATGTTTTAAAGTCAAACTTACCAGAATTTGATAGTTTTCATTTGACATCAACTATTGTCTACATTTTTTTTTATCATTTTCAAAAAACAAATTATACCCTTTTGAAGAGGATTCTCTCCTCTAGTGCACCATATATTTTTAAATTTTTTTTTAATATGTTTTACTATTTTTTAATTTATAATCAACCTCCTTTTTAACTTTAACAACCTACTTGCATTATTTTTAAAATATGTATATTAAAACTAATCAAAATGTCCAAGGGTTTGATCTTAGTTGTTTAAAGCATTGAATTCTCAATGTGGACACCCAATTTTGAATCTCAGAGGGGCATCTATGTTGGAATTCTAAGTGGTGACTCTTGGTCTTCCTTAGTTGGCTTTAGTGGAAGTAGTTTCTAAATAAGTGGATTTCTAAGATGTTACTCTTGGTCTTCCATGGGTTATTTCTAGTGTGGTTTCTCAAAAGGAGCTATTATGTGTTGTTCTCATGTTGCTCGTATGAGCAAAATAATATTGTAAATGAATATCAATACAAAAAAAGCTAATCAAAATATCAAAAAAATACATATTTGGATTCACCACTCTGAGATCTACAAATGGGTGTTTTCATTTTTTAATTTTTATATCATTCTAACTGAAGAAATATTTAGTTGAAGTTGAAAGTTTCAAAAAATTCTAAAAAAGGTTGAGTTGGCTACCAACTAGGATGCCACATAGATAGTTTCAGTAGAAAGGATTTCGATCAAAAGGGTTTCGATTGAATCCCTTTCTATCAAAACCTTACACATAAAATGAGTCACATTTTAGAGTGACAAAGTGAAAAATTCAAAATTTTGAGTTTCAACTGAAAGGTTTCGCCCAAACTATACGTGCCACGTAGTTTCATACGAAAATGATGACCGAAACTATTTAGGTCAAAACAGTCTTGCTCAGAACTATTTAGTTGGCTGAAAGTGTGACACATGTTTATTTCTAGATATTATTTATCTGATTTTTTTTCTATATATAGTTACTTCAAATAAGTCGCTTCGATGAGTTTAGGTCAAAATATTTTCATTCAGAACTATTTAGCTAGATGAAAGTGTGACACGGGTTTGTTTCTAGATATAATTACTTCAATTAAGTCACTTCAATGAGGTTTATTTTTATTACTTGTCTATACACAATCAATTAGGAAGCTTTAGGATTCTCAGTTGTACATACAATGCCAACACCATGTCAAAATTATGATTTCCTAGTTAATTTAAATGAAGAATCTCTAGTACAATGAATTGCTTAATAAGGGTGGTCTATTAAGTTGTATGTTTGTTATTTGCATAAATTAATTGAACATAGGGGGAGCTCTACAAGGGTGTTTCTATGTGAGAAAAGATAAATGGAATATCCAATATGATTGGAAAAATGGTATATAAGATTTGATTGTTTTATGGATAGATGAGGAGAAATAAAAATGAAATATGTTGAGAAATTGGCCAAGTCAAAGTAAAATAAGTCCAAGGAAGAAAGTAGAAAAATAAAATAAATGGTAGAGGAAAACCAAATATATATGAGAGGAGAAGGTTAAGAAGGAATGGATTTGAAAGCCTTAAAACATGCCAAATATAAAATATCCAAGAAGGAATGTGTATGAGAAGTGAAAGAGGGTGATACAAAAAGAATAAGGGAAGAAAAAAAAGGAGAATGTGAAGATTGTAGAGAAAGAAACCTTTTTAGAGACTCAAAATATCAGGAAAGAGGTTACTTCATTTTAACTAAGGAAATTAGATATGACCACTAGTAGAGTTAAGTTACCCTCTAGGCCATTTCATGGCTCACTACAAAATTTCAAATAAATCTAGGGTAGGAAAAATATAAAACTATATATGTGAGTAAATCACTTGGGGTTGTACAACATAAAAAATGAACAAATGGATACCCTTGATTGATGGATATTGTTATTAAATAAATTCCTTGTATATATTATGTAGAAGAGAATCTAGCATGACTAGATGAAGAGGTTCACAAAGATGAAGGAAATTATTCATAGAACTCTTCACATGCTCAACATAATGCAAAATTTATATGACCCTAAACCTTTATTAATAGTGGAGATATAGGTAGAAGAAACGATACATATCTTAATTGAAAACTCAAACCCTTATAAGGCTAGGAAGATGAAGATTAGGAGTTAGGTGATGCACAATACAACACATAATAAAAGGCACTATTGTAGAAAGAGATGAAGAAAGATGGAGGAATTTTTGTTAATAAATTTGGACCTAGTTAAGAATGTGTGGGATGATGAATTGGCATGCTTTTCATTCTTCCTATCTTGGCTAATGATTAATGTAAATGGTAGAAATAAATAGAATAGTTCACCATAGTGGCTAAAAATATGATCTACATGAAGATTGAGTTAAGGCTAAATGAAAGAGACTATTCTAGTTTGTTGACTAATATATAGGTGAACAAACATGTGCAAAGAGGGCACAAATTGGTACATAAATGAATAAATATGGGTTTTTCATAAACCACCGTTTGGAAGTTCAAAATAAAATTTTAGTTGATTATTGTGTTTTCATGGAAAAGTTTCATGATAATGGGAGGACCCTTCCTTTTCATTGTTGAGGTTTTCATAGAGCTAGTAGAGATAACATTGGTTGGTGTGTTGGATAAGAGTTTGTAGAATTAAAAGGATTTGGTCAGATTCTTAATATTAACTGTAAGGATGTTTTTACAAGACCATGTAATAATTTTATTGGACATGATGATCTCACCTAAATTTATACTTTTTGGATAGGTTTATAGAGATGTACAAAGAAAAAAATGTGAGTTGCGACAACATATTCTCTATATAGTATCTACATAGTTGAGTTAGTAAGTTCAATATCCTTAAGCCTTTTATCTCAAAGGATGAGACATATTTATACATTCAATTGAATTGGTTTTAGAATCCTCATACACCATGAAGTCACTTTAAATATAGAAAAACCTTAGATATGTCATATAAACAACACATAGAAGTGGAAATTTCTCACCTATGTAGTGTAGTACAATAGTGCAAGTTATAATCCAAGATAAAGGAAGAAGATGCGACATGTATAATACTCATGTCACTAATTTTAATATATTGGATTATTTTTTTGATGTTGCAATATGATAATCATATAATAGGACAATAGATGTAAGGCACAAGAAATGCATAACAAAATATTGTGTTGAATGAGATATCATGTGGTCTTATTGTACTATGGATAGATATATAATGAATACATGAGAATTTGGAGTAGGAATTTATATGTTTTCTTTTATAAATATGTGGAAATATATGAAATATCTAGGACCCACTTATTTCTTTGTGTAACAAGCATGCTTCATTATTTTAACATTGTAATTGTGATCATTTTCCATTTGTGATATACTATCTCCAACCTAGTTCAAGATCTTGTAAGTCGATGTAATCAAGTCATAATTCCAATAACAATGGTCTAATTATCATGCTTATACTTTACTTTGAGTTAAGAGGTTGCTTCTATAATTGGTCATGATTTGTGATCAACTCTTACTGTGTTAGAGAGTACATTAATTTATTGTTTTAGAGTTCAATTATCTAGTTGAAGACTACTTAGAAGACCACTTAGAAGACCATGATGGTAATTTTGTAAAGTGTTCATTTGATAATTTGGTTGATGGGGATATGATAATCCCTTGAATAAAACCAAGTTTTAAAGATACTCCTACCTTTTGGGGCAATGTTAGTTACATGAGATGAGACTACCTAATGATGGGTTACTTCCCATGGGACTAATTTCATTCTCTTTTATGAGTTGGATTATCTAGGCTAGTGTAAGATACTTTGAAGTAGAAGACCATTATCAGATTTGTTGAAATCAATTAATATTTTTAGCTTTGGACATGTATCCACATAGATTGATAGTTCTCCATATTTTATAAATTAATTTACTAGAATCCATTATAGGGGATGTCAAAGCTTCTCCTGTTTGGATTGAATACCACCTTTTATTTATAAAATCCAAGTTAAGTTTTAGGATGGATTTAGAATATGGAAAACGCATATTTTATGGTCCCATTGAGCTACCCATTTTTGTATTGCCTCAAAATTTCACCCAAGATAGTAATGAAATCAAATAAGACAGGAAAAAATCACAATATAAAAGCTACAAAAATTAAGACATAACATACCTTTTTATGCACAAGGTGCTACGAAACCAACCATGACACACTTGGCATGCACACCAATAAACTAAGCATGGTGATGTTAGTAGAATACTTCAACTAACTCAGGTCAAGGTGGTTGAGTTAACAAGTTACAATACGAGGAAGAGGAGTGAATTTACAAATACACCTACAACTCTCACAAAGTTTCATAGAATTAGATCTTAGAGTTTGGGGTACCATTTATATTTTTTAAAACCTCAAACTTTAGAGTATAAGTTGCAAACTAAAATTTTCAAGTGTTCACATCGATTCCAAGTCTTGGTAACCTCTAACTTGGGTTTTAGACCTTGAATAGAAAAATATGGCCATGAAAATTTGATCTCTATCTTTGAACTTCAAAGGTTGAGCACTTTAGACCTCAAAGTTTGACCTGCATATTAAAGAATCCATACTTTAGAGCTAGAAAAGACACCTTACACCATGTAAATTGCATGGACAACTTTGAATCTTGAGAAAAATGCAATTCAAACTTAGAGTTTGATTTACATTTTTCATCCTAAAAATACAAGAGGAACTTTAAACTTTGACCCTATTGAAATTTGAACTATGGAATCCAAATTGTAAATGTTGGTCTATAGAAAAATAACACTAAAAATAATAACATATTTTTTGCAAGTAATATGGCATAATTTCCTCAATTTTTGTGCAATACATAAGTGACTTAGGCCAATAATTTGAGCACTTATAAGCTCTATGTTGATCAAATAGGAACCTGCAAAAAAGGATATGGTATCCAAAAATACAATGAAATGAATAGCATAATGTTAGTATCATCAAAACATGGAAATCAAGATAGGATTATACAACATACAAAAATGAGCATAACAAGAGATACAATTTCACATGTAATATGTACTCAAATAATAGAATGATAGTTAAAAAAATTCAATGAAACCACCATCCCTATAATAGGTAATTTATGATGGATTACAAATTTAAGTATAGATAAAATACTAAGCCAATGAGTGACAAAGTCTTGAATATACACATTTCTCAATAAATAATATTATAAAGAGCTACCTTACCACCACATTAAAATATATTTTCATACTCTCCATACATATCCATCGATCTAACTAGCCCCAAAAATGGTACAACACTATCCAACCATGTGGAACTATTAGGCCCATCCCTCTAAACTAAGAGAATATAAATTGGGCAATCATACACACTCATAATACAATTATAGGGAAGTAAGAAATCATGGAATCAAATATGCCAAGAATATAAATCATAAAAATACAATACATAAGAGGATAGAAGGATCATGGCCTCCAACCAATAACACAAGACAACATGGTAATAACCACAAAAATCAAAGCAATGAGTTACCTCAATATCACACTCAAGAAAGGAAATTGCAAGGACACTGGGTACTAACCACCCCAAAAAAGGAAGGGATCTACTAAGTATTGGAAGTAGAGTTTCATTATTAACTTGTGTGATTTCCTTAGGGAATTCAAGCATAAGTAATGACATAAGTACTATCTTGTGTGGTTCTATCGAGGCCTTGAGATACAACTAGATTATACAACTATTCTTGCATGATTTCCTTAGGGACTTCGATGCAATGATTGTCATAGTTATTTATTATGTGATTCTCTTAGGACCTTCATGCACAAGTATGTATAACACTATATCTTACTCAATTCTCCTAGGTCCTTTGGCATAAACAAAGTCTTAATTTTTTTAATTCATTTTATTTTAGATATTTGAATCATAAAATTCATTTTATTATTATTTTTTATTAACCATACAAAACTTCATATTGGGTCAGATCCCCAATTCTACAAGGATGACATGGTTCCACTCTAGTAACATTATATCCAATCCTAGGTCCAAAAGTCAACCTTTGACCATAAAGTCAAGGCATAGAAAATGAGGTTAAAGTTTGTGATCCTTATACCTAAAAGGTTGAGAAAACAAAAGGAACGAGGAGACTCTTTGTCCCACAAAATATTAAGAAACACAATATCCTAAAATTTGAATTTCTTAAATTCATGTTTCTGCAAGCACATCACCATTCATCTTTAACCGTTGATAAACCATGAAAAAATTGTTAAAATAAAATTTATAAATTTTAAAAGTCTAAATATACCCTTATCTTCCTAATATGGAAGAATCTGCACTTTTTCAATAACATAAGAAATTGGAATTTTTTTCCCAATTTAACGACAACAAATTAAATTTTTAAAGAATAGAAAATAAAATTTATTATATATTTAGATTTCCATTGAAACCTAAGAATGAAATACCATATAATAACCATTTAATGTGCACATGGGAGAGAGCTCAACCACTAATCGTAATTCAAAATATAAAAAGAGTTATACCTTGATGTTCAATGTTATTTGAAGAATTTTTTTCCTCCACATACACAATAGGAATTTTTTCAGATTTTTCTTCCATATCAAGTGTGGCAATCCAAAAGATATCCCAATACACTTTCAAATCATGAAAAGCTTCAAAAAATAAAGAGCTAGAGAGTTTTTCAAGCAAGATAAAATATAATGAAAAATGGGTTTTTTTCTTTCATTCAAACCCTTTCAAAAATCCTTAATCCCCTTTTATCTTATCTTTTCTTTTCATTACCAAGTTATTTCCATAAGTCGATATAACTAATTAGATATTTCACTCAAATATATTTTCTAAATAGTATATACATTTTAGGAAATCACTAACATTTACAATTCAATTCAGTTATTTTTTTCCAAAAGAGTTAAAGCATACAATTTAATCAATTTGGATAAGGCATAAACTTTAAATATTCTTTCCAATTTCAAGCCCCATTTTAAATCATCATAATATTTAAATTTATAGGACAATTCCATGATGATAATTAAATATTTAATATTCACATTTAATATATAGGTAAATTGAAAACACTCCATAATAAGTAAATGAAAAAATGAGATACATTCAAATAGAAATTGGGAGATGAAATAAACACACATAATGAGAACACACACATTACTAGTTTATTCACAATATGTGGATCCATAATTTAATTCAATTTAGATCATATCATAAATATCACAAGATATATCTCAAAACTAAAATCAAGTGAGATGGAGAGATATACATGTTTTTATCCAATCCAAACCATCTCCAAACAACCAATAATGGGGAAAATTTTGATCTACATAGTCAATGAAATATTAGGCATGAATGATCCAAACAAGATAGCTAATGCACAATATAACGTTAATAAATGCATCAACTAAAATTCATTCTCTTGTCACAAGATCTAAAAATATAAACGTAGGCATCGATAATTAGAATACGAATGGTATTGAACTAGATTGTATAATCCATCACATCTAATAGATATAGTGAAAATAGCGAATCTAAACACTAAAATAGTCCAAACACCTATATAGTCACCATGTATATATCCCACAATACATAATTGAATGTTAGATGCTAATAAAAAAGGATCATTAATAAATTATATTGTATTACCTATATTGATGGTAATACAAAACCTCATTGAGAAGTATAGAATCAAAATATATATATACAAGTAGTAATACAAGGAACATAAGCATGAGTCATTATATCCTCCCTTTCTAAGATTATGATTACCCATGAAAGCCCTCAAATATGTGAGGATAAACAACCTCAACTTGGTAGCATCCTCCTATGTAGTTATCAAATCATACAGAGGGTCGCATTGGACCCTTGAGCTATGTATCAACCTTGAAGTCTCAACCTTTGGTGTTGCAATATACAAACATTCTCCAAAAAGAGTTGTATTCATTTCTCGTACTACAAGTCACCCTAATCAAGAACACGTGTCATATAAAAAATATGTTAAGTATAAAAACATGAAACACAACATAGATGTGAGAAATATTGGGTGGCAAGGTGTCCAAACTGCTGATTTTGTTATGCAAAGAAACATTTCTCATCTCTTCACAATAGATCCTCTAATAACATAGAAATACACCCATAGTTTTTGATGAAATTTAAACAATATACTATGTTCCCCAAAAATGATTGCACTTGATATAGTGTCTCTAATAACTTTGATTGCACAATGATTACCACATTCACTAGATCTACCAAAACCCTATCCTTGAATGTAATATGATCAAGAATTTTGCCAAATTGTGTCATGAAAGTACACTTTTTTGAATTGAGTGCAATGCTCAATTGGTGGCATCGTTCAAGTGTCTAGTACATGAATACTTATGGTGTTCCACCATTCCATAGACTATCTAGTCATCTAGATACACATATATGAAGTCATGGATGAAATAATTGAATATGTTTATTGCTATATGTGAAAATAATATTGAGGCATTTTTTAGCCTAAAGTGTATGAAATTATATGCAAAAATTCCTCATTTAGTAGAAAAATTATTTTTAAACATATCTTCCTCTTTGCTTCACATTTGATAGTGTCCAAAAAACCATATATGAAAGTAAGTGCCTCTCTTCTAACAAATCCTTCCAAAATCTCCTTAGTCAAGCATGGTAAATATTTTTGTTGCACATGCATTATTTAGTGCATGATTTTTTTATACATATCCTTACTCACCCTCCTTCACCTCTACATTATTTCATGATGAAACATATTCTAATCATTTAGTGCATGGTATTATATTCATATCCTTATTCACTCTCCTTTACCTCCACATTCTTTCAATATGACACATCTTCTAGTTGTACATGAGTCTAATATACCTTGGGAAGGAATTTTACAAATATATAAAACGTGAGTTCTTTCTTCTAAAATGGAGATGCATTGTTGAATACAATGGATCTAATTCAATACTCATTTATAAGATAGTGTACTTCAACCTTCTCCAACTTCTACAATATAGTGGAAGATACATTTTTATACATGTGATACTTAATATAGACTAGTTATCAATTATCCAAGCATAGATTCACATGATACATTCATTAGCTTCAAAAATTAAATGAATATTGTGCAACACACACATCATGGTGTTTGTACACCTTCATACAATGTTTCACAATACTTGGTACATAGTGCTTGCACACAGCCACACAACATTGCTAACGTGCATAGTGTCATCCTACACATGGACACACATTCTTATTCCTAGTCAAATCATACACAGGACACATAGAAGCATCTACACCATTATAAATTCCACCATACAAGTAACACATCTAACATCCTTTCTACCACATGATTTGTCACTATATGAGTTTGGCATAGTACCATATGCACATGACCTTTGGTGGAATTTGTGCCATAGAATATGATACCATATAGTTTTGACACTTGGCATCATCACATCTACATGTGCCACATAGTCACATACATTGCACATTTTTTAGCATCTACTTGGAGCATAATTGGTTGCATATTTGTACTATTATGTATAAATACATATATTATACATCATGCATAGTTCAAGAGGAACTTACACTTTCACATTTGAACCATCTATAAATTTTCTATTTTTCATTCTAAATGGAAGTGGAATATCTACCAAAATCCTTTTTTGCATCAAATGTGTATTTGATTTTGATTTTGATTTTTTATTTGTGTAAATTATATGATATTGTCCATTACAAATAATACACAAGATCATGAAAAATGCGCACACACAAGGAGACAAGAAGTGGGCCCATAAAGATCGTCTTTCTCACAAATCTGTGGAAGAAAATGTGAAAGAATTTGTAGATAAGGTTCTTGTTCAACTTACCTTTCTAGAAGATGTTTTGCATGCGCAAATTCAAGATCTTAAGGATCATGCTAATTTGTAAGTTTTGGAATTTCCTTCCTTCTCTCAAAATTTTAAAAGATTTATTATTTTCTAAGTGGGATGGGGCTAATTAGATATTCTATATAGTTCAAGGTAAGGGATTTTTCATTGTATTTTTCTCCACAAAGCTACAATGAGATTTGATCTTAAAGGTTAAATCATGGTTTTTTGAGGGAGTTGGGTTATACACTCAAGCATGGGTCCCAAATTTTGATCCTTTGTCTGCTGTAATGCAATTTTTTCCTTTTTGGATTCAATTTCCTTCGCTTCTGTTAGAATATAAGGAACAACGTATAGTGGAAACCATTGCTAATTGGGGATTTTTGTATGTCATGAAATGGATTTCTTTAGAAATCCACATATATTAGGGTTTGTGTTTTTCTTAGCACCATAAAGGCCTTTTCGTCATCATTGAAGATAAATTTAAATTTTGGAACTTGGATGAAGGAAATCCTAATTGAGAATCCTAATAATGTTTTTACATGTTGTCACTTATTGGGACATTCAGTTCAGTAGTACTTAGAAACACAGAAAACCAATGATTTAGGGGTTTTGCCACTTACTCAAAGTCAACCAAAAGTTGATACAAATATGGTGGAAATAGTTGTGAAAGAAAGTGCAGTTGTTTTAGGGGACTTAACTCTCAATAGAAGTCAAATTATTGATATAAGCAAGGCTGAAAAGGATAGGAAGGGAAAATTTGCAGTGTTAGATTCTTTTCAGTTTGAAATGGGGTTTTCCCCTGTTCTATCAAATGCCATGGGTGTCATTTTTATACCACAAGATCTGGGTACTTTTAATGGTAGTCTTCTTTAGAAGGAGGTAATTGAACCTATTTCTTATAATAGATCCTCAAAAAATGAAAGGATCTTAATGTTTGTAGTGAATTTTCCTAAGGTTTGGTGGACTAAAATAGAGATTTCACCATTTGAAAGGTCTCTATGTTTATATACACCAAACATCTATATTGAGAATGAGCATTAGTTAAAAGGAATAGTTTCAAAATTGATATGGGGAAAGACTCTTTTTTCTAATAACGAAAGAGAAATTCCCAAAGTTTGTTGCTCCCATTTAATTTCTCATAGCAAACAAATTTCTGATTTTGTTTTTACAGATTCAAGGGTGAGCAAGTTTGATTCCCAAATATTGCATGAGTTGGATGAACATGTAAGTATGGAAAATTGGGTAGACCATATTGTGAATATGGTAGGATCATATTTATTTGATGAAATTGTAGAGGAAGTAAATAAGGAGGATGGGGAAGTGATGTCAGGAAAACCTCTAACAATTTCTGTAGAAGATACAAAAGAAACTGAAGATCTAGAATTAATGACTAAACACATAAATGTTAAGGATAGAAATGAAGAGTATGATAGTGGTTTTGATTTCTCAAAAAAATTATCTATCAGTCAAACACCTCTTTTATCTTTTGCAGTTAAATCTCTAGGTAAGAGAGGAAGGAAGTCAAATGCAAAAAGGATGCAGGAGGAGATTGCTTCTAGGATTCAGTTAACCTTAGATGGTAACATAAAAAAAATATTGAGGATAGAAGGTTTCTCTCCTCGATCGATATGAAGATTATCTCTTGGAATGTTATGGGTTTAAATGCCCCTAACAAAAGAGCCCAAATTAAACAACAAATAAATTTGTCATGGGTTGATATAGTTCTATTACAAGAGAGCAAGTTATCTAAGGAAATTTATGAAAATGCAATTACCAAGTGGACTTTATGGAAGTCTTTTCAAGATGTTGCTCAGGGGTCATTTGGGGGATTTTTAACTTTATGGAATACAAAAACTGTACATATGGAACCTATCTCTAATAATTCACATTAGCAATTGTTACGTGTTACTCATTTTGATTTATCTTTCTTGTTGGCCAATGTTTATGCACCAAACTCAATAGTAGGTAAGAAAAATATTTGGAAGGAGCTTGAGCTAGTATTTGAAAAATTAGGAGTAGAAAAAATTGTACTTGGAGGAGATTTTAATGCAATTTTTTCTCCTCATGAAAAGAGAAGAGGTATTTTTCCACCTCATAAGACTATGGAATATTTTACTAATTTTGTACATAATAATGCACTTGTGGATGTGCAACCATAGAAATAATGTATACATGGAAAACAAGAGGCGCAAATTTCTGCAAATAGCTGTCAGGTTAGACACATTTATAATATCTTCAAACTGGGTAGTAGATAAGTATGTGCAAATGTCTGAAATTTTACCATGGATGGGATTTGATCATTTTCCTACTTACTTAAGTCTTGCAGCCACTAATTCTCCTTAAAATTGGATAGCTTCTTTTAAGTTTGAATCAATGTGGTTTAGACATAGTGAATTCATGCCTTTATTGAAAACATGGTGGTTGGAAACACCGTATGAGAAAGGTTCCATCATGTATAGATTCTGCATGAAAATGCAGTTTTTTAAATGAAAAATAAAACAATGGAATATACATGTGTTTAAAAATATTTTTCATCAAAAAAATCTGATTTCCAAGCAATTGATAGATGTAAATGAGCAGATTATAAGTTAGGGGTTGACTCTGTAGTCTTTTGAGCTTCAAAAAAGTCTTCAATTAGAATGGGAAGAATTAATTTTGCGTGAGGAGGTGTATTGGCATCAGAAATCTCATGAATGGTGGCTTAGAGAAGGTGATAAGAATACCAAATTTTTTCACTTGTTAGCTCAGGTTAAGAAATCTAAGAATGCAGTGTTTCGAATCCAAGAAAGTGCATTGGGAAAGTGGTAAAACTATGAAGTGGACATATAGAATGATGGGATTAAATTATTTTCTAGCTTATTATCAACACCAATACAACAATCAGATCGGATTGGAATTGAAAGAGAAGACATGTTGCAAGCAATTCCTACACTAGTCACTGAGCAAGATAATGTACAACTTAACAAGATTTTTACTCTTGATGAAGTGAAAGTAGTTGTTTTCTCACTCAAGCCTAATAAGGCTCCAAGACTAGATGGTTTTACAGTAATGTTTTTCCAAAAATGCTGGGATTTCATAGGAAATGATCTTCTTAAGGCCTTGGAAGAGTCTCAAAAATATTGTTCCATGCTTAAGCAGTTTAATGTAACACATATTGCATTAATTCCAAAGGTAAAGGATCCAAAGTATTTCTCAAAATTTTGACCTATATCTCTTTGTAACATAGTTTACAAGATATTTACAAAAGCAATCTATCTTCGATTGTTGCCCATCATTCCTAAATTAATTTCAGAAGAACAAGGTGGATTTGTTCCTAGTAGGGAGACATCGGAGGGTGATTTAGTGGAACATGAGGTATTGCATTCAATTTAATTGCACAAAATATCTTCATTTATCATCAAGCTTGAATTGATGAAAGCTTATGATAAAGTGGATTGGGCTTTTCTTATTCAAGTATTAAAGAAATTTGGCTTTAGTAATAAATGGTGCAAATGGGTCTTATCTTGTTTGAATGGTGCAAAATTTTTAGTTCTAATTAATGGTACAACATCAGATTTTTTTAGTTCTACTCAAGGTGTGAGGCAAGGTGATCCTTTATTGCCTTTTTTTTCATAATATTGGTTGAAGCTCTTAGCAGGACAGTAAAAAAATCACACTTGCAAGGTTTGTGGAAGGGTATTTCAATACCTTCCACTGATGTATCAATAAAACATTATTTTTTTATGGATGACACATTATTATTTGGTTCAACTCAACTTCAAGAGGCTAAGTACATTAAGGCTATTTTAGATAAATACTCACTTGCATCAGGTCAAAAAATAAATGCAGAAAAATATAAGATATATACTTTTAATATCAAATCGGGTTTACAAAAGAAAATTATTAATCATCTTGGATTTCAAATAGCAAAATTGCCTTGTAAGTACCTTGGGATACCATTCTTTACTGGTGCAAATAAAGTTTCTTATTGGGATAAAATCATTCAAAGTATTCAAAATAGGATTGCAACATGGAAGGGTAGGTGGTTGTCATTATTTGGGCGTATATTATTGATAAAAGCAGTCCTTTTTGCCATCCCAAATTTTTATATGGCTATACTAAAAGCACCAAAGTCTGTGATTTTGTTCATTGAAAAATTAATTAGGGATTTTTATGGAAAGGGTAACATGGACAACAAAAATATCTCGCTTAATTTATTGGAAAATCTTTGTGAAGATAAACTAAAAGGTGGTGTTGGGATACATAAATTATCATAAAGAAATCAGGCATTAGGTGCAAAATTAGTGTAGTATATGTATGCTAATCCACACATGAAATGGTGTAAACTTATGCAAGCAAAGTAATTAGATAGCACAGATCCAAAGAGAATATTTATAGTAGAAAATACACCACAAGGCTCTATAATGTGGAATTTGGTTGCATGTAGTAATGTAGTCACCCTGTACCTTGGGAAATTCAAGATGGTCTACAAGAAATTTTTTGGGTAGATTCTTAGGGAGGACATGCTCCTTTGAACACAGTACATAATCTGCAAAGTATTCAAAATATTCTTATCAGGGATTTAGGGGAGTAATGTGAGTGACTATTTTGAGAGCATAGATGAGTTTACTGGGAAAGTAAAATGGAAAGATGTTTCAAATATTGCTTGTACAGATGTCCAAAAAGTGGGATTCAAGAACTTTTTAAGTGTAAGGGTTTTTTTTTTAGGAGGAGAAGATAAGTTGATATGGGCTCCATCAAGATCTGGTATCTACACAATAAAAATGGGTTATAAGGAAATAATGTGTCAAAGGGAAAGTATCAAACCTCAAAGACCTTTATCTTTTTGCTAGGATTCAATAGTTTTGTCAAAAGTGGGATGCTTTTCATGGTTGGCGATTAAAAGGAGAATACTGACATGTGATAGACTTGCTAAACTTGGGATAGCAACTTAGTTTACATGTGTCTTATGTAATAATGAGCTGGAAGAGGTGAACCACTTGTTTATCCATTGTCCTTTTGCATCTCATTGTTAGTCTATTAAAAATAAATTAAGTTGGTATGTTCTATTACCAAACAATTTGTGGGACCTTTTTTCAAGCTAGCCAGTGTTGTATAAATCAACATTGTTTGCATGCATTTGGAGAGTGATTCCATCTATAGTATTGTGGTCCATTTGGTGGGAATGTAACAAAAGGATTTTTAGGAAGGAAAAATTGAAGGTTGAGCAAGTGTTGGCAAAGTTGGAAGCTTCAATAACAAAGATTACAAATTCATATGTTCAAAAAGCCAAAAGCATTGGGTCTTTATTCAAAGATTGGGATTCAAAGGTAATGCAGAAGTGGAGTAATATTGTTCTACCATTTTTAAAGGAATCTTACATTAGAATCCATGTTAGAAAGTAGACAAAAGAAAAATATCTTGGATTCCACCTACAGAAGGATTCTTCAAGTTGAACTTTGATGGTGCATCACGTGGAAACCCGGGTATTTCAAGGGTGGGGGTTGTAATAAGAGACCATAAAGGGTTAATAGTATTAGCCAAGTCAATAAAAATTCTGAGAGGAACAAATAATATTGTGGAGGCACAAGAATTTCTTCATGGGTTGAAACTAGCATATGATATGAAAATTAAAGGCCTGGAAATTGAAGGTGACTCATTAATCATTGTGAATGATTGTAAAGAAAGAAAAGGTTTTTTGTTGGAAAATCAGATATGTGTTGCAGCAAGTATGGAAGTTGCTGCCTAAGTTAAAAAATGTGCAAATTAAACATACTTATAGGGAAGGAAATCAGGTTGTAGAAAAAATTGCAAATACTGGGTATGAGCAAAATTAGAGTGTGCAGATATATGGAAATAGTATACAAAATATTTCTCAAGATTTGATTGAAATTATTAAAAGGGAAAGTGTTGGATTCTAAATAATGAAATGGAGTTATTTAAAGCACTTTGGTTATAGTGAGAATGTTAATCTTTGAAATTATTTTACAAAGCTTACAGTTTATATAATATTTTTTTAAGTAAAAGGGATTTTGTTAAGAAGTTGCAACGTTATTTTACCATTAGTATTATTTAAATGCAATGTGGTGGGTTACATCAGCATAATGTGATGATTCAGAAGTTTCAGGTATTTACTATGTTGTCATTACCATCAGTATTATTTAAATGCAATGTGGCGGGTTGCTTCAACATAATATGATGATTCAAAAGTTCCAGGTATTTACTATGTTGTCAAGGTGGATAGTATAATCTTTGTTCTGGTGCAGAGGTATGAGGAGTACATATTGTATAATAGCATATCCTTTCCCACATGGATATTTTTTTTGCACATGTAAATTGAGACACATAGGCATCTGATCACACAAGAAAATTTGTGTGGGTACTTACAGTTTGTCAGTTATGTTGAAATCAACACGTATGAGCCAAATAGGTGGCATCATCAACAGGCATATATGTAATATTCAGAAAATATCGTAAGGTGTATCCTTTTTATTAACATATTTTTTTGTTTTGTACGAATATGAGCTCAAATTTTGAATGTTTCTTGAATCTTAATGAATAGGCCATAGAAAATGTGAGGTGTATGCCAAGTGGGCATAATACACAAATAAGAATGCCATTCCTTAGCATCTCAACTGATGAAATTCAAATCATCTTTGCTTCATTTTTTGTGGGTTGTACAAGTGTACTTGTGCATAAAAGCTATTGTCTGAGGCTAAATATTTTCCAAAATTGAAACAATGCCAAAGCTAACATTTGTAATTACAAGTGTGCAATGCGCTAAATCAAATGACATCATCACAATTTTATCCATCTCACATAGTACATGTCGTAAAGGTATATTATAAATTTTTCTAAAAACTATTGGAATTTTATAGGAAATTGATGCAAGGCAGTGAAAAGAATTTAAAAATGCTTATCTTCAAGTAATTTCAACCGCGCAATATAGTTGTCAAGGACAAGCGGATTTCAAAGAAAACTTTTCAATTTTGAATATTATAGTAAATCCACAACTATATGAGGAGTCAGCCTGAAAATTCCTTCATCTTACAAGTTATGTAACATCAAAATGCGACAAAATGCCTCTCAGGAAAATATAGCTTTCAAGGTTATCTTTTCAGTGTTAGGGTGACAAGCTGGCACACTCTTTCAGTCATGAGCTTTAAGCATTTCAGCAGCATCAAAACAGTTGAATCTTGAGGTGCAAGTAGCAGGGAAAAGTGCAAATTTCCTTTTGTCCTCACTTCAAAGTTGGTATTTAGGCTTTCCAAAATCATTTGCAAATTCTCTTGGTATTTCAAATCAGAATTATTACAAGAGTTTCAAGGTTGTTTTCATGAAAGCTATCTTTGTTGGCTATGTTAGTTTCTACTTAATTAATATTCTATGAGTTCATGCCTTATTCTCTATTTGTTGAAAGCCATATACCAGTTTGTTTTGTTTTGTCGAAAGCCACATAGTAGTTTGGGAAACTGTGTTGACATTTTTGCATCTTGGGTCAATTGTGAGTGATTTCACCACTAGCATAGTTCTCAAAGGGCTTTCTTCATAATGTATTTGAGTTTTGGGCTCTTATCAATGGTGTTCTAGGTGTATCTACAATGGAATTTCTTCCAAGAAATCATAGAGAACCTTTTCAAGTGCAACAATGGGAATTGCCCTTCTCCAAGGGCTAGATAGAGAATAATTGTCTTATGTTTTTAAAACAGATTGTATACCAGTTTTCAAATGTGTGAAGGATATAATTGGAGACAAAATATTGCAGCCATCAGCATAGAGAATCATTTTTTCCTTCCAATTTGGTATCAATATTTGTTTCAAATGTCATGGATTTGAACCTGAACTATCAAGATATGTAGAAGATAGAAAATGTAGTCATTAAAGAGGTTTTCTTGCAAGAAAATTCTCTACTCACAAGTATTCAGAAGTATGACTTTTGGATTGGAGAAGCATACATTGGAGGTGTATTTCCTAGACACTACTTGCATCATAAAGTGAGTTTTAGAAAAATCTATACCAGTATTAGGTTGGAACTTGAATTTAACTCTTCAAGTTACCTAAACAGGGAGCTCAACAGGTATCATATTGAATTGGGTGACATGATAAGGAGCTTCAAA
Source organism: Sequoiadendron giganteum (assembly GCA_007115665.2). NCBI lineage: Eukaryota > Viridiplantae > Streptophyta > Pinopsida > Cupressales > Cupressaceae > Sequoiadendron > Sequoiadendron giganteum. The sequence continues at coordinate 536,204,917 of CM021101.1, forward strand.
ACCAAATATCATGCAATTTCATTCCTTCTTACACATCATTGTCATCAAGCAGCTTTAATCAGTCATCCAAATCCACCACAACAAGGAGAGGTTGAAACTAAAGAGTCAAATGCAGCACCAGGGCCATCAAATTCTCAACCACTCATTCAAAGGTGTCAACCAATCCTCCCAGACATGAACATTATTGAAAACTCTAAAACATATCCTACAACGAATTAGATTATGAGCAAAGAAGGGAAAGATTACAACTTCTCAGTACATAAGGCATGAAGTAAATTGTTAAAATGTATTGGTCTTTTTAAAAGTCAATTGATTTTGTTATTTTGGACAATTGACATCTCCATACTATTCCATATTTAGCAAGAATTTTATCCTCAAAAAGAAAGGGTCTATCAACTGTTGGCAATTGTTTGTTATACTCAAAATGTATCAGTTGATATTTTGTATCTATCTATAAAGATACTGCTAAGTAATATTGTAACCTTTACTATTACATAATATAAATAGTCGTCCTAACAACCTTTTATAAAAAAAAAAACATAATACACAAGATTGTCCCATTGGATTCAAATAATTAGTATTAGAGCCAAGCTCCTTTATTCCCATTTGAATGTGTCCACAACAACTAAAAGAGTTTGGTACATCCAGTTCAAACTTTTCAAAATTTAGATGAACATAAAAAATTAGAGAAAAATAGTAATGAATATGGACCAAAGGTTTTATCAAACACTCAAAAGAATTCTTAGTGCTACCATGGAATATAGTGCCAAGAAATATTTAGAAAAAGTGATTTAATGAATCAATTTAAAGTTATACTGCAATACCTCATATAGCTTGTTCCCATGGAACATCACAATCATTTCTAAGTTTGAGTGAATCTAGATATTCCTACATTTGAAGTTAAAATTGATTCTTTAATGTTGGTTATTTCAATTTGATAGCTCAAATCATACCTCTCTATTAAAAATTGTATTTCAACATTGAGAAGTTCTCCTTTAGAGCATTGAAAATATCCATTTTAGTGTCCCACTAGTGGCAAGCTCTCAATACACAACATAAAAGGGATCACTAGCCAATTCTAGACTAGGACACCTTTGTCAAAACTATATTAGTGGAATATCACCCCCTTAGACATAATTAGGATAAACATATTTAGTTATAGTAGGATAAAAGCACAAAGTTGTGTCACACTTTTGACCAACTAAATAGTTTCAATTGAAATGGTTTCACCCTAAACAACTTCGGGTGAAACAATTTCACCCAAAACCACATAGCATATATATGTGGTGCATATAATTTCAGGTAAAACCCTTTCAATCGAAACTATAAAATAAGTTTTACCATTTAAAATTTGAAATGCAATTAAATTTATGTGTAAGTTTTTGGGTGAAAAGGTTACGATCGAAAGAGTTTCAAGAAAAACCCTTTCGACTAAAACTATCTATGTGGCTTAACCCCTCTTTTGGGGAAAATTTAGAAAAACTTCAACTTCAAATTTAAATTTCTCAACCTAGGGGTAATTTCATGAAAATCAAAAAATACTTATTTGTAAAGCCCAAAGTTTAGAATCCCTTTTTTTTGGATATTTCCATTAGTGTTATTATGATTTTTTTAATTTATTGTAAGTAGGTTTTTATAATCAAACATGACGCTGATTAGAATTTTTTTTTTAAATACTAAAACATATTCAAAAATATTGAAAAATATATGGTGCACTAGATAAAATCCTCTTGAAAAAAGTAATTTTTTTAAATGATAAAAAATTAGACAAAATTTGACATCCCATGAAAACTATGACATTCTGGTGAAGTTTCACTTTAAAATCTCATTACAAAAAAAAATTCATCATTTTTTTATTTTCCATGCACTAGATATTGAAGTTAGCTATTTGGGAGAAAAAATAAGGGAAATAAATAATTGTTTTCTCTTTTTGTTTTGTGACATCCCATCAACCTCTTTTTTAAATTAAATTTTTAATAATTAAAATTTCTCTTAAATTTATAAAAAGATATATCAAACAATTTAAAAAAAAAAAACATAAAATCACAAGTTTAAACTTCGTCAAGAGTTATGTATTTCATTAGTTTACAGAATATTGAAATTCAAAACATAAAGGACACTTTTATGTGGTCAAAGTTGATTTTGTTTTGTTTTCGTCATTTCCTTTATAAAAGTGAGACAAATTTATATTTTTACCTAGTAGTTACACCAACATAAGGAGCAATTAATGGAAGATTACACCAAGTACCATGACTATTTTGCATGTTTGCATATGAACCTTCTTGAGAAATGCATGGTGCTCAAATACATTAACATACCATTATATTTTATCTATGCTAAAATAAATTTATTGACTTTAGACATCTTGCATAAAATATTATATTATGCATCCAAGATTAAAACCAAGGCTAAATTTAAGCTAAATTTTTGTTGTGCATGACCAAGCTTGCATAGGAGAATAGCTACAAGCCTTTCACATAGAAGTAGCAACCCCATATGTAAAGGTATTCACAACACTTTATACCAACCACATAAATCTAGAGAACATCTTCATCATCTACACAAACATAAGGACAATAGTAAGAAGCCTTAACAAGGTGATATATGGTGCCATCATCGTCACATCAACTGCCATTGTGATGCTAAATGGCATACACATCATTTTATAATTGTGCAAACCACATCAAATGTTAACAAAGTCAAGGACAGTGATTATAAGGCATAATGTCTCAACACTAGCTCCAAGACCTTTCATACTCCAATGGAATGCAAGCATCTCTTCCACACAAAATATTGGGTCAATGAATATCCTATCCACATTATCATTTATGGTGACAACCAAAATAATATTATATCACATGATTTAGTTAGGTGCATGGGTAGTTTTTCCATCACACATCCAAATACTTATTCTTTAGGTTGGTTACAACAAAGAAGATATATTTAGGTGATTAGAGAATGCACTTCCAAGTATGCATTCAAATATCTATAGGACATTATCACTTGTGACATTGCACCTTTAGAAGTCTATTACATTCTACTTGGAAGACCATATGTGTATGATTGGGATGGCACATGTCATTCCAACCCAAAGTAGTGGACAATGAATGTTGGAAACCAATATTTCAACCTCCACTAGTAAACATCATCAACCAAACTAGCTTTAGTTGTGCTAAACAATATCATAAAGATCATTTCCTATGAAAAAAACATGCTTCTCATGATTCATTTAGAGGATCCTACACAGGAAAGCATGAAAGTGCTAGTAGTGCAAATGAACTTTCCAACACCATCACAAGAATAACTACTTAGCAAGGTATTGTGATAGTATGAATACATATTTGAAGAATGTAAGGGTCTTCTAACACATTGTGTGGTATAACGCCAATCAATTTGGATCTTGGATGCTCTCTCTAATGTGATCTCTAAGAAGATAAGAGGATAAATATATAAAATAAAATAACAACCTATAGAGTTCGTTGGATATGTATAATAAACTCTAGACTAGCATGCAAATACATATTCAAGGAGAGTGGAAGTGTTTTACAGTGTAATCATATTGAATGAAAGATCTATACAATATTATGTATATAGCTTGTTGCAGGTAGGAAATTTTTTGTTTATCACTTGTATAAGATAGTTATTTAATAAAACAGTAATCAACTAGGTTTTCAACATTATTCTAATAGGTGTCACACATGTACAATACACTTTTTATATGGACAAGGATATGATACATGTTGAAATAATATGGTACAAAGTATTAAATGTGTATGTGTATCATATGGAAAGCCAATGGTTCATATGTTGTCATGCAACAGTCAAGAAGACATGTGGAGGTCTTAAATGATTTTGAACAAGAGTATGTTTCTTTAGAGACAACCAATAATGTTGATACTGTTATGTATAAAGAGGAAATCCAGGTACAAGTGTACACCATTTATCAGTAGCATGGTGAAGTGGATAGTGAGATAGGTGAAGTGTGGAAACTTGTGCAGATTTCCAAGAGGAGTTATAATAGGGTGAAGCAAATAAGCAAGCTCAATGGAGTATTCACTCCAATATTTGTTCTTCTCATTGAGGATGCTATAGGGATGGTTTAGGCATACATTTTTAAGCATAGTTACACTATTATAGACCTCCATTCAAGGGGACCTTGAATCTTTTCTCTCTAGGGAGTATGATGCAGGGGCATGGGAGCCGTAAAATTTCAATTTTAAAATATTTAAAGTTATATCATTGTCACCTATTTTTTTTATGGGTTAATAATGTCTTTAGCTTAGTTTTTTGAGAAATCAAGAAAAATAAAAACAAAATAAATAGTTTATGTTGTGAGGAAGGTATAATTTAGTTAGGGAGTTGAGAATTGTAAATGTTTACAAAAAAAATTGTACATGCTGGTTTTTGTGGTGGTGTGTGTGTGGTGGCATGGGCTGGAATGAATATTAAAAATAATTGTGTGGTCATATCTCTCTGTGTGAGAGAAAGTGTTATGTAGAAGGAGCTTGGAAGGATATAAAAAGTTTGTAATGTTCTAGATTCATGGCTGGAAAAACAAAGATCTTTTAAGAGTCTTCTCTCAGATTGATAAGTTTGATGGTATGTATTGATCTTATGATGCATGTTTTGATAATGTGATTAATAAATAAAATGGATTGGATTTAAATGGCCCAGGGGTGAAATGTTTTTTTTTATATTTCCATTTGAAATAACCCCATGAGTTAATAGTTGTGCATGCCAATTAAAAATGCCTAGTAATTATAATGAAAGAGTTGTGTAAAGGTAAATAATTGAGAGAGAATATAAAGATATTGGTGAGCAGTGAAATAAGGGTAAGTTTATTCGTTACAATGAATTGAGTGAAACATTAAATATCAAATAAATGGTGTGTAATATATGAAATAAGGTGACTTATGATTTATGTGATTTGAGTTTAAAATTATGCACAGAGGAAAATGTCAAAGCACAAGTATTTTGAGGTGTTTGGATGAACTATTGACTTGCTCTGCATCAAGATGGTAGTAGTTGGATGAATCCAAGTGTATGCATGTGTTAATGTAAATAAAGTCATTATTTACCTAGTTAGATAATCACCTTTATAGGATTGACCTTTGCACATTCATAGCTTAAGTTTCCTTAGGTTTATTTTTATTTTGTCTCACTTCATGTGTCCTCATCACTTAAGACACCTATTGACACTTTCTCACACAATTTTCAAATGAACTCACAAGTGTTGGGAATTTGGAGGGGTAGTAAGTCATTATCTCCTACCTTGTCACCTCATCTTTTCCTACATATGCAAGACTTCATCATTGTATTATAAATGCTTTGTATCATATTGATAGACATAATATTGTGTTCATAATTTAACTTGTGGAAGGTTATCAATTCAAGCTATCTGATCTTGACAATCTCCAACAATATGTGCATTCATGTGTAGGCCCGAGTTATACATGGGCAAAGAATGTTGTGGAAAGATGTGTTAGGATATGATATTAAGCAACACATGGAAGTTTATTATGCAAATTTTTTCTTGTATTGTTGAGCATAGTTTAAGTGTGTACAAGATAACAATTTATTCAAAGTCATTAGCTAGGACTACAACAAAATGATAGTAGGTGTCACATGTATGATGCACTTTTTATATGTACATGAACATGATAGGTATTGAAATTTTATGCTGCCAAGTGCCAAATTTGTATGGTCAAGAATCCAAGTGTAAGCATGCGCATCCATGTGTAGGGCCAAGTTATTTGAGCTAGTAGTGTTGTGAAAAATACATGAGGATAGGGTGCTAAGTAGTTCATGTAGCTATATTATGTAAGGTTGTGCTCTAATTGTTGAGATTGATTTGAGAGTGTACAATGTAGTTATTTATACAAAGGCTTGTTATATAAACCTTCATTAATATGTTGGTAGATGTCACATACATATGGTGTGCTTTTCATATGGAAATGAACATAATAGGTGTTGAAATCATATGGTACCTGATGGAAACCTGAGTTGTTGGAGAGATTGTGGAAGTTTTTCATTGAAGATTGTGTGGTGATAACATGATTTGAATGGAGAGATTGATGAGAACATGATGTCACATGGTGTTGTCATTGATGGAAACCCATTATTGATGGAAATCCATGGTAAAGATGTAGAAGAGTTGGTATGACGAAGATCAGATGATTTGGATATTTTCTTGTCCATAGTATAGTTCTAGTGTTCAGAGAACCAGTCATTTGGTTATGTAATTTTGAGGTAATGATGGTGCATTTTGGAAGAATCTAAATCCAAAGTTTCATGATATGATGTCTTCCATAGTCAAAGATAATATTAATAGAGTATTGATTTAGAAATACCGGTGTAATTGTGACAAAGTGTGTGATTGGGATGCTTTGCATTCCACTATAGATGAACATTTTGATATGTGTATTTACATAAGTGTTTGAGGATTCCTGTAGTATGTTTTCTCTAAGTGGCAAGTGTTTTGGTTTCTCACATGTCAAGTTGTGAGTGAACAAATGGTTCATTCAATTGTTACTTCACTAGTGGTGTCGACCTAAGTATTTTGGGTTGTATAGAGTTGAGTAGAGGTTGGAGCAGATTTATGGGAATAATTATAGGTCATATTGATCACCTATCTTAATGTGTTATATGCTTTGGTTTTTCTTGCAAGGCGTGTATGATTGAGTTTTGAGTTAATAGCATGAAGTGTTGCATGATACATGTTTTGGGCTGACCTAATTTATGTTTTGGTCAGTTGCAATATATATACAAGGTTAATTCCTTGTGTGATGAGGTAGTTGCAATGTGAGATAATCAAGTGTGTGTGAGAGAGATTTAGATTAGATAAGTGTGAATTATTTTTGAGGTAAAAAATGAAGTGTGTTAAGTTAGTATCATGAGCTTTAGTGGAACTATATCTTCAACATAGGTCAGATACATTATTAGCAGTTCATATTTGGTAGTGAGCCACCCTTTCTTATATCTCTTTCTATTCCAGGAAGTGAGCCCTTCAATAGTGAGCCTTTCCTCTTTTGGAAAGTGAGTCCAATTGTATCAAACTTTGTAATTGGTTACAATATCTATATTGTGAGCTAATCCTCACTGTGGTTTTCCCTTTTTGGGTTTTCCAAGTAAATTTGGTGTTATTGTGTTCTTTGATGTGATGCATGCTTTCTATGCTCCTTTCCATTACTAAAAATTTAATGTGATGCATTGAATAAATGTTTAAGCTATTAAGAATACTGATTCAACTCCCTCTTAGTAGTTTGGGTGTTCAACAATTGGTATTAGAGTTTGGTTCCTTCAATTGGCTTGATCGTTGAGGTATATCTTGGAGTTGAACACATGGCTACAAGGAAGTATCCTATTCCTTTGGAAGAGATTATCCTTGAAGGATTTACTAAAGAAGATTGCATAGTGGACATGGAAGGAGAACTCAAATCAACTCTTGATTATTTGGATAAAGAAAAAGTTGAGAAGAAAGATCTAAAAAAGGATCTTAGTGATATAGATGAATGCATTAAGAAGTTGAGAGAGAAACTCAAGAAAGCTACAAAAAGAGCCAAAGAAACAAAAGAGAAGTTCAAGAAATAAAATAAGACTATCACTAGTCTGAAAGTGCAAGTTGAAGAAGATAAAAGAGTTAAAGGATGCCTAAATGTTAAACTGAAAGACAAATCTAAAGAATGTTTAAAGCTTGAAAAAGAGATTGTTACTTCGAGATTAGATTTGGAGAAAGTAAGGATTCACGTAGACAAATTCAAGAAGAGCTCCACATTGCTTGATGAGACGATTACTGAATAGAAGGCTTCTAAGGAAAAAGAAGGATTAGGGTTTGAGAAACGTGAAAGTTCAAAGTTAGATCAAACTCCAAGCAATGTTGAAAAGAAAGATGATAAGAAGGGAAATGGAAAGTAGATCCAAAACCAGAAAAAAGACATCAAGAGACCACCTATCAAACAACCAAATGCACAAAAGTAACCATATTTTAATGGTTATTGTTATTACTACAATAAGTTTTGACATAAATTTGTAGAATGTAGAAGCATAATGAATCAAAATGTTCAAAAAAATTTCGGTCAGTGGTATGTAGGCAATAGATTCAATCATAGAGCTATTAAATGCATAAATCAAATGATGAATGGTTACAATAAAGGTATTATGTTTCAATCCTTCAATGGCTATTATTATACATGTAATGGATTTGGGCATAAGGCTAATGAATGCAAATATAGAATGGGTGGAAGTAAGCTTGTTCAAAAAGGTTTCTTATGCCACAAATGCAATAAACCTGGATACATAGCAAAGTTTTGCAGAAGAAAAAATGTGAAACCCTCTGTTTCACAAAAGAAGGTTGATCTGACAAAGAATGTGGATATGGTGGAAATGAAGAATGAAATGAATAAGATCTGGAAAAATAAAGAAGAAAGTGAAGCGAAGGATGAGTCCTTGGTGCAAATGTTTCCTTTGAAAACAAATTGAAGAGCTTTGGCTCAGGGGGAGTTTTAGCAAAAGATCCTTAATCCCTTGCCAAAGTTGTGCTAATGTTCTTAGCACACTAGTATATGTTTAGATCAACATGGTGGATCTACTGATGGCATTTTTGGTATGAAACTTCCTATTGCAAAGATTTACAGAGTGATTGAAGGTGACTTTGATTGCACATTTAGGTTAAATGCAAGATTTTTGACCTAACATTAATCATTGCAATCAATGCACTTTAGGTCTTTTGAAAAGGGTTTTATATTTGTTTTCGCATATGAAAATTTCATTCACAATCGAGCATTTGAAGAGTGAAGAGAAGATCAAAGGTGATTTGAAGAGATTTAAATTTGTTGTGTGAAACTCTATCAGAAGAATAATTTGAAGGTATTTATCATTTCCTGCTAAAATCCTAGTTTCAGAAGTGGTTCACAATGTTTACCCCTCAATTAATTGATATCTTGGAATGACCAACACCTAAGTTCAAGAAAAACCCCTTGAAATCCATGGAAATGGATCCATAAGGCACATTTTTAAGAGTTCCATATGGATTAATGCACACTGAGGATGTGCAAATGTATATTCATGTGAAAATAGAAGAATATGAGAACTCAAATTTGGGAGAATTTTTGGTTAATGAGCTCAGTTTTTGAGTTGAAACTAGAATTTGAGAGCCTAATAGAGAAGAAGTTGGATGTATGGAATAATTTTCCAAAATTTTGTTATGAGAATGCATGGGTTAAGTATGCATTGAGAAAAATTCATGATAAATTTATGTGGTCGAATATGTTGCATTTAATCAACAAGCAAGTGATCAAGGTGACCTTATAGGGTTATGATTTGAAGGACCCATTCCGACGATGATGGTCATGAAGAATGAGATTGTTATGAAGCTCACTAGAGAGAAATTTAACAAAAATGTCCTCACAGTGAAGGATATAGATGATTTGACAGTTAAATATGCATCCATGATGATCGATTACAATATTTACTACACCAATAGAGAGAATTCGGTGTCGACAAGAGTTATTCATACAACTCGCCAAATGGTGAAAGAAGGTTTGGACATAGATCTATATGAGCTCCTAAGACAAGAGTTGATGGAGAACCTTCAAAAGACAAAAGGGTCTCGATACCCATTCTAGTATGGTACCCTTATCATATGTTTATTGTTTTACTTTCTCAAATAATTGCCTAGTGCAAGGAATGTTGTATGGTTGGATTGTATTCATGTTGAAATTTAGATTAGGGATCACTTAAGAAGGTTTGGAAGCATAGAAAATCAGGATAACATTCTATGGGGTTTCTTTAAGAACTTTCAAGAGAAGATGCAAGAAAGAGGAAGGATTCCTAGAATTGTTGTTGAAAAATTATAAGAAGGATAACCTTTATTATTAGTAAAGATGAATGCATTATGGAAGCAGTAGAACCCAAATTAATATGGATTATGGAAATGGGTTATGAAGTGGCATAAGATGTAATTACAGGTCTTGAAGATTTTATGTTGAGAAAACTGAGAGACCCTATTGTAGATAGGGTTGGAACATATGAGGAGATATCTAGTGAAGTGCATCTAAAGCACAAAGAAAAGGAAATAAAGAAAAATGTAGAGAAAATGAAGGCATAATTGGAAGAGATTCTTGGTTCTTCCAAGAGGAGTGCAGAGAAGATCAAAGCCCCATCTATGGATCTGTAGGGGAAACCAAGCACAAGAAGGTCCATCAGGACTTCTACTCCCTCTCCAGTTGTTCCAAAAGTCTTCGAAATAAAGTCTACAACTACTACCAAGAAGAGAGATACATCCAATGTCCCTATAGCACAACATAGGCCTCAATAGAGAAGAAAAGAGAAAGATACAAGAGAGAGGTGTGTAGGCTATGATGGTGAAGAAGAAGAAGAAGGACCTAAGTTGGTCCAAAAAAGGGAGTCCAGTATCTCTCAGGTAGAGATGAGTGAAAGGAGAATCAAAGTTGACATTGTTGATACAAAGAGCAAAGAAGTAGAGAATTAGAAAAATGAATTTGTCATTCATAAGAGAGAAAATAGATCCAGTAAAGGAGGAAAGTATCCTAAGGGAAAGAACAAGAAAGAAAAAAATCCCCTCTAGTAAGGGAGCACAACCCTCTAAAACTAGATGGATTTGTTGGAAGAAACTACATAGATGTATCCAAATGAAAACAATGAGAATAAGGCCACAATTGAAGATGCCATTATAAAATGTATGGTTACCTTTAATACCAATCTAAGTGAAATTTAAATTCAGCTTATGGATGACTTAAAAGGAGTATTGAGCACAAGAAGACAAGATGCATTCAGTGAGGATGCAAATATAAGGACTTTTTCTTTAGAGAAGATTGGATCTTCTCTCACTGATGAGAACATGGAAATATTAGCTTAGGTTTACAATAGGGAATTTGAAACAAAGCAAAGAGTTAGCACCCTAATGAGCAAGGATAAAGAAGACATAAAAAGTTTGAAGGATGAAACAATACAAAAGGTTGTAGATCTGACGAATAAGTTAGACATGTCTCTAGATGATGAGACTAAAATGGAGCATGATATATCTACTCCAAAGATCAATGAACCTGCCAATGAACCTAAGAATGTTGAACAAGAATGTGTGTCTAGACCTGAGGGTGATCGGGAAGCCATGATAATAGATAATGTCCCTTTGGTAGAGGAGAATGTTATTGCAAATGATGTTTCCCTAGAGAAGGAAGAAGCTCAAGCAGAACAAGAATTTCCTCTCCCAAATGTGCAAAACAATGTTGAGTAGAAGAAATAAGATAAATAGGAGAACCTAGAGAACCCTAAGGCGTAGAAGAATGAAAACTTGCCTCCTTCGAATGGTGAGAAAGTTGCAGAGGAAGAGAAGAGTGCAAAATACTAATCTCTAATAGTGGAGAGTAGGAGAAGGAGAGAGAGAAAAAGGAAGAGAGAAGCACTCAAACGATTGGAAAATCCTCTAGAGCTTTTGGGGATTCCTTGAAGAATTTACTAGATATGCAGATTTAGTTCCAACCAATGGTGCTAGAACGGTTGCTACAAATTCCTATGCAACAAGGATGGGTTGACATGGAAAAAATATCTCCCTTGCATAAGCTACAACTTGGTGATGCATTTCATGCCTCTAGGAGAAATGCAAATTTATAGACTCGCTAGAAGAGTGTTGAGATGATAGATGAGGTTGTGAAAGTGTTGCAAGATAGCTTCCTTGGTGCAAATGTTGACAACTCCTTATCTAGTGTGCAACAATAGAGGTTACTCCTTGATTCCTTTAAGGAATATTCTACTAGTCTAGAGGAGAAGTTAGAAAAGGAAGTGAATAAGAAGATAAATGATAAGAGATTGGTAGAGACTTCCGATAAATGTGCTACTTCACATGGTAAGTTGTAGAGCAACTTGAAGGATATTCAAAATTGTGCGGAGGAAGCAAAATTTTTGTTCCAATTTTTCTTGAAATGGCTTGTTTACACCAAGAGCATAAAATACCATATGGACTCAATTGAGTCTCAAATTGTAAAGGCCTCTGGAATTTATGATCCAATGAACGATGCAGATGGAACAACAAGAATACAAATTGAAAATCTGCATGGACAATTTTTCATCTATGAGAGCAAAAAGAAAAGATAATAATGCAATATTACCAGATTAGAGACCTAATAAGTGCAAGTCTTACTTCTCTAACTATAATTTTGGCTGATGCAGATAAGATGTTGCAATAGAATCCAGTACCCTACTCTTTGGAAGAAGGTGAAGAGCTCCATTTTAAGTTTGAAAATTAGTATGGAATAATTGCCTTTGCTATGAAGGAATGTGAAACAATAAAGAAGGATCTAGAGCCACACCATGCAAAATTGAAGGTGTCCAATCAGGGCAATTTTCGCTCCACAAGCTAAGTTGTACATTTTTGTTTTATATAGATAGATTTTTAGATTGTAATGTACATATGTGAATGTATTAGAGAATTTTGGAATGTACCTTTTTGCTCAATTTTGTTGGAGAAAAGATGGGTATTGGAGTGAAGCGGTAAGGGGGAGTTATTCCCATGTACATACATACATATCTTCAAAGGGGGAGAACAATAGAAATTTGAATTGTTTGATATTGAGGGACCCTTTTCCCTTGATTCAAAGAGGGAGAAGATTGGAGAAGATTGGAAGTTTGCATAATGTTTCCATCAATGATAGAGGGGGAGATTGTTGGAATTTTGTCATTGAAGATTATGTGGTGGAAACATGAGTTGAATGGAGAGATTAATGGAGATTGATGAGCACATGATGTCATATGGTGTTTCCACTTATGGCAACCCATTATTGATGGAAATCCATGGTAAAGATGTAGAAGCATGGGTACGATGAAGATCAGATGATTTGGATATTTGCCTAAGTCCAGAGTACAGTTGCAGTGTTCAGAGAACCAGTCTTTTGGTCTGTATTGCTCCACCATGAAGAATTTGGTTATGTCATTTTGAGGTAATTATGGAAGACTCTAAATCCAAATTTCATGATCTGATGTCTTTCGCAGTCAAAGATAATAGTGATAGAGTATCGATCTAGAAATACCAATGAAACTATGAAAAAGTGTATGATTGAAATGCTCTGCATTCCACTGCAAATGAAAATTTTGATATGTGGATTTTCAAAAGTGTTTGAGGATGCCTGTAGTATGTTTTCTCTAAGTGGAAAGTGTTTTGGTTGCTCCCGTGTCAAGTTGTGAGTGAACAAATGGTTCATTCTATTTTTACTTCACTAGTGTTGCCGACCTAAGTATTTTGGGTTGCATGGAGTTGAGTAGAGATTGGAGAAAATTTATGGGAATAATTATAGGTCATGTCAACCTATCTTAATGTTTTATACACTTTGGTTTCCATCGCAAGGCATGTATGATTGATTTTTGAGTGGACAAGATGAAGTGTTGCACAATACATGTTTTGGGCTGACCTAATTTATGTTTTGGTTGGTTACGATACATATAAAAAGGTTAATTCCTTATGTGATGAGGTAATTGAAATGCGAGATAATTAAGTGTGTGTGAGATTTAGAGTAGAGAAGTGTGAATTTTTGTTGAGGTAAAAAAATGAAGTGTGTTAAGTCAATATTTTGAGCTTCAGTGGAACTATATCTTTAGTAGAGGTCAAATGCATTATTAGCAGTTCATATTTGGTAGTGAGCCACCCTTTCTTCTATCTCTTTCTATTTCGAGTAGTGAACCCTTTAGTGATGAGCCTTTTCTCTTTTGGACAGTGGGTCCTTGGATAGTGAGTCCACCAATTATATCAAACTTTGTAATTGGTTACAATATCTATATTATGAGCTAATCCTCGCCATGGTTTTTCCCTTTTTGGGTTTTCCATGTAAATCTAGTTTTCTTTGATGTGATGCATGATTTCTATGTTCCTTTCCATTTGCAAGTTTAATTTGATGCATTGAATGAATGTTTAAGTTATTAACAATACCAATTCACCCCCCCTCTGAGTATTCTAGGTGTTCAACAGTACCAAGTGTCAAACCTATATGGTGTCAATTGGATAATCCAAGTGTAGGAATGTGCATCCATGTGTATGGTTGGTTTTTATACTTGGGTATTGTTGTGCAAGGATGCATGCAGGTAGGGAGCTAAGTAGTAGATGGATTTGTATTGCATAAGAGTTGTGTTGTGATTTTTGAGTGTAGAAAAGTGCATAAATTGAGTTAACGGGTGAGACTATTGTTGTCTTTGTGGCTACACTTGAACTACTCTCTCAAATAGTCCTTTGTATGATAGATATATTTGGGAGAATGGTAAATTTTTATGCCAAATATAAGAGTCACTTGATCAAAGAAATATTCAAACTAGGTCTCCTCCATGTGGCATCTTAATATTCCTTGTATCTAAAAGCATGGTACATGGTGCCTCTACATTGATTATCATAGAATCAACAAGATCACAATTAAAACTCACACATCAAATATCTACTAGGCCAACTCTATGATGAATAATAATTCACCAACATCAACCGATTAAAATTTCAATAGATACCATTTTATACTAAAGATATTTCAAAGATAACTTTCAAAACTCAAGAAGGATTTTACAGAAGGATATTTATTTCATTTAGCCCAACCAATGCACTAAACATTCATGTACCTAATGAATGAAATCCTATAAACCATCACCAACTCCTTTGTCATATTCTACTTGGATAGCATCCTCTTCTTTAGTAGGGCTTAGGAGGAGTAGGTGGAGCATCTCTTACATAGTAAATACACACATGCCAACACAAGTTGCAAGAAAACATTAGAAAATTCACTTTTGGCACCACACAAATCAAATAACTAGACTAAATCATGAACCACTATGTTAAACATATAAACCCTAGAAAGATCAAATTAATTTAGAAATTGGCCAATAAAATACACTCACTAACTTGTTTAGATTTCTTGGACTTGAATTTTTTTATTACAACTTTGTTCTTAGCTTCTCTTGATCTTGTGGTCACTCAATTAATTCACGTGTAACAAGATGCTATTCTCATAGACACCTATGCACCAACATCCCTTCAAGGAGCTTAAGTAGTGTCTCTAGAAAATACTTGTTATAACAATACTTGACATTGTACACCCCTTTGAAACCCACTTTGATGCATCTAACTATGCATTTAGTACCATGTTTACACAATGTAGATACTTAATTGTGTATCATTCTAAGACAAGTTCAATGGCATAATTCAATGCTAGTCCACTCATGAAAATGAATTGTGAGCTAATTTCCAAGCTATTAAATGATGGTGTGACTATATCTTGGTTAAGGAAACTATCATTCAATCTAATCACAAGGCACTTCAATTTTTTGCATGCATAAAACAAGCTCAATAATATATGACACAAGAAGTGAATGGCATATGTGCAATATTTTTGTTTAATAATCAAGCATGAGAAGGGGAGAGACAATAAGGAGGTCAATTGCCTAATTTTACTACTTATTCATGTGCTCATCATAATGCTAGACTCATGTGACCACTTCTTTTACTAAGAGAGCCTCTACCAAGTAGGAATAGACTTTGCATGGACCTATGTTGTGCTCATGCAAGGTGGATAGGTTGGAAATTTCCATATTTCCATACATTTCTCCAAAATATTGGACATTTATGTTCTAAAAAACACACCACATTAGAGGTTCATCTAGGATGAGAATTAGACCAAAACAACTAGACAATAGGGCATTACCAGGACATTGAGAGTGCTTCAATAAAATTTCTATTAGCCTCATTTGTATACAACTATTGAGCATCACATCAAGTCATACATTCCTTGTAATATTATCGAGCTTGCAAATAATAATCTTGGGTTGTACACCCCTCTTTTAGTCCCAACATAGTCTTGGGAATCCATCAACATGGATTTCTTGAGTGGAAAACCTAAAATGAATCACAATCATGATTTTTTATTTTTTGTGCTAGTAGATTATACACAATGTCCATCATGATTTTGTTTAAAAAAAGGTCTCACTACACTAAAAGCCACACACCTTTCCTTCACTCATGTTTGGGTTCATTTTGGCTTGCCAACATTCAATGTCTTTAGTTGTTTGCCAAACTTGGTGGACAATGTTATATCACTACACTATCAGTCTACAACTTTTCATCCATAAATAGATTAGATATGGTTAATCACACACTTGTGCATCTTTTGCACATCTACAACATAAAATTTCACACATGGGATGATAATATACATCAAATCCAACATGCCTATAATAGAGGTCTTCGTGGTTTTGTTAGGAATAGTCCTTTTTAGAAACATCTTGGGTTCCAACCAATCAAAACCCTTGACATATCCTATTGTGCACCATCCACATTGGATTCATGTGCACAAGACCAAGAAGTTGAGAAGGCAAAAAATTGTTGTTTGTCCCTTTTTCCAAGAAGACAGTTGCAAAGTGGAATCCGGGAGTTCTACCATATTCCTCCATAGGAGCTCATCTTAGTCTATGGTTTGGGACATAACATTTGTAATGAAGGCCCCACAACATATCTAGAGCTCATGGGAAAATGATCATCTACTAGAAAGAAGGTAAATTTATAGCTTAAAACTTGTAAACCTACGTGACTGTAGATTTAATTAAGTGTTTTTTGTCACAATTCTTTGTGTATGATTAATCTGTTTAGATCAATTTTAAACCAATTGTATAAAGATACAAAATATTGTAGAAGAATGAGACAGATGATACAAGTGACACAACATATACGTGGAGAAACCCTTTTAGGAAAAAAACTCCACCAGAATCAATAGTGCTTGTATTATTTAACCTTAGAACAAGATTACAATAACATTGTATCAATCCTTGATTGATATGCTTATTTGTCTTCAACAATCCTTCTTCACAACTTGCAATAAACTCTCATACACTTTCAGTAGCACAATCTATCCATGCATTCCATGTGACCAAGCATAAATCCACACATCCCATGCCATGCTTCAAACCCTCACACATGCACAAGCTCAACCTGTGAACCTGTTGCAAACTCTAATGCAATTGCTGCAATAAATAGACAATTAGTGAGCATGTAAACTCATAAGAGTTATCAAATACAAGATCATAAAGCTCCTGATAAAAAACCATGCCTAGATTGTGCAAGTAGAGTTCCACATTGTAACATGAAGTCAAAACCAAAGTCTCCTCAATTTAGGTGCCCCAAACTAAACACTTAACTGATCGTTGGTCAAGAAAATATCTTGCAAGCATCACCTCAAAGTTGGCACCCAAGAATGGGCCCATTTAACTGAGCCTTGTAAATATCTTCTCATACAAAATGTGTTAACTGAAATATGCCAACTTGGGCACCCAAGGTGGACCCAAGTCAATCTTACTTAACTGAAATATATCTCTCCACATATTCATGCAAACAACATGCATGATTGATCATCCCCAGTTAACTGAAAGTATCCACCTATTATCTTTCATGCAACTGAATTCATTAGTCATGCAACTCAAGTCAACTAGCATGCAACTCAAAATAACTACATGCAATTGTAATGAACTGAACTTATACTAAATTGATATTGAATTGATAGTGCCACTCCACTCTTTTAAATATCAGCCCCTATTTTGTATGAACTAGACATGCATTACTGAAGTACTATCAATCCTCCAAACAATTAACTGAAGCAAGGTGGGTTCCACCTTCAATGTGGGTGCCTCATGTGCTCCTATCTTATAGGAGCTTAAAATGGACATCCCCACGTGCTCCTATTATTTAGGAATAATTACAAATTTCAATTTACATGTTCATTTCATTCGAATTTAATCTCTTTATAATCCTAGTGTTGGGGAACACTTTCCAAGGACTTAGGAGATACATGAAATATGTTTAGGATTGCAATTAAATGACATCCTATTCCCAACATTCTCCCACTTGACATTATGCATTGCAATTATTCTAAACAATGAATCATTATTATAAATCAAGTACAAGACTTAAGGCCAATGGCCTTACTACACCAAGAAAAATTATTTGTAATATTGATCAAAGTGTCAACTTTCTCAATCAATACCTTTCCCAAGTCTCTATAACCAAAATATCATATGTAGAACTTCATGTTATCGACATAACAACCCAAATCTGTAAAAAAGTCCCTGTATATCCACCATCTTGCAAAATAAGACTTCAAGGTAATAACA
Organism: Sequoiadendron giganteum; assembly: GCA_007115665.2. NCBI lineage: Eukaryota > Viridiplantae > Streptophyta > Pinopsida > Cupressales > Cupressaceae > Sequoiadendron > Sequoiadendron giganteum. Next base: position 536,223,058 of record CM021101.1, read on the forward strand.
CACATAGACATGTGATAAAAACCCTCTGAAGTAACTCACTGTAGTGAAGTGTAACTAGTCCAAGAGAGGTGTCCCTCTCATACAAAACACATATACCTTTTGGAACTCCCACTGCATAGGTAATGTCAAATCTGAAAACAAGATCACAATATTAACAAATCCTCCTATAGAACTTCACATAGAGGATGTGGCTAACTCCTCCATCATAGTGTCAAAGAAGCATACAATGATATGAAAAATGCATCTCTCTTAACACAAGAACCTTCAAGAAGAGGACAATATTCCCACAAAGAGAACTTGGAAATCAAACCATGTTCTTATACCACACTAACATGTGCCAAAATGTGTAAAGTAAGATCTCCTTCAACATTCCCAAACTAGAAGGATATCAACATCTAACCATTCAACTTATAATGAAACATGACAAAACTTAGATGCAAACCTATCACAGAAAGTATATCAAACTTAGCCAAACATTCCCACAACAAAAGGGAATATGCCTAAAGCCATTAACTATCTCCCGTACCTCTCCTACCCAAATCCTCAGAACTAACTCAAGTTCAAGATTGCAAGGAGAACAATGGAAATACATAAAATCATGCATCTACTTCTCAACAATCCCTCAAAACTCAATTTTCAAGACTAATGCATAAGAGAAGGCAAGATACATATAAATAATGCATCTAATAATTAGGTGGGCAACACCTCTTAGATCATTTACCTGCCCAGTAAACCAAGAGTGGGATACAAGGTTGTCCTATGCATACAACACCAAGAAATATAGGATTTCAATAAAGACAACCTTCTCATCATGTCTATGATGGACTCACATCCATTTCCAGGTGTAGGCTCCTCATTCTTTACTCTTGAAAAACTTTTATAACAAGTAACCATTCTGACACATATCTCTTAGCATAAGAAATATCCAACCTAACCCAAGTCTCTTTAGTATCCATGAGCACCCACCAATCAATCCATGCCAACTTCAAATGCAACCTACATAATCATGAAGCTCCAAGCAAATGATTAATACTCAAAACCAAAAAATATCTACATCCTCTCCAAAGGAAGAACAATAACACCTTTACCAAAAAACTCTAAGGGTCCTCCATGAAACAAGATGTTAAAATCTCTTCAAATTACATGAAGATAACCATTTCCTACCAAAGCTCCCACTGAACTATGATATCGAGCTATACATGACAACAAGATAAACATCAAACCATCACTGTCAAAAACTCTTGCTGAAACATGTAACCAAGCTATCCATGACATCGTGATAACCATCTCCTAAATGAAGATCATCCATGGCCTCAACACCATCAAATAATCTATTGTTAATGACACAACTCCCAAAAGGTCAAGCATAACCATAATCTCTAAACCAAGAAGATTAAAACACACTTCTTTTACAAATTTGTAATATCACAATAGTACAAGCTCCCATTACAGCCAAAAACCTTCAAAATTTTAAGAGAAAGGTGTCCCAAACACTACCCAACCGTTAGCTATGTTAGGGTTAGAAGGAAAATATATAACAAGTTAAATGCATATTTGAACAACAAAATAGAGTAATAAAACACACATAGAAGAAAACACAGAGAATTTAACGTGATTCACCCAATCTGGGCTACATCCACAAAACCCCAGCCATCCAATGATTTTATTATCCAGTGCAAAACCTATTACAATATTGTGAATAATGCCATACTACAACTCTCCATCCCAACCACTTATAACAAGCTTTTAGAAGCTTCTAGAAATTAGGGTTTACGAAGTCGGCTTTTTCCTTTTTCGATGACAAAACAAAAAAAGGTGAAAAGAAAATCTCGGGGGCTGCTGCCCCCAAACCTCCAACCAAGGCCTGACCCGACAAGGATACATGAAGAGTGTACAGTACTAAAAATGTACAATATAGCATGATTAGTCGCCACATACCAACAAGCTTTAATACCAAATGTTGAAAATGAAGGTAAATTTGTAGCTTTAAACTTGTAAAGCTATGAGTCTGTAGATCTAATTAAGTGTTCTTTGTCACAATTATTTGTGTATGATTAATTTATTTAGATAAATTTTACCAATTTTAGAAAAAGACAAAATATTGTAGAAGAATGAGACAAGAAGATAGAAGTGACACAACATATACATCGAGAAACCCTTTCAGGAAAAAACTCCACCAAAATCAATAGTTCTTGTATTATTTAACCTTAGAACAAGATTATAATAACACTGTATCAATCCTTGATTGATATGCTTCTTTGCCTTCAACAATCCTTCTTCACAACCCGCAATAAACCCATACACTTTTTGCAGTGCAAGCTATCCATGCATTCCATGTGACCAAGCATGAATCCACACATCCCATGCCACGCTTCAAACCCTCACACATGTATAAGCTCAACCCGCTAACCTTCTTCAAACTCTGATGCAATTGTTGCAATAAATAGACAATTAATGAGAATGTAAACTCATAAGAGTTATCAAATACAAGAGCATAAAGCTTCTCACAAAAAACCACACCTAGATTATGCAAGTAGAGTTCCACACTGTAACATGAAGTCAAAACCAAAGTCTCCTCAATTTAGGTGCCCCAAACTGAACACTTAACTGATCATTGGTCAAGAAAATATCGTGCAAGCATCACCTCAAAGTTGGCGCCGAAGAATGGGCCCACTTAACTGAGCCTTATAAATATCTTCTCATGCAAAAAGTGTTAACTGAAAGATGCTAACTTGGGCGCCCAAGGTGGACCCAAGTCAATCTTAGTTAACTGAAACATATCTCTCCACCAATTCATGCAAACAACATGCATGATTGATCATCCACACTTAATTGAAAGTATCCACCTGTTATCTGTCATGCAACTAAAGTTATTAGTCATGCAACTCAAGTCAACTAGCATGCAACTCAAAATAACTACATGCAATTCAAGTCAACTAACATGCAACTCAAGTCAACTAGCATGCAACTCAAAATAACTACATGCAACTCAAGTCAACTAGCATGCAACTCAAAATAACTACATGCAATTCAAGTCAACTAACATGCAACTGAAGATAATTGAACTGAACTGATACTGAATTGATACTGAACTTATTGAACTAATACTGAACTAATATTGAACTAATATTGAACTGATAGTGCCACTCCACTCTTGTAAATATCAATCCCTATTTTGTAGGAACTAGATATGCATTACTAAAGTAATATCAATCCTCCAAATAGTTAACTGAAGCAAGGTGGGTTCCACCTTCCATGTGGGTACCTCATGTGCTCCTATTATTTAGGAACTCTTCTTGGATGCCCCCACAAGTTCCTATTATTTAGGAATAATTACAAATGTCAATTTACATGTTCATTTCATTCAAATTTAATCTCTTTCTAATCCTAGTGTTGGGGAACACTTTCCAAGGACTTAGGAGATACATTGAATATGTTTAGAATTACAATTAAATGGCATCCTATTCCCAACAAGCCCCACAACATATTTAGAGCTTGTGGGAAAAGGATCATCTATTGGGAAGATATCACCATCAGGGATAACTTTAAGAAACCCCACCCCCCCCCCCTCGGCGCAGGTGTAAAATCCTGGCAAATCCTTCCTTATTTTTTGAAAAAACTATTAATTTTCCTGGCGAATCTATACACATTATTAAAAAAAGTTGTAAAATCTTGGCGAATCCTAGTGAATAATCACTAAAAACATTAATTACAATGGCTAATCTCTCCTTTAAAATTTTGCATAGTTGATCGGCGCAGTTCTCCCATATATTTTTTTTTTTTGTAATATTGAAGTAGGGGCCCCGGGGTGGTAGCCACTGGCGGGGTCAAGGGGTAGTGCCCCTTGCGGGGGTCAAGGGGGCAGAGCCCCCTTGTGGGGGTTGAGGGGGCAACGCATTGGAGCACACACAGATTAAGCGTTTTTTCAAAATATCAGTTATCACTTTAAGAATAAGACTAAATGAAAACTGAAAAAGTTACCATCGATTAGCTATTTAATTGGATGGTTGTGAGTTAATTTCACGGCCTAATACACATGTGGACTGAATGAAAACTGAAAAAGTTACCATTGATTAGCTATTTAATCGGATGGTTGTGAGTTAATTCTGCGGCCTAATACACATGTGCCCTTTAAAAGGCTTGTTGAGGCCCGAAATTTGTTTTGGACCACACGATTAGATTTAATTGTGTGGCCCAAAACAAATTCTGGGCCTCAGCAAGCCTTTGAAAAGGCACATGCATATTAGGTCGCAGAATCAAATCACAACCATCTGATTAAAAATCTAATCAATGGCAATAGATAAAATGCATATTCAAGGCTAAGCTACTAAAGTATCCCTAAAATTAAATAGTATTTTATTATTAGTGGCGATATTACCCCAAAATTGATCGGAGGAATATAATATTACTGGCGAATATAATTAATATTTTTAATTAAGGTATAAACTATTGGCTAATAATTTCCAATGACGCATCATTTTTATGGCGAATTAATCGAGACAAAATTATTTTTTTGTAAAAACCTGGTGATTCAGTCTCCTTTTTAGCTTGCACTATTCACCATTTTTGGAGGTCCTGATTTCTATTATTTGCCAATTGGCGAAGATTCACCCCTAAAGTTTTCCCTGATCACCATCAAAAGATCACTAGTTCAGGTCACTATGTCGAGACATAGTCAGTTTTGGGAATCCCTTTGTATTCCTTTGCAGAAGCATGTTTAGGTGTGCAGTTTGAAACATAGCATCTATGATGGAACTTGCACATCATATCCAAAACTCCAGGAGGTAGGATTGGGAATTGAAAGGATATAGCTAACAAAAGGCATTTGTTCTAGTCAGTTGGCACCCACCTCCATAGGCTTGAAGCATAAAGACATTGCAGGGTCATGCAAAAGTAATGGAAAAGTTTCAAAAGATAGGATGAGAAGGGAAAGCGTGTGGATGGGTCCACATGAAGGAACACTTATTACAAGGAATCTACATTGGCCTTAAGGTTGATCCAATGAAGCATGTGGGGAATTCAAATTCTAGCTTTGGTGCTAATTGGGCTCAAAGTTGACCTGCTCCTTAAGGGGAATTGTTAGCATATAAATGTAGGAAGTTAATTCATGTAAGGGTAGCAAATTCTTATTTCATTCTCTTTTTAATTTGGGAAACTTGTGTTCTATTTCCTCTTATGGGTGAAAACCCATAGGACTTGTGTTCATTGGAAGAAAACCTAGTGTTCACTATTATCAGAGGACAAAACCCGTTTGATTCATGAGGGCATTCTCATTCGAAGATTACATCTGAGCTTCAAAGATTTTGTAAGGAAGTGGTAATATTGCTATTTGATCTGTGGAAGCAATTGTAAATCTATGGATCATTGTCTGAATTGTAGTCCATGTATAATACATACATTAGGTATTTCTCTTCATATTTTGAAGTAATATCTGTTGTGCCTATTTTGTTGTGTTTGAATTCCATCTACAAACCAGTATTTGTTAAAATTATATGTTAGGGATATTACAGTGGTATCAGAGCAAGATTTTTCTAGCCAATAGGGTTTCCTAATGTTTAATGTTGCTAAGTGAAAGGGATATCAGGTTTCGAAGGAGAGAACTGAAGAAAATAGAGCAATAAGAAACGATGGGGGATGATGCAGCCAAATAAAAATTTGAGGAAACGATACAAGGGAAAAATCGTCTTGTCGACATGTTCGGCTAGATGTTTCATTGGATGCAGACTAATGCAAGGAGGGAGAATGATAGCATTAATTGAGTTGGTGCCTTCAATGAATTGAGTGGTGGAAAGGGGAAGGAGAAGGTGATTGCTACACAAAATTTTGGAACGAACTTTAGTAATAGGCCCCTTAAGCCCAAGTTCATTCAAAGAGTGGAAGAAGTTCTAGAGGAAGAAACTACCCTATAAGATGACATCTCAAGAGCTTATGAAGAATATAGGGCTTTGGACCCTCCTATCAAATAGATCTTATCTTTGAAAGATTTCATGGTGATGAAGAATAAAAAAATAGGAAGTTACCATTCACCCCTCAAGCCAAAAGAATCAAAGCACGCATTGGGAAAGCTATCTATTTCCCCTTTTGATGGATTTGAGAAAAGTACTACTAGGGCATGGTTGCAAAAACGATACATATTTGGCACTCAAGCCTATGTCTGAGGAAGATGCGATAAAATTTGCCACCCTACATTTGGAGGGAATTTCTCATGATTTGTGGTACCATGGTATGGTCGCTCAAGGCCATAAATTGATCAAATCTTATGACAAATTCTACAGTAGACTAGTTGAGAGATTTGATAGGAGAGATCCAAAAGAACATTTTAGAGAATTGGCTTGCCTTAAGCAGAAAGGAAGTGTTGAAGCATATGTAGTATATTTCCAAAAGCTATCAGTCATGGTAACTAACATGTCAAAGAGAAGACTCATAGTCCTATTCATTGAGGGCTTAGTAGAGCAACTCAGGGGCTTGGTGAAAGACTTTCACCCCTTAACACTTCAAGAGACTATTTAGAAAGCCTTTAATCTGAAGAATTATGTTCCTCGGTAGAAATCAAAACCTTAAATATGGAATAAGACAAAGGAGAATTTCCAAAATAAGCCTTTGGATTTCTTAGAAAATGGCTCCCCCTGCCGCACCTAAGAAGAACGATGATGAGACAAAGAATGCGCTAAGAAGGAGGAAGCTTTGTTTTTCCTACAGAGAACCATGGGTCCCAAGACATAGGTGTCTTGGAAAAGGGAAATTCCACTATATATAAGTCATCTTTGACAAAGAATCAAAATCAGATGGGTCTGAAGAATTTCATGATCTAGAAGACATCCCTTCAGAGGAATAAGATAAGGATAAGGACACTAGTGACATTCTAGCATCTCTATCTAGTGCACATAGATACTAATATTTTAAGCTTTAGGGAGTCCTTGCCAGACAAAGGGTGATTGTCTTGATTGATGGAGAAGCTACTCATAACTTCATTGATGAAGGACTTGTGAGACGAAGAAGGTTGGATGCAAAGAATTTTGAAGGCTTCACTGTCATTATGGCGGATGGGTATAACTTACCCTACAAAGAGAAACTCTGAAAGTTGGACATAACACTTGGAGATCATAAGGTTTGTGATGATTTGTGTCATTGGTTTAGGTGAAATTGATGTGATTTTGGGTGTGCAGTGGTTACATTCATTGGGATAGTATACTACAAAATACCAAATGATGGTGCTCAAATTCAAAGCCAATGGGAAGGATGTGATTCTAAAGGGAATGATGAATGGTGGTCTGCAAGTAGTATTAGCCAGGAGAATGGAAAGGATCTTTCAGAAGAACCAATTTTCCTGGTCTACTACTTGTTTGGTGATTTCAGAGCATTCTTCAAAAGGTAAGAATGGTCAAGTTCATATTGATATACAAAAGATTTTGGATAAATGTAGTTTGGTTTTCAGTGAAATGCCTCTCAGACTGCCACCAGATAGAGTTTTCCATCATATCATATAACTTGAACCGGGATCAAAGCCAGTTATGACCACTCCTTACTGCCATCCCCAGATGTATAAGGAAGATATAGAGAAAGCAATAAAGGAGCTATTGGATATGGGCTACACCAAACCAATCTCTCACCCTTTAGCATCTTTTGTGGTGTTGGTGAAGAAGAAAGATGGCACTCTATGGATGTGCATAGACTATTAGACATTGAACAAGAAGACCATTAAGAAATTGATACCCTATGTAGACACTGAAAATTGGTCTAGGCCTGCGAACACCACTTTCGACATAATTTTCTATAGTCCATGGTCATGATTAAATAATTTCAATTATTTAATTAACCTTTCTAACACATATTTCCTCTATTAATTAAATATCCCTTTTTAATTAATTCATTAATTCATAAATGACCTTTATTCAACTTGAATAATTAAATAAATCATATTTGTTTAATTATGTCCCTAACTAATTAATTCTTCCTTCTTAATTAAATAATTTATTATTTAATTACCCCTTTTATCATATGTCAACTATAATTAAATATCTTTATTTAATTATTCATTTAACACCCTTTTCAACTGTAATTAAATATTTATTATTTAATTATTCAATTCCACCCTTTCCGAAAGTCAAATTAAATAAATTATTTTATTTATTTAATTAAATCTTCTATGCTCGAATGTTGAATTAAATTAACATTTAATTATTTATGTCACATTCCTCTATCATTCAGTTATCTAAGTCATTCACTCACCTTCTGACTCGAGATCTATTTTTAGTTCTCCAGTTGTCTTTGAATTCAACACCAGTTTATCTCTGCGAGAAGACTCTCCGTCACAACTAGTCGATTAACTAGTTCTAACTCATATGCATGTATGCGTTTATTAATTAAATATCTTTATTTAATTAATTAACTCAAGTTTGCATTCAAATGCATTATTCTTCAACTTCTAACTTTGTCTTTTGCATAAAAAGTCTATTTCTTTTATTTTTGAAGATGAAGATTGGAACTCATGTTCTAACTCATGTTCTAAAATTAGTCTTTATCCTGCAGTTGAACTCACGTTCTAACTCATGTTCTATCTGTCACATAACTCATCGCATGGCATTCATCAATCTCATCCGTCGATCTCTCTTTCAATCTGAGCCGATCGTTTGAAAACACAAAATCTATAAAATGGCCTGTCATTATCATTATTCCCTCTCCCGAAATCATACACTTTTGAGAAGAGAAACAATCTTCGATATTTTGCTGAAACACTCGACGAAGTTATGCTTGCATTCAAACACACAAATATTTGAGGGCAAGAAAAACAATACAGCAAGATGGAGAAGGGCAATTGAGATAAATCGAGGAAGTATTTGCATATTCAGTGAGATCATTCTAGTTTTTATTAGTTTAGATTAATCATGCTTACTTATCGTTCTTTGTTGTTTTATTTAGATTAGAATTGATGTTTAATCTTGTGCAGCTTTAGCATCCACAATTCCGAAAAATTTGAGTTACACCCTATACCACAGATAGATGAACTACATGGTGTGGTATACTTCTCAAAGATTGATTTGAGGTCCGTACACCACTAGATCCGAATGAGGGAAGAAGATGTTCATAAGACTGCTTTCTAGTGTCACTATGGCCATTTTGTGTTCTTGGTCATGCCCTTTGGTCTCACCGATGCTCCGAAAACTTTCCAATCATGCATGAATCATGTTTTTAGTAAGCATTTGAGGAAGTTCATGTTGGTTTTCTTTGATGATATTTTGATCTATAGAAAAAAATGGGAAGAACATTTGAAGCACTTGGATATAGTCTTGGGAATCTTGGAACAACAGTCTCTCTTTGCAAAGATGTCCAAATGTGAGTTTGGGACAACAAAGATATTATATTTGGGACATGTCATAAGTGCTAAAGGCATTCAAGTTGATCAACAAAAGATCCAAGCTATCTTAGACTGGCCTCCTCCCATGAATTTGTCTCGGCTAAGAGGATTCTTTGGACTTTATAACTATTACTGGAGGTTTGTTAGAGGATTCACTCAGTCTGTGGCTCCCCTCCCAATCTAACTAAAGTAGGAGCCCTTGAATGGATAGCAGAAGCACAAAGGACCTTCGAGAAATCGAAAGAGGTAATGAGCTCTTGTCCGATTCTTGCAATTCTTGATTTTTCACTTCCTTTTGTTGTAGAACATGATGCTTCCTGTGAAGGGATTGGAGTTGTTCTCTCTTAGAAGGGACACCCCATAGCATTTGAAAGTAGGAAATTGAGGAACATGAAAAAGGATATCCCATATATGATAAGGAGATGATAGCTATAATGCATGTTTTGGAGAAATTTCAGCAATACCTGGTGTGTAAAAGATTTATGGTCAAGACAGACCACAACAATCTGAAATTCTTCTCGAGCCAACAAAATTTGAATGATAGGCAACAAAAATGGGCCAGCAAACTACAATCATATAATTTTGATATTGAATATATCAAAGGAAAGAAGAATATTGTTGGATGCACTCTCTAGGAGACCTACACTATGTCATGTGTCCATCACATCAACTAATTGGAAGGATTCCATCATGGAAGAGTATGCTAACGATCCTTTTTATATCAATGTCTGGGAGGGAGTAGAGAAGGATGATCAATGTGTGGTGGAGGAAGGCTTGATACTATTCAAAAATAGGGTGTTCTTGGTTTTTGGATCTAAGGTAAAGGAAAATATATTGGAAGCTTATCATAATGCACTAACAACAGGGCATCCCAGATTATACAAAACTTACCGAAAGATGAGGGAAAGCTTTGCTTGGAAGGGCCTTAAGGAGGATGTTCTCTCACACATCTGAGAATGAATCACATGCTAGCAAAACAAGGGGGAACAAGAGTTTTCTTCTGGATTACTACAATCTCCTCCCATTCCAGAGCACAAATGGGAAATTATCTACATGTATTTCATCACCAGACTACCCAAAGCGCAAGGCAAGGACTATATCTATGTTGTAGTGGATAAGTTGACCAAGTATTCTCATTTTTTTGCAATCTCTAGTGACTACGAAGCTCTAAAAGTTGCATAACTATTCCTCGAGGAAGTTTTTAGGTTGCATGGATTACCCAAGAACATTGTCAATGATAGAGATAGTTGTTTCCTCAACACTTTTTGGAAGGATTTGTTCTATTTGTTGGGCACCAAACTCACCCCTACCACAAGTTATCATCCTCAAACTGATGGGAAAACTGGAATTGTAAAAAAGTGGTTAGAAGGATACTTGAGGAACTATGTTATCAATTAGTAGGCAACTTGGTCCAAATGGTTACATTTGGAAGAATATTGCTAGAACACAACTCATTGCATGGCATGTCCCCATTTAGAGCCCTCTATGGATATAATGCATTACCTTTGTGGAATTAGTTCTCATAGACAATAGAGTTCCGAAAGCAAGTGATTTGGTTAATCAAAGTCAAGACATCTTGAGAACTCTTAAGGATCATCTACAAGTTGCCCAAAATCAGAAAAAGATGTATGCAAATAAGAAGCATGTAGAAAGAGCGTTTGAGGTAGGAGATATGGTGTTTATCAAATTGCAGCCATATAGACAGACTTCCATCAAGAAAGGAGGAGAAAAGAAGCTCAAGCCTAAGTTCTATGGACCACACAAGATAATCCAGAGAATTGGAGAAGTTTCTTATGAGATGAAACTTTCGACAAACAGTAAAATCCATAATGTTTTCCATGTTTCATGTCTAAAGAAGGTTTTGGGATTGAATATATCTCCTGCTATTGAGTTACCACCCCTTGATGATGAAGGGAAACTCATCCTCATTCCAGAATCTATGATTGATACCAGGGTAAAAAATCTAAGGAATAGGAATACAATCAAGTATCTTTTCCATTGGAAAGACTTGCCAAATGAAGATGCTACCTGGGAATGACCTAAAATCCTAGAGCATCCAAATTTGCATTGTTTGAGGACAAGCAATTTTGGGAAGGGAGGATTTTTCATGTCCCTTTTATTGGAAAGACAGTTACATAGTGGAATCCGGGAATTATACTGCATTCCTCCATAAGAGCTCATCTCAGTCCACAGTTTGGGACATAACATTTGTAATGAAGGCCCCACAACATATCTAGAGCTTGTGGGAAAATGATCATCTACTAGAAAGATAATGATCATCTACCAGAAAGATATCACCATCAGAAGATTGCCAGTTCGGGCTCACTATGCCAAGACAAAGTCAATTTTGAGAATCCCTCTACATTCTTGCACAAAAGCATGTTTTGGTGTGTGGTTCAAAACATAACACCTATGATGGCACTTGCACATCATATACAAAACTCTAGGAGGGAGGATTGGGCAGCGGAAAGATATCGCTAATAGAAGGTGACTGTGTTAGTCAACTAACACCCACCTCCACAGGCTTGAAGCATAAAGACATTGCAGGGTCATGCGGAAGTAACGATGAAGTCTTAGGAAGCTGGGATGAGCAGGGCAAGTATGTGGATGGGTACGTAGGAAGACACACTTATTCCAAGGAATCTGCATTGGCCTTAAGGTCGACCTAATGAAGTGTGTGGGGAATTCAAATTCTGGCTTTGGCGCCAATCAGGCTTAAGGCCAACCTGTTACTTAAGGGGAATTGTTAACACATAAATGTAGGAAGTTAATTCATGTAAGGTCATTGAATTCTTATGTCATTCTCTTGTAAATTCGAGGTACTTGTGTTTTATTTCCTTCTATGGATGAAAACCCATAGGAGTTGTGCTCATTGGATGAAAACCCAGTGTTCACTAAGATCAGAGGACAAAACCCCTTTGGTTCTTGAGGGCATTCTTATTCAAAGATTGCATCTGAGCTTCAAAGATTTTGTAAGGAAGTAGTATTGTTGCTATTTGATCTATGGAAGCAATTGTAAATTATTCTAGATCATTGTCTAAATTGTAGTTAATATTGAATACATACATTCAGGATTTCTCTTCATATTTTGGAGTAATATTTGATGTGCCTATTTTGTTGTGTTTGAATTCCATTTGCAAATTAGCATTTGTTAAAATTATATGTTAGGGACATTACAATTGTGTACAACACATTTAGAATGTGCATCAACAAGTATAATGAATATTTACATGTTAATAATGAAGATACAAGGAACATCACAATGTGCGCCATACACCTAACTCATTTTAGGTTGGTGAGAAATTCTACTTGCATCCTTAGAAGGAACACTTAAAGGCTTTGCATTGAAAGATTAAGCCTTTGGGCTATGTTCCTTACACCATTCTATGTGGAGCTAGTGATAATGCTTTTAATCCCAATGTCCCACAACACTTAGGCATGCACCTAGTATTAAATGTGGAACTCCTTAAGCCATCCTTTCCTCATCTTCTAGAGCCTATAGTTATCCAAGATCCTTCAAATCTAGCCACAAGGGATGAAATAATGCACCATGAATCACTGAGATAGTAGTTTCAACACCTTCTAAACTTAATCACTAAGATAAAGCACCATGAATCACATTTTTCTTAAACTAGCTCTTACTAATTCTCCACAAAAACCTCAATAGTGGCATAACTACTCTCACCTTCAACACATTCTAAATTGAATCACCTAGATAGTGCACCATGAGTCACATTTTTTCCAAACTAGCTCTTATCAGCCCTCCACAAAGGCCTTAATATTGACACAATTACTCTAATCTTCAATACATTCTAAATTGAATCATCGAAACACTAGAATCACATTTTTCTCAAACTAGCTCTTACCAACCCTCCACAAAGTCCTCAACTATAATACAACCACTCTCACAACCATTTGTATTATGCTATCTTTTCTCTTGCTCTCAATAAAAAAGATGGACTTCTCTAGCCTTAAAGGCAAAACCTTAATTGCTACTCTGCCTTCTTGTTGGATCTCTTCATTACATCAAGTGGTGGGTCCTTTTCTAAATAATTTTTTTTTTTTTTTAAGCTCTTCTCATCACATCACTCAAGCCAAATGGGAGGTTTTAGATCCTCACCTAAAACATTCTTTATGGACAAATCTATGAGATACAGCTAAAAACGATGCTCCTCCTCTACCTAATGGAATGTCATGTGCTTTGTTTTTTAATTATATATTTTTAATCAATGTCAAACCTTGATATATACTACTTTCGTTTTATATGACTGTCTATGTTTACCCAGTCATGAATATTTAGGGTCCACTCTTTTTAGGTAGGATTTACCAGATTATTTAAGTATCTTTCAAACAAGGAGAAAATGACAATTTGAATTGAAAAAAAAAAAAAAAAAGTGCATCTGTATATGAGGAGTCACACAGTAATCTGTTTAGAATAAAAAGAGAATTGTATTTAATCCTGGAAAACCAATACATGTACATGAAAGGTATAATAACCTGCCATTGGCCTGTACTAATAATTGAATGAAGGAATAAACTGAAAGATTCCAATGGAATTAGGTCGTCTCCCTCCACTTCATCCGCTGGAAGCTCCACCACCACGCCCCCCGCCGCCACCACCACCGCCAACGAAACCGCCACCACCACGCCCGCCGCCTCAATCGCCGCCAGCGCCAGCGCCAGCGCCACGAGAACAGCCTCCTCCGGGGCCTAAAACTGCTAACGCCGCTCCTTCTTCTACCATACATAATGCGGCATGCAAAGCCAGGGCCACAACAGAAGCGCTCTTTCCATCATCATCTTATACTCAATACTTGACCGCATCATTTTCCGAATTCATAATGTCTGGATCTCATCGCTTTTCTTGATGAAATAACAGGTTTCTATAATGAAAGCCGGTCGAAATTTGTGGAATCCAAAGCCAGAACTTTCCTTCGATGCAATATCCGTGTAAAAACCCTCAAAATTTGAAATTTATTTTCGATTCATCGAGTACGCGTAATTTACGCGTCAAAGCTACCGCTTACTTGCACGATTTGTGGTTGACCGCCAATAGAGACGGTTGATTTGAATCTTCTCCGCGCTGTCTTACGCGAATCAGAGTTCATATTTTGTTCGTGTTTGACCAGTAACAGTTAGGAGCTTATGACAGCGAAACTAGCATGAAAGTTCCAATGGCGGAAATTTTCATTTTCAACTGAAATCGTCAACTTTATGTGCTTCAATCGAAATTCTTTTTATTATTCACTACCAACCACTGGAATTATGTAGGCTTCGGGGAAAGCAAGATGGGACAAGTAGGTAAATTACTTCAATATCAGTTTGTTAGCTGGTGGAATTGTAAGGGCTTTTTGGTACTATAGATTCTATGGGTCCATGGAAAGATTCTAGTAGTTGAACATGTTTTTAATAGTGGTTATACTATTTATTGATTTAATATTTAATATTTTTAAGTATATTACATTAGTAGTTGTGACTTAAAGTTGTTACTTTTGATGATAGTATCGATAATGAATGAAATGTATTTGTTAGATCTAAAAAGCAACAAATCATGTGATGCCACATCAGGGCACCAATAAAACATGACTTACTGGACAACTATTGGTCTAACTTTTTTTTGACCTTTTTGGACACCTCAACAAAATGCATGTTGATGTGGCCTGAAACTTTAGTTATAAGAAAAACACTTGCCAAGTAAGTTGTTGCAAAAAATGGAAGATTTGAAATTTTCAGGTAGGATTTTGAGAAGCGTGAAGTTAGGGTGTTTAACTACTAGGTCCTCTCCCCCATAGACATTACTAAAAAAATTCATTGCATTTTATATTCAAATAAGTTAGTTTTTAGAAAATGCATATTTATTCTAATAAATTTAATTTATGCAATTTAGATTAATTTAATCAAATGCATATAAATAAGTTTAAATTTGCCAATTATGGCATGGTGCGATGGTTAAGTTGTTGTATTTTTATTCTTGCCATCAAGGTTCAAACCCCATTGGAGTGTAATTGTTGAGAATTTATATTGGGGATGAGGTCCCCCGTTTGTGACCTCAGGATCAGAAGTGTTTACACCTCTTAATAAAAAAAAGTTTAAATCAATTTAAATAAGTAGACGATATATATTTTTGTAGTTTACAATAGTTAACAAATATAAATAGAAAATTTTACCTCAATAATTAAAGATGAAATAAACAATGAAGAAGATCTAGATTTAATATGTTTGAGGACCAACAATGGCTAATAATAGATTGGTGATCATTTAAGAATTAGAATTACTTGTTGATAACTTGCAAAGATGAATTTGACTGTCAACTATAGAACTACAATTGTAAACTTGTCTTACACCCATAAACTAGACCTATGCAATTTGTAGATTCTTCTTCCTCTCCTTGCTCAATATGTCTTGATTTCTTCTATGATCCTTGATGCTTATGAAGATTGGTAGTTTTGAGGAATACCTTGGTAGGGTTGTCTTATGATGAGGTTGTGACAACATTGCATCTTGATTAGCCCTATAAATTTGAATAATGTTGAAGATAACATTCTTCAATCATACAAATGGTTCTAGAATGATTGTGTAATGTTAGGTTCCTTTTTTAGCACCAACTAAAGTGTATAGATGTAAATGATACTCATATTGCTTGCTTGATATCTTGATTTGTAGATTATTAGAATAAAAGCATTGAATGCCTTGAAATACAAGGACATAAAGAGATATCACACAAAGTTCTAGTTTGTTGGCCCTTGACTGAAAAGGTAAAGGTGGGAAGTTGGTCAAATTTGAATTACGGTAGGACAAGTCCATAATTGTGACTTGGCGACCCTACAACTATGAACTAGTATTAGGACAAAAAGAGGCTTGCTCATTATGGATAGCGCATGCATGAGAATGAGTACAAACATGTCATAACCCTCCCATGAAATTTTAGTTTAGCTTATAATTATGATTATTACAAGAAAAATTGGTTTAATTTAAGGGAATTGATGAACAATGAGGTTAGTGGGTGTGACTATGTTACTACTTGCAAAAATATATCAAATATATGTGAATTAGATGTTGTCTTGTTATACAATACAAGTAATTGCAATCATATTTTAAGTTTTACATATGATGTATGTAGTGAGGACCTTGTGTGGACTTGACTTTATCTTAATATTAGATATAAAAATATCAAGTCATTTCTCTATAGCTTAGAATACTCAATCCATGCAAATTAATGATTTTTATTTTTAGAACCCCTGCTCTATTCCAAAAATAAAAAGTGTAGCTAATTAAGAGAGAACATAAAATTTAGCCTAAAGCCTAAATTATTTGATAAAAATTATGTATCCTATATTTATTGGAAGTTGGTAGGATCAATGTTTAAAATTGGAGTGAGAATTTGACTAACTTGAATAAAAAAAACCATCATTTAAAGAGATGTACATGGAAATAACTAGTAGTAGAATTGTGGGTATGTAAGGAGTTGTTTGGAATTGCATACGAAGTTAATAGCGAAGTTCTTGAGTTTTATGTTCTCCTTTTTCATGTTGTATATGGTAGCATATATATATGACACTATATACAACATGAAAAATGAGAAACCAAAATAAAACTCAAGAATACACACATACATATACATATACATTTAAATGGATGCATGATTTATCTTATCATTACCTCCCTAACTCACATTTGTTATGTTTCTATAGTTAAAATTCATAAAGGATAACACTACCATTTTTAGATAAGAATCCATATTTCCTACATGTATACATATGCATACATACATGCACATACATACATAGATATACATATACACATATTACATTTATATATACATATCCAAATATTACATATATACATGTAATATGTGTACATATGTATCTATATATGTATGTATACATACATACACACATATGTGGGAAATAAGAATTCTTAACTAACAATGGTGGTGTCATCCTTGATAACTTCCAACTATTGAAGCATAAGGAATGTGAATTAAGGAGGTAAAGGTAAGATAAGTCATTATCTTTGTTATTGACATTTGGGAAAATATATAGATTGAAGTAGCTAAGATTGAGAATGGGTTTATTTTTTTTGGAATTAAGTCTCCTAAAAGGTTACCAAGGAAACTATTGATTATTGATATGAACTATGCAAGGATAAGGGAGGTCTTAATTGATGCATAGAAGTCAAGGCTTTGTTCTCTCAAGGTTGACTCTTTATGGGTGGAATTGAGTGAACTATATAGCTTAGTGGATGTTGTAAAGAAACAATAACCCAAGTCTAGATTTGGTAGACACATGTGTAAGAAGAAATTAAAGAATGCACTTTAGAACTTGGCAAAAGGATAAGTTAAATTAATATAATTTCATACCCTAATCCTTGTGTGCCAAGGAATCATATATAAAGGATAAGGGATCTATTAGTGCATTTATAGATTTGCATTGATTTAAAGTGGTTTAGTTTATGATAACATAGTAAAAAGTAAAATGATAAAAAGGTTATACTAAACTTGATGACACAATCTTAATGTCAAGGAATGAAAATTGTAATAACTTAATTCATTCACCTAAAATAGTACTCTTTTTTTCTTTGTTAAAATTAATGAATGTTCATTCATAGATATAATTAGGTACTTCTATCCATATGAGATGAGAATTCATCCAATTCAAGACAAGAATATAACCTCATGGATTAGGAATATATCCATGTGGGACAAGAGGTTCATTTATCTATTTGAGATAGGAATCTACCCAAATGGGGTGGACATTTATCCTTATAGGTTAGGTATGTGCTTTGACCAAATTCTTAGAGTCATTGAGACCATCTGGGTCTTGAGTCACTTCCCCGAAGACCACACTTCCCCCATTGGGAGTGTACCAAGGTCATCATCATTCAAGGGTATTGATGAGCTTGGATAATATCTAGTTTATTTCATTAAGTTCACGACCTTTAGTATTTCAACCTGCCAAGTTCACAGAAATACTAAAGACTTATATGTATCCTTTATATCTCTTATGCATCTTAAACCATACTTTACTATGTGGAAATATTATAATTATGATATAATGGTATTTGTACATGTGGATGTATGAATGTTCATGAAATTCAATATGATTCTATGCTTGACTCATGATTGTTAATGATGTGTATACTTTAGGATGAAACTAACCTTTTGTAGCTAAGGAGAATTGCAACCCACAACAACTAGATTTTTGGCCCATGGCATAAGGACCACAACCAGTTACAAGGGAGAAGCCATAATGCTTGAAACACAACAATTCCAGGAAGGAATGAAGATGTCATTGAATGGTCAACTGTGAGTCACCACCAACACCAAATAAGATGACATGAAGTATTCTACTCTGATTAGGGAAGTTTAATGACGAGACAATTTGTATGGAGCACATCTTTGTCATACCGTTTGGGCAAAGTTACAGTTTAAAATCTCTTCTTCTATCTTTTTCAATTATGGTTATCAGTTACAAAGACTAGTCCTCTCGCTATTCTTGAGGGAGAGTGGATGTATGCATTTATTTTCTATTTTTAGTCCTTGTATGAATAAATCTCCTCCCGAGCCTATATATTGGGATCGATGGTTGAGGAGAAAATCTACTTTTTTGATTGATTTACCAAATAGTACTTAGTTGTTGTTAAGTTTCCTATATTATCCAATCACAATAATCATGTACTAATGAATACTAAATATTTAGAAATTCTTGTCAGAATGTAAGAAGTCTAGTTCTTATGCAGTAAAGGAGTTTTAGTTTACTATCATGATTTGTTGATCAAAAGTGAATAGTTGATATCTCCCGTGGGCACAAAAACTCAAGCAAGGGCCACTCAAGGTACTGTCAACCCATCTTATTTTTTGTACTAGATTAGATGTTACATTGTTGTATCCATTTATCTAAATTCTCAATTGTATGTATGTGAATTCCATGAATGATGTTTTTTAGAATGAATTTACATTCTATAACATTGCATTGAGTTAGTCTTCAGAGAAGTTAGAAGTTAGAAGTGAATAGTGTTAGTTAGTTGCAAGTTTAATTTTGATAGTTAGAAATTACAACATTAAGAAGAAGGTACCCATAGTATAAGCAATAGATTTATGTTATTTCCCTTGTTTTGTAATTTTATAGTTTATTTTCTTTTTTAGCCTTTATAGTTTTCATTACATGTGTGACCACCTATGTTTCATCAATATAGGGCATAGTTAGGATCCTTGAATGCACATATAGTGCCAACACTGTCAAAAGCTTACGACCCCTGGTTGATAATTTAATGAATTCTTTGTGAGAGTTTGGTGAACTGTTCAGTTAGGAACCTATCCTCTGAATTATGTGTCTACTCCTAAACACCAAGTTGATTGAACATTAGAAAGGCCTTACATTTTTGGCATTGTTTCTGGGGATAATGCTATGTTTAGGATTCTCCTATGTAATTTCAAGCTTTCATAGTTTAGTGCTTTTTCTTTCAACATTAAGGTAATTAGGTTTTAACCCACCAAAAACAACACACTTTACTAACAATGTGGAGGAACCGTTAATCCAAGGATTCATAATCATTGTATGCAGAGGCAACGATATGCTTTGGGAAGATTTCTCCCCACATCACACGAAGCATTAGAGGATACTGGTGAAAAAAGTGAATAGAGCAAGGGTATTCTTGAAGAAGAATCATCACTGACACCATTACCCACACCAGATACAAAGGAGACTTCTCACATACACATCAACATCATGGCTAATGTAATAGTTGAAGACCCACAAGAGCATGTAATCTTTGAGCTCCCCATTTCCAACAAGGAGAGAGCAACTACTTTGAAGAACATACCTCCTTCAACATTACATGTTTTATATGGGTCGATCACGGAGGATCCAAATACCTTACTTTTTAAGTTTGATGTGCTATGCAAAGGTTATGATTATACTATGGATGCACATAGGCTTAAAAAAAGTTCAGCAACATTGAAGGATATTGCGTTGAGATGGTTTATGGGTTTGGGAAGAGATGTTCCAAATTGGAATTCCATGAAGATAAAGTTCTTGGAAAAGTACCAAGATTAATGAAGAGGCATAGATAGAAAGAGGGATGACATCTTCAAGATGTCACAAAAGGAAGATGAATCCTTAGAAGATCATATATTGGAGAGGTTTCAATTTTTCCTTAAGAAATCCCACCAAAATAGACTCTCTGAATGAGTCCTTGAAGTTGATATTCTTGAGTAAATCTACAAAGCATACATGAAATATTCAAGGTCTTTCACCAAGAAGGTTAGAGGAGACACAACATCTTCCATCAACAAATCATCCAATGGAGTCTCTTGAATAGAGTTGAGCAATCTTCTATCAAACATGAAGGAGGATATCATTATCCACTTGGTTGCATAATTAGACACCCTCTATGTGAAAAAAAGCAAGAACAAGTAAAAGAAACCCTTATAAAATATTTCCCACATTGTCAACAAACAAAGACTAATTGCAAGTGCAAAAAGGTGGCAAGTATCTCTGAAGATAAGCAAGGGACATCATTTCATGCATTGGAAGGTGAATATGGACAAGTATTATTCATAGCTCAAAGCAAACCATTGCATCCAAGACAAGGCATGCCCCAAGATCCTTTGAATTATAACATGTCATTTCTTGATAATAATACAAAATTTCGTAGTTGGAACCCTCGATCTTGGGCCAATATGTAAAACCAACAATGACCAATGCCTCAATCCAATTGGAATCAACAACAATAAAACATATGAACACCACAAAATTACCAAGGATGGCAAAGAGGTCAATAGTGGCAAAATCAAAACATGAATTATCAACAGCCACAACAACCCTTATAGCCACAATAGCAAGCCATTATGCCAAACCCAACAAATCCAACACCACAACCACCTAGAGAACCTCAATTGATAGCACAACCTACACCTAACCCCAATAACAAGCCTATTCAACAAGCTTATTCTAATGAAGCTATTCGATACCCTACTTATGGGGTTGGGAACATAACTGTCCCTAAGTATGTAGATCCTGGGAGCCCTATAGTGGATGTCAAAATAAATGGCACTCTCATTAAGAACACCTTAATTGAATTAGGAGTAGATATTAATGTAATGATCAAAGAGGCCATGAAATTATTACAATTAATAGAACTTAGACCTACAACTATTATGCTACAATTGGTAGATAGGTCCATAGTTAAACCTAAGGGTATCATTGAAGACTTGGTCATAACATTGGATTCATGGGAGTAGCCTACAAAATTTATGGTATTGCAGCCTAAAGCTAATCTTGCAGGCTATTCCCTCATCTTAGGAAGACCTTGTGTGGCAACAATTGATGCCTTCATAGGTTGAAGGAATAGGAATATGATCATTTCCAATGGAAATATGACTAAGAAGCTAGTCTATTATCCACTAGTCCAACCACATGTAGACCTAGAACAAACTATCTAACCTACCCTAGATGAGGATGATCAATACTCCTTACAAACCTTAGTGACTATTGAATGAAACCCTTATTAAACACCCAAAATAGTGAGAGGGGGGGTGAATCAGTATTCCATTAAACCATTTACATAATATCCATCCAAGCAATAACACAACTCTAACTATAATAACAAGTGAAAGTATGGAATCAACACAAGATCACAACACACATGAACACCAATATTTTTACGCGAAAAACCCAAAATGGGAAAAACCACAGTGAGGGTCAACTCATAATATAAGATATCCGGATATAGAATATTACAAAGGCTCACTGCTAGGACTCACTGTCCTTGAAGGCTCATTGCCTAAAGTAAATTACAAAACAAAGTATGGCAACATTGCGAGGATGAGAATTGAGATAGAATGCATCTTCCTTGTGTTGGAGTTCAGTTCCAATGAAGCACAAAATACAAAAAACTTCTTTGTATAGTAGACTCAACAATTATGTCCATTCACACATACAATTTCACACATTTGCACCATACACCAACACATTCATGATCTCTCTGAATTTTGCTACTTTTTTATGTCTCTCTATCATCTCAACTTCATCATCCCTAACTTCTTAAAAATTTATTTCACATCTATACCATATACATTCACATACACTAATTATTTCAACCTAACTAGAGTAGCCCTATTTCAAATCAAAACTAACTTTGTCAACTTTCTCCTCAAAACATATTCATCTTCACGCCCAACACAAACATGCAATGTATGATATCGATCGGCTCAAACCTAAGATAGATCCCTTTAGCATTCACAACACATATTAATCTTCTTAATACAAATTCATAATTAGGTCAGCTAGAGTTAGACCTAAAACATCAAAAGACTTCAAACATATATTCAATTTTCCAAACATGTAACTCCAAAAATTGTTAACACATTGAATTCTCCTTTAGATGACATCAAATAACTTATCTTCAAGTTCGAAAGACAAAATAATTAGTCATGAGAAAATGCGGAATCTCCCACATCAATGTGCTATATAGAAACTTACTAAAATCCTCAAAACACTATTACTCATATCTTTCTCATGCATTCATATATCATCATAAAAAATTTGAAGTAATATGAATCTCACAACCACAAACTATATACAAAAATTTGTAGTGATATCTTTCGTTGTGGTAGAATGCGAGGCAAAAAACCAATGCATTTAACCAGTATATAAACAAAATAATGTTTACCAATCTACTGGTAATTGTATCTTTCCAACCGTATAACCAAGCCAACTAAAAACTTATTTGTAGATGCAAATGATGTCAAGATAGAACATATTATCAACTTCTGAATTAATCTTACAAGATAAGATAATCTGGAACAAAATACTGGATCAACAAAATTTTAGTATCGAATTACCATAGCTCGAACCTTTATTATTGGAGCAACTATAGATTTGTACAAGCAATGTGAGTAAGGTATGTTGATGTTAATGTTGACATCAAAGACAATCTTCCAATTTCCAACAATCTCCGCCTTTGTCATTAATGGAAACACATGATGTGAAAACCATCAAGAACAAAAGTTCTTCTTTTCATCTGTTCTAACAAAATTTCCAACAGAATTTCTTCTTTTCAGATGGTAATCTCTCCCCCTTTGACATCAATGGTAAAGAATAAAATATATTGTATTGTCCTTCCCTTTGACACTGACCAAAATATTTTAAAATTTTTTCTTTACGTACCTAAATACTCCCCCTTATAAGAACATACAAAACAATAACTATGAGAGGTTAATCAGAGGTGGTTGTCCCTTGAATTTTGTAGAGAGTACATGTCCATGAAGATTTTCTTCCATCCCACAGTTTCTTTTCTTCTATTAAGACTTTGCATAGATACTAAAGTCCAACTAGGATATCTTTCCGTTCAACCGGAGTTTCATGAGTGACATTTGAGTTTAGGATTCTATCAGCAAGAGAAAGAGTGTAGGAGACAGGAATGTACTTAATTTTTATTTGATCTCTAAGCTACCCATATTGTTCAATCATTTCTCCCTTTTCCTTATGCAAAGTGAGATATTATTCATGTAGCTTTTTCAAACCAAACCAAGTTTGATCATCCTGATCCAGAGTTGGATTAAAAGTGTTAGATGCATATTTTATTTGTGTCTCAATTGTGTCCTCAACATCCTTGAATATTTGAATTTAATTAGGCCATGTCCAACAAAATGAGAATAGATTTCTGGCCTCTTGTTCACAATCTTGAACTTCTTTTAGTTTCTCAAGTGCATTGCTATATATAGACCTACATCTTTCTCCAATTTTCAACAATCCTTTTTCCTTGACCCAAGTAATCATTTCACTCTCTATTTGTATTCTCATTTCTTTGAATGAATCATTCAATTTATTTGTGCTTTCTATAATGGATTGTAAAGAACTGGTGTTAGCTTTAGGAACTAATTGAAAATGTACCTTTCTTCTGGCTACCTTCTTGAGTTTTCTTGGAGTGGGCTTTGTATGGACCTCAGTAGATTTTTTATTTTCTTTGGAGATAGTATGAAGATCCCTTCTGATTTTTCTAGAGCAATTCTAATTACATCCCCTGATATGCCTCATTCTCTTGCATACTCCTTTGTCTTTATCCCAATTAGCCTCTTTTCTTGCGCCAACTCATATTTCTCTTGAATTTCTAGAGCCACTTTTGTATAAGTTCTGAATCTTGGTCTACTAGGATTTCTAAGGCTGTTAATTAATCTTTCAATACAACTAATAGCATAATCTTTCTCAATCTCATAGCCTAGCTCAGGAATCCATATCGTTCTAGGTTCAACCGCCTTGATAATATAGTAATCAATAGATACTAGAAAAGGTATGCCATTCTTATATCTTGTCACTAGATCTCTTAGAATTCTTCGCCTTTTATTCAATCTTCTCTAAAAAATTCCAAAGAATGCAGCAAGGGCATCACCCTATGCATCCAAATCTTCATTATTTCTCATTATATCTCTAATTTGATGTGCAACCAGTTTGGTATTCACCCAAAAAACTTCTCCTACAACAAGAACTTCACTCATAAAGTAAAAGATTAAGCATAGTATCAATGTTCCATACCTAAATGTGCACTTCTTCTTCTTGATATCATTCAAATTCTCCAAAATTTGTTGCCGAAGCAACTCACAAAAATCATATTCAGTCCTTTTCTCAACCATCTCTAAATCTATTTCAATTGTGGTGGTCGAAAAAACATTATCACCAAAAATCAAGTGTGCAATAACCATACTCGCATATTGAACTGCCAGATTATTGATTTCAGTACCTGCATTCTTTATCAATCCTTTTCCTTTGTCAAGTTTGCATACTAGAGTAGGTCCGGAGGAAGATAGACCAGTAACATCTCTAATTTCTTCTTTGGATATCACATAAGAATCATCTAGCTACACAAAATGATCTTGAAACTTTCTTAGTGCCAATCTAATGCATTTCTCTTCATTACTAAAATTAGGAAACAAATGCCACACAACTAATTTAATCTCCATTAGCACATTGTGTTCCAGGTTTAGGATATAATCTTTTCCAATGAACTCTTCAAACCATAATATGTGTGTATTTCTATAAGTAGGTTCTTCCAACTTCCTATGAATGTATATCCCAATGTTTTTAGTAGGAATGACACCAAGGAGAACTTTCGATAATGCATCTAAGGGGTTAAGCTCTAGGGTTTTAGCTGGATACTTCTTAAACTGTGGTTTCGATCTCTTTAAATTATCCATGACTTGAGTTGTATCCATCATATTTAACCAAATTCAATGAATTTCACAAAGAATAATGTATAACAAAAACCACTTACTCTTTGCCTATACACCAAAGCCAAACTAAAAAATTCTACAGCATGAATGTACTTTGGATTCTTCAAGCTTGCTCCACACTCTACTTCTCTTTGGAAAATGCCTTTCATCAAATGATTTTTCCTTAACACACTTAAATTTATTTCTTCAATCCCATTTGTTTCAACAATAAATTCTTCAGATTGAAGTAGGTGTCCTTAGAATTTGTGTGTACTTCCATCTTTTCAAGATCTGCAATATTCCTTCTTCGCACATGTCCACTGAAAATTCCTTTTGTATGAGATCTTGAATTCGTCATCTTCAATAAATGCATTTGTGTCATGCCATGACACCATATACCGGTAGGGGGATATTAAATTTTATGATATTGCTCCCCCTAAGCCACTGCCTAGGTTAATTTTTGATGGGATTATCTACACCGGAGGATGACACTGATGAAATTGGAACTTCTAATTATTCTTGCTTCTTAGATTCTCCTTCCTTTCTCTAGATCTTTTCCATTTCCTTCTTAACTTCTTCTGGATCAATCTTAGTGATTGGTTCATATCTCTTAACCATATAGTTTTTTTCACATTTCTGTTTCTGCAAACTTTGGGAAAGTGTTCGAGTTTTCCACAAATATGACAAACAAAATTCTTCCATCCAAATTATCCTTTATTCAATCTATACATGTACTAGTCAGCCTTGTGTTCAAATAAGTTGCAACAATAACAGTAAACTTTGAAGGGATAAAACATTTTGTTGAACATTTGACTTCTGAATTCTATAGCTTTATGTCCAATTATTTTACACTTAAAACACTGATTGGAGATTGATAAAGCATTTTGATTCATTATATCATTCTATTTTATTTTATTTCTACAATATTTTTCCCTATGTCCAAATCTATTGCAGGAACAACATATGCCATTAAAATATGAGTACCTTTGAGCATTAGGTTGTCTGATAGGAGTCCTTCTGGTATTTCTTCTTTGATTCTTGATCTATCTACCATTTCCTTGAGTCTTCCTTTGATTGTCAACCTTGTTAGAGGATTGAATTGCTTTTGAACTTTGTCCTTCAAGTTCCAAACCACTTTTATCCTTAGAGGGTTTTTGTCATAGAATCAGTTCATCCAACATTGTAGAATTTTTTTTGAATGTTTCTTCATGAGCTCTTGCTTTCTCTAGATCTTATCTTAAAGTTACCACTTCTTGTTCAAGCTTTACACTTTCATCCATATTTCTTTGAATTTAAGCTTTATGACAGTCCTCAATTCTCCTCTTTTCTTCCACTTGCTCTTCCAGTCTAGTGATTTCCTCATTTGCTTTCTTCAATTGATCACTGACTTCTCGATGTCTTTCGTTGAATTTCTTGATTTGTTCTCTCAGTTTCTTGATGCACTCATTTGCTTTCTTGAGGATTTCCTTCAAATCTTTATTTTCTTCTTCAATTTTGTCAAGATCTTCAAGAGTAATTTCAAGCTCACCATTATTATCTTAATATCTAGGGTATAATCTTCTTACATATTTTTAGCAAGAGTCTCTTCCGGAGGAATGGGAAATCTCTTATCTTCCATGTGTTCAAAATCCAAGAACTTCCTCAAGCTGTTAGACTTCTCAAGAGGAACCAAGCTTTGATAGAAATTTTTGAACACCTAGAATACTAAGAGGGGGGGTGAATCAATACTCCATTACACCATTTAAATAATATCCATCCAAGAAATAACACAACTCTAACTATAATAACAAGTGAAAGCATGGAATCAACACAAGATCACAACACAAATGAACACTAGTATTTTTATGTGGAAAACCCAAAATGGGAAAAACCATGGTGAGAATCAAGTCACAATATAATATATCCGAATATAAAATATTACAAAGGCTCACTTCCAGGACTCACTATCCTTGAAGGCTCACTACCTAAAGTAAATTACAAAATAGAGTGTGGAAACACTGCCAGGATCCGAATTGAGATAAAATGCACCGTCCTTGTGTTGGAGTTTAGTTCCAATGAAGCACATAATACAAAACACTTCTCTATGTAGTATACTCAACAATTTTGTCTACTCACACATACAATTTTGCACATTTTTACCATACAACAACACATTTATGATCTCTCTGACTTTCGCTACTTTTTCATGTCTCTCTATCATCTTAACTTCATCATCCCTAACTTCTCAAAAATATCTTTCACATATATATCGTATACATTCACATACACTAATTAGGTCGACCTAATTAGAGTAGCCCTATTTTAAATCAAAACTAACTCTATCGTCTTTCTCCTCGAAACATATTCATCTTCGAACCCAACACAAGCCTGAAATGTATGATATCAGTTGGCTCAGACCTAAGATAGATCCCTTTAGCATTCACAACAAATATTAATCTTCTTAATACAAATTCATAATTTGGTCAACCAAAGTTAGACCTAAAACATCAAAGGACTTCAAATGTATATGCAATTCGCTAAGCGTGTAACTCCAAAACTTGTTAACACATCAAATTCTCCTTTAGATGACATCAAATAACTTATCTTCAACTTTGTAAGATAAAACAATTAGTCATGAGAAAATTCAGAATCTCCCACATCAATGTGCTATACAAAAATTTACTATAATCCTCATAACACTGCTGCTCATATCTTTCATATGCATTCATATATCATCATAAGAAATTTGAAGTAAGATGAATCTCACAACCATGAACTATATACAAAATTTTGTAGTGATATCTTTCATTGTGGTAGAATGTGAGACAAAAAACCGATGCATTGAACTAGTATATAAATATAACACTATTTACTAATCTACTGGTAACTATATCTTTCCAACTGTATAACCAAGCCAATTGAAAACTTATCCGTAGATGCAAATGATTTCAAGATAGAACATATTATCATCTTCTGAATGAATCTTACAAGATAAGATAATCCGGACCAAAATATTAGATCAACAAACTTTCAGTACAGGATTAGCATAGCTCGAATCTTTATTACCAGAGCAACTATAGATCTGTACAAGTAATGTGAGTAAGGTATGCTGATGTTAATGTTGACATCAATGAAAATCTTCCAATTTTCTAACAACCCCTTGTTATAAAACCAAGATGAAGAAATAATGATCGCAAACATGATATAGAACAACTAAGGTAGGGACCTAAAACATCATGGTTGTCTAACATGTTTACAGGATCCTTTGCAAAATATGGTCCCTGCAAATTCATTTGAGCTAGTTTCCCAAATTTTCCATACTTTGTTACCACACCAATGTGTTCCAAACATAACATGACTTGACATTTCATTTGTTCAAACAACATCCTTGAATTTAGAGATAATGTCAGGTAAAACATTAAATGCTAATAGTAAATTAATTTATATACAATCATCACTGATGAATGTGTTGCAAGCACACATAGTAGTCATTGCATGGGATTACCATGACATGAAGGGGATCGAACCAACATTATGCATGCATAGGATTTATATCAATGATGGTTTCAAATCAGCTAGACAACCTCAAAGGAAATGAACCTTGCAATTTATGATATAGTTAGATTAGAATTGCAAAAATTGCTTGATGCAAGCTTTATCTATCCCATCTCTGATATTCAGTAGGTATCACCCCTAGTAATTATCCCTAAGAAAGGAGGGAAATGAAGAGTGTGTGTAGACTATGGTAAATTGAATGTTGCAAATAGGAAGGACCGCTTTTCACTCCCATTCATTGACCAAATAATTGATTCATTAGCAGGAAAGAAGTGCTTTTCCTTTTTGGATGGATTTAGTGGCTACAATCAAATTAAGATAGCCCCAAAAGATCAAAACAAGACAACCTTCACATGCCCTTGGGGTACATATTCTTATTTTGTCTTTCCATATCGGCTATGCAATGCACCAACCACCTTCCAAAGGGCAATACTAAGCATATTCTCAGACTTTGCACATGATTCCATGGAGGTTTACATGGATGATTTCAAAACTTATGGGAATACCTATGATGAAGCACTTGGTAATTTGGAGAAGGTACTAAAGAGGTGTAAAGAACATAACTTGTTCCTGAGTCATGAGAAATGCTACATTATGATGACCGAGGGGATTGTATTAGGATATTTTGTGTCAAATGAAGGAATTCAAGTAGACCCCAACAAAATAGAGGTGATGTCAAAACTCCCCTTGCCTCAAAGATAAAATAATGTTAGATGTTCCCCCAGACATGTTGGGTATTACAAGAGATTCATCCAATACTTCAACAAACTTGTAGCTCCACGATTTTACTTATTTCCATTAGATGTAGAATTTAAATGGACAGTTGCTTGTCAAAATTCCTTTGAAGCACTCAAGGAAACATTAACCAAAACCCTTATCTTGAGAGGACCAAATTGGAGCTTACCTTTCCATATCCATATAGATGCTTCTGATTTTTCTATAAGATTTATGCTTGGACAGAAGGAAGGAAACAAATAACTCGTATGCCATATATTATATCAGCAAAAATATTCAAGGGGTAGAACCCAACTATACAGTGACAAATAAGGAGATGTTGGAAGTAGTTTATGCAATTTAAAATAATTTAGACATTACATTACAAGGTATTTAGTGTTCATACACACTAACCATAGAGCAATAAGGTATCTCATGAATAAACTAGTGGTTGGTGGTAGGCTTGTTAGGTGGTTATTGTTACTTCAAGAATTTGACATTATCATTGTGGATAAGCTAGGTAAAGAAAATGTAGTGGAAAATTTTCTATCTAAACTACCAACCAAATCAAAGAAGATGTTGTTTATGACTCATTCCTATATGAGCACTTTTTTTCTCTATCTCTGCATACACCTTGGTATGCAGATATTGCCAACTATCTTGTAGCAGGAAATAAACCATCTCATTTCTCACCAAAGGAGAAGACGCAATTATTTCACAAGATTTTTCCCTACTCATGTATAGCTAGATAATTATTCTACATAGGAATAGTAGACAACATAGTGAGAAGATGCATTTGAGAAGATGAACTATATAATATCCTTAGAGTATGCCATGATGAACCCTATGGAGGACACTTTTCAGCTAAGAGGACAACTCTTAAAATTTTGAATACTATCTATTATTGGCCAACTCTTCATAAAGATGTAGTGAAATATATCGAAATCTATGATAGATATCAAAGAATGGGAAGGCCAACAAAAATAGATGAAATGCCATTACAACCACATTTAACAATAGCACCATTTGACAAATGGGGTTTAGACTTTATTGACCCCATTTCACCAATATCAAACAAAAAAGAGTACATACTAGTTTGTATAGATTAACTTACAAAATGCGTAGAGGTTAAGGCTTTACAGTTTACAAGAGATGGGAATGTGGGAAAGTTTCTATATGAAGACATATTCACAAGATATAGAGTTCCAAGAGAAATTGTAATAGAACAAGGACCCCAGTTTACATAAAAAATGATCACCAAATTGGTTCAAGAATTTGAGATCAAACACAAGAATTCCACACCTTATCACCCTCAAGAAAATGGGAAAGTGGAAGTCACCAATCGAGAAATTAAAAATATCCTCACAAAGACAATGCAAATTCATAGGAAGGATTGGGTAGCCAAGTTACCTGAGGCAGTTTGGGATTATAGAAAAACTTGGAAGACCACAAAAGGCTTTACACCATATGAACTAGTGTATGGTAAGAAAGTAGTACTTCATATAGAATTTGACTAAAAAACATTGAGGATAGTAGTCAAATTGGGCATGGATTTGTCAACAACACAACATGAGAAATTGCATAACATGAATGCCCTAGATGAAATGAAAATGGAAGCCATACACCACACTAAAGTTATCCAAAATCAAAGGATCCATTGGCATGATCAGTTTATTAAAACAAAGGAATTCAATGCAGGTGATTGGACTCTACTTTATGACTCTAGATACAAAGATTACAAAGGAAAATTGCAAACTAGATGGCTTGGGAAATATGAGATAAAACACGTGTTTAAAAATGGAGCAATGCATCTATAGATAATTGATGAAGTAATGTTCTCATTTATAGTTAATGGAGACAAATTGAAGCTTTATAAGAAACCATTATAGAAGGATGACTTCATTCTTACATTACAACAACAATTTGAACCTACAATTGAAAGTTCAACAATAGAGATAAATAGTTCTACAAATGAATTAGTTGAAGAGCTACACAACTCACTCACTGATGTTCCACATGTATAATTTTCTCACATATTTCACATGCACACAATGCGTAGGTGATAATCAAAAATATTCATTTTCTGAGATAGTCGTAGAAGCAGTAGGGACCTATAACATCATGCCTCTAGGTGAAAAAATTACAGAAGGGACTTGTTACTGCATGATCTCGTAGCATTTGTCTATCAATAATTTTATATTACCATTAATATTAATTGCATATCTATCACTTTATAACCTATCCTTTCATATATGTAACCATACACATTCCATTTTTATTACATAAAACTTCTTACATCCATTCCAACATAGCACTCCTACCACCTTTAGTGATTATAACATATCATGCAATTAAATCTCACATAACCTATTTTGTACACTCCACAACCTTTTCAATCCATCAATTTCCATGTTTCACACATATGTTGTCATTCATTTCAAATTAGCACTTCCCAGAATTCATTGCAATCAAGGAAAGTCACCTCAAATCACATACCAGGTGGTCATCAGTTACTTCACATGAGTTGAATTTCATTTCAACCAATTCCTATGGGCACACTACATAGTTGATTATTAATTTTATGCATGTTTATAGTTTATTCATGCATGCTACATATCTTAATTTATTTTCCACTACTTTTAATATAACCCTCCACCAAAATCATACCCACTAAGTGAGGACACTTATAGTATCTTTTGTTGGGGGAGGGGTATTCCTTAGTTTTCTTGATTTTCAAAAACTCTTTGCAAAATCTTTTGGTTGTTTTATTTTCCTCCATTTTCAGAAGACACAAAGTATAGATGAAAGGAAAGGGTTCTCAATAGCTAAATTTAAAGGTGCATTTGAATAGAACAACATTATAGCATAGTAGAAGTGGTTAATTGAGGTTGAAAAACAAGAAAAGGGTAGCATTGAGGAGTTGAATTACTAAAGAATTACCATGGGATGTGATATAATACATAGAGAACCAATGCAAATGACCAATTGTTGGATGATAGGCTAGTTTTTTCCATTTTCCAGCAATTTGGCTAGTTACAATATTTTTTGAAGCTCGCAGATTTTAATGAGGTTATGACCCAATAGTTTGTAGCCACATTGCAGAATGATGGAGTGGTTGTTAAGGGCTTAAGGTTAGATGCCTCAAAAGATGCTATTGTTGAAGTGTCTAGATTTCCAAGGATAGGAGAAGAGATTCTAGTTAGTGTAAATGCTATTACTGCAACCTGAATGAATCCAGATAGCCAGGAGAAAACCTAGATTCGTCTTCTCAAGGTACTAAATGATTATCTTTACCCTATATTTTGGATTTAGTTTCTTCATATATAGTTAAGTACTTGATATGTGATGGCAAACAATCTTTGTTATACACAGTTCATTTTAAACTGTTGAGTCATCTTCGCCATGGTAGGCATGTAAATGTTCCTAATTTATTGTATAATATGTTAAAGACAATGTCGTCTAACTACAAGAGGAAAAGAAACAATAAAAAATTATCTCATTTATGTTTGGTTATATTATTGATAAAGAGGAGTCTTATGGCTCAATTTCCAAATGTTTCTTGCAAAAAATTTCTTAATTGTAACAATATCAACAATATCCTTGAAGGGCCCAATAAGGATAATAGGGGCCAAGAAAAAATAATAGAAGAACTTGTTGTTCTAGAATGGGAAATACCCTCTAGCTCCCATACTATGTCACCTACCCAAAGCACGAGAGAACCAAAGGAGTAGAGCTTGCAAGAAAAAGAGCATGCAACCCACAATAGAGGACAAACAAGAAACCCTTGTTTCCAGAAAATCAAAAAAAGGAAAGAAAAGAAAAAGTGGAGTCTCTTCTTCTACACCTACAAAAGGGAAGAGGAGACCCACACAACCCAAGAGGAAATCACATCGTCTAAAGAGAAAAGGAGCCGTGAGAGGATCAATTAAAAAGTAGGAATATGATGTTGTAATGATAGAAATAGATAAAGATTCAAAGGAGAATGCCTTTGGTGATAAGGTAAAGGAACTTGTTGTACAATCTTGGTATTTTACTAGTATCTCTAACTCTGATTCAGAGGATGTTTTTGTGGTAAGGAAAATAAGAAGGAGATCCCCAAGAAGCCCTATTTTAGAGGGTTTTGAATACACAAGTGCAATAGGGGATGGACAATTTTTGGAAAAGATGAAATTTTGATTGAACAACGGAATATTAGCAAAGAATTGTAGGAAGCAATGGAAATAATAAAACAACTTGAAGAATTGTTGAAAACACTTCAATGAAAGGATAGTGAGAGGGATGCAAGAATTAAATAATTGGAGGAGAAGCTCTATAAGTTTGAGCATGGGTCTAAATTGGAGGTACTTGCACAAATTGGTTTGGTTGAAGTAGAAAACAAAGAAATAATATCCCAAGGTCCAATTCCTCAAATAATAACCCCCACTAGGCCAACTATGGTTTCCTTGGGTGTTGAATTATGGAAAAGAACCTAAGAGTTCTCTCAAAAGAAGAAGGATTGGGAGAAGAAAATTTTAAATTAATATCTAATAGCACCAGGGAACTTGAACAATAGGAGACAAAAGTGAAAAAAATGAAATTAAAAATTGAGATGATGGCAAATGAAGCAATACAGTTGTTGAAAAGTAGGTCATCTGTAAGTGTTTATGCATTGTTTCTGCAAGAAAAATATTTGTGTTTTCAATTTATCAAATTGATTAGTGATCTACCTATTTCCATGCACAATTTTTTTTTGTTTTTAGATACTTTCTTCAATTCCACACTAGAAATGCATGAACCGTTATGTGAGATCTACTTACATAATTATGTTCTCCTAGATGAGATTGAATGGAATCCACTAATGTTTGTGGGGGACCTTCAATTAAAATTTTGAACCTCCTACATTAGAAATGAGCACCAAAGGGGTACAATCCTATTAAATTACCATGAAACAAAAAAATCCATTTCCCTACATCTTAGAAAAGAATTAGTGAATCCAAATGTAGTCATTGACCAATGGTTGAACCTCCTAGATTATAATGGGGTTGAAGAAATAATAATGAATTGCAGGAAATGAGACTATACGAGAGTAAAGAAACTAGTAGCAGGAACCATTAATGAAGCCTTCCAGTTTGTATAGAGGAGATGGGAAGAGATTTCACTTGAGCTAAGCAGAAATGAGCAGCATAAGGACCACAACCAGTTGCAGGGGAGAATCCAAAACACTTGAAACATGACAATTCTAGGAAGGAATGAAGATGACCATTGAATGGTCAACTATGAGTCACCACCAAAACCAAATAAGATGATAGGAAGAGGGATTATACTATGAGTGGGGAAGTTTAATGATGTGACAATTTTCATGGAGCATGCCTTTGTCATACTGTTAGGGAAAAGTTACAATTTCAATTCTTTTTTCTGTCTTTTTACAATTATGATTATCAATTACAAAGACTAGTCCTCTCCCCATTCTTGAGGGAGAGTGGACGTATGTATTTATGTTTTATTTTTAGTCCATATATGAATAAAAATCCTCTTGAGCCTATATATTGGGATTAGTGGTTAAGGAGAAAATCTTTTTTTTTTGATTGATTTACCAGATAGTACTTATTTATTATTAAGTTTCCTATTATCCAATCATAATAATCATGTACTGATGAATAAGAAGTCTTTAGAGATTCTTTTAAAATTATAAGAAGTCTAGTTCTTATGAAATAAAAGGGTTTTAGGGTAAGTGCACCAATCTATGACACAATTTTGGTGCCAAATAGGATAAAATTGCAAAAAAAGGCTGAAATTGGCCATTTGGTGCACGCCAAATTTGGCGTGTGCCAAATGTAAAATTTAAATAAAACCAAAATATCCTTTCAAACCCTCATTTCACTTCAACCCACGGCTTGGCTTGGAGGATTTGAGGTCTGCAACTTGCGCTTGCAAAATATCATCCATTATTTGCATCCTTAGCTTGTGATTTTTCACGAGGATGCCGCCAACACATCAGAGAGGTTGAAGATTGTGAAGAGGTATGCATTTTTATTCTATTTATTTCAAATCTGATTGAGAATGCAAATTGAAATAGGTTTTTATAATAAAAATTTGTTCTAATTCTCAAGGAATGAATCTCCACCTCAAAACATTGAGAATTCACAATCACCCCCTCATGAAGAGCGTCATATACAAGAAAAAACTAAAATGCCTCCATCAATTCATAGGAATCCTCAAGGAACACAAGAAAATATTCTAAATCAAATTGAAAACAATAAAAGAGACATTGAACAATTAATTGGAAGATTAACCGAGCATGCCGAAACCCACCCTTATAGGAGAGGGATTGCTGAATCATTGAAGTCAATTGTAACTCATATAGGAGAAATGAGCGAGAAAATACATTTTTGGTCAAATAAGAGGCATGAGATGAGATAATTTTATGCTAGTGGTTTTTCGTATGCAGATGTAAAAAAACAATAAATTAGCAAAGCCGACTTGTGTGCCCTATTTACAAACCCGAGAACCAATGCACCTTTGTCTCATGCATGCAGGAGGTTCCCCATCCATTGGTGCCACCATGAGTTAATTAAAAATAAATTTTGGGAGCAGTGGTGGATGGTATTTGACAAACCTCCATGCAATAACCATGATGTACCACAATATTTTTTGAGGAAACTCTATTGTGAGTTTGTCCTCAATAAAATACCAAACTATTTTGACATCTTAGACTTTCAGGGTAGAGGTGGGGGCTCCACACATGATAGACCTATTGCGCGACATAATCCATAGTTGGCACCAAGACCCTTAGGTAGACCCTGTTGGAGTGAAAAAAAGACACTGAGAGGGGGGGGGTGAATCAGTGTCATTAACTATTTTGACAAATTTTACTAAAACTGAAATAAGATAGATTTATGCTCTCATTTATCAATGATAAACTCATTCATGTATTGAATGCAATCACATATATTTGAAATGAGAAGTATGATAGTGAAACATAGAATATTAAAGAATTCACACAAAGAATCAGATGAACCACATATAATAAAAATTACACAAGATATGTCGAGTGGAAAACCCTCTTGGGGTATAAAAACCACTCCTAAACTATTTCTTTTCTAGGATTATATTTTAAAAACCACTTTTGACAATGCCTTATAGGCTGATTTCTGAGCAACAACTCAAGGAGCACCAACCCCTTTTCTATTTTCAGTAAGACATACAATGATACAAAGGATCTCTTTGTTTCTCTCAAGTGCCTCTTGACAGACAATATTTAAAATCCTCAAAGTTCAAGAATGAACCTTCAGAATTCTAGCCATTGTCAAGCCTTAAGACAACTTGATATTGTTCACATATTTCAGATTTTTAATCTCAAAACTCAACATTTCTTCAATACAATAACTGTGATGTACTCACACTGTTTTTCACTATACTTCATGGTCATTTCTCATAGTTCTGAAAAAATAGTTAACACTTTCTCTCTATTTTTCATGAATCTAAAAAACTAATCTCTCTCTCTTTTTCTTTTTTTCTCTTTACATATATTTCATCATTACATCTCAAGAAATTACAACACAGTAACTTCTTTCTCATTTTTCAAAAAACAACAGAGGAAAATTTTATGTACCCAACTTCTGTTGAACCATGTTGCCAAGAATTTCAGTGATTCTGAGAAATGCTCATCATGCAGGTTTGTTTCTGATAGAATGGGCAAGGAAAGTGCATTTTTAGAAAGAAGACTGAACCCTATCCACACAAGGAGCTTGCACAGGCAATTGCTAATGGAAACAAAATTAATCAATATATACCATGCACAAAAAATTCCCTCGAATACTACTGCAACAGAAACAACCACTGATTCCAAAAGAAAGCTTGAAGTATCATGATTACCCATCAACGAAAACACCATCCCTTAAAGCAGGAGCAAAAATCATGTGATAAAATATATGGGTATGCATTTCAGATTATTAGTAACCGACATGCATTATTTCTGACCATGAAGAAATAAACCCATTTTATCATTTTTCAGAAAGAAGAAAACACTTGTCTTCAATTTTTGTGCCAATAGAAGTAACAGTTCCCCAAAAAGTAGATGATAAGGTGAATACCTAAAGAAAATGATAGAGAATCTATCATGGAGATATTTACCAGACCGACAGAGTAGAAAAGAAACAAATATTTCTTCTAGGTTCGAGCCTTCACCTAGAGACAAAATACTGACAAAGATATCGACCATGGAGAGGATCTTGTAGAGAGTCCCATTCGTTGTCAAAGAATTGCAGTAAGCCAACAAAAAATGAGTAATGACTGTGAGAAGATCTCTATGGTGGTGGCCAAGTTAGGGTTCCAAACCCTCGAGCTTGTGAAACATAACACGATTTCCCTAAACTTTCCTTTGCAATGCAACCGATGAATTTTCAAGTAATGATATTATTTCAAGTCTGCGACATCAAATAATTTGACTAAATCAACTTCATGCATGCAATAAACTGACACCATAATTGAAAATATTACCATGATTTCCTTGTCTTATCAACATGCCGAATACCTTAGACATCTAGGCATTATTGCAAGAGTCGATGTCAGTCACTTTCCAGGTGACTTGACAAGTAAATTTCACAAACCTCTTGTCGCCCTTAAGGCCTAGTGAATTATCAAACATAAGACCCAATTCTATGCAAATGTAAGGTTCAATTTATTGACCTTTATTCAAAGCCATTTTCCATGACATAAAGCCTGATATATCCAATGCCTATAGAAATATAATAAAGTCTAATATCCATGATAACCATATTAATACCGTAAACATATGACTCCCTTTAAAGTCATTTTCCCATGTAAATATCAATTGTACCATATATCCATGCCAGTATCAATATACCATATGCCCATGCCAATATCAAATGTTTAAGTAAACCCGATAGGGTTTTCTTAAAACTAAAAAACAACTGCATTTGAAGAATCCAAAAACCAAGTTAACTGAAAGCATTACCTGAATGAGTCTAAATAGGAAAATGAGGCTCTGATGTAGTTCAAAAAAATTATCAAAGCCATGATGTTAGAAATATGAACATGCCAATACCACATAAACTTGTAGATCATTGTAGCCCAGTAGCACAAAATGTCAAACCAAAATTATACCACCTAAACATGGAAACATTATCCTGTAAACAAGATTCCTTGTAATCTGCACATGGATTCAAGAGATTAGTACCATCAAAACCAACATCATAATGCCGAAGTAAGTATGCCAAGATAGAATAGAAACAGTGCAATTGAATAATCAACCACAAAGATGCCAATCTGAAACACAATATTGTCATCAAGGACAAATAGCAAAAGAGAAGCTCAACAAACTCCCCCTTTGTCCTTGATGGAAAAAACTGAGCCACCAAACTGAAATACTAAACCAGAACCAGGAGCTCATAATTCTACCCCTTTTTGTCACAAGGATAAAGGGAAGACAACAATGAAATGCCAAGAAGCTGCAGATATAGCAATGGAGCAACAAAGTATGAGCAGTAAAGAGAGTTGACCAACTCCCCCTATCACCAAGATAGAGTATTAAGATAGCAAAGATTTAGAGGCAACTCCCAATCTAGACCGAAGTCTTTCAAATACCTCTTTAGCCAAAGGATTAGTGAAGATGTCAGCTACTTGTGCTTGTGTAGGAACCTATAGCACACAAACCTCATTAGCCAACACCTTTTCACAAAGAAAGTGAAATTTAATAGCAATGTGTTTAGTGCGAGAGTGCATAACAAGATTTTTGGAGATATTAATCACACTAGTATTATCACATAGAATATAAATAGGTTTAGGAATTTCAATACCCATGTCAGATAGAGTCTGTGACATCCAGATTACTTGAGTACAACAAGAGGCGACAACAATATATTCTACTTTAGCAGTGGAGAGTGAAAAATTCTTGTTTTTTGTTGTGCCATGCCACTAATCAATCACCAAGAAAGAAAGCAACACCACTGGTGCTTTTCATATCATCCAAACAACCAGCCTAGTCAGAATCAGTATATGCAATTAATGAGAAATCATTGCTTTTGGGATACTAGAGTCCATAATCAAGAGTGCCTTGAACATATTTAAGAATCCTTCTAACAACATTAATATGAGATTCCTTAGGAGATGACTGAAATCTTGCAACCATGCAAACAACTTGCATTATGTCAGGTCTTGAGGCTATTAGATATAACAAGCTGCCTATCATTGACCTATAGTCAGTTGGATTTACATCAGGAGAATCATCAACCTTGCCGAGTTTGCAACTGGTAACCATTGAGTGCTAATTGGATGACATTCATCCATTTGAAATTTCTTTAGCATCTCTCTTGCATATTTTGGTTGAGAGAGAAAAATACCAGTTTCAAGTTGAGAGATTTGAAGACCTAAGAAGAAGGTTAGTTCTCCTAGCATTGACATTTCAAACTCATATTCCATAATCTGAGAGAATTTTTTACTCAAAGCAATATTGTTGCAACCAAAGATAGTATCATCAACATAGATTTCAACAACCAGAATATCAAAACCTTCAATCTTAACATAAAGATTGTTGTCTACACCTCCTCTAATAAAAATTTTTGATATCAAATGATTATCCAATCTAGAGTACCAAGCTCTAGGAGCTTGTTTTAGGCCATATAGAGCATTTTTCAGCCTATAAACATGATTAGGCTTGTCTTTGCAAATAAATCCTACAGGTTGTTCTATATAAACTTCTTCATCCAAATAACCATTCAGAAAGGTAGTTTTGACATCCATTTGATATACAATAAAGTTCTTGAAAACAAAATAAGCCAAGAATATTCTAATAGATTCAAGTCTAGCTACAGGTGCAAAGGTTTTACCAAAGTCAATACCTTCTTGTTGAGCATATCCTTTGCAGACATACCTAGCCTTGTTGCGAACAACATGGCCATTTTCATCATGTTTGTTTCTGAATATCCATTTTCCCCCTATGACATTTTGTCATCTGGTCTTGGGACTCAATCCCAAGTATGATTTTTCTCAATTTGATCAATTTCTTCCTCAATTGCATTAAGCCGACATTCATCAGTTAGAGCTTCATCAATTTTTTTTGGCTCAAACTGTGTAATCAAATAGAAAGTAGTAAGCTCAGCTATGTGAGATTTTTCATCAGATTTAACAATCCTTCTTCTTGTTTGAACTCCTGCAGATTTATCTCCAATAATCAGATCTTTAGGATGGTTTCTAGCAAGAGATTTTGAAGGGGTTTTTGTTACACATTTTTTAGGACTTAATTCAACACTTTTAGAATTTGTTTCAGCTAGTTTAGGACTTGCTGATTCAACTTCAAGCTTTTTTGTTTTAAAGCCTTCTAAATTTATTTCAAGTTCAAATTCTTCTTCCTCATCATCCTGTATAGGTTCAGCATCTAAAAGCAAATTTTCATCAAATTTTACTTTGATAGATTCAATAATCTTATTCAGCCTATTATTAAAGCATTTATAGGCTTTGCTATGAGTAGAGTATCCTAAAAAGATACCTTCATTAGACTTAGATTGAAAGTTGCCTAATTTATCATCATCTCTCTTGATAAAACATTTACAACTAAATATTCTGAAATATTTAATTGAGGCAGATTTACCATACCGCAGTTCATATGGAGTGAAATTGGATTTTACTTTGAGTTGTACTCTATTCAAGATATAGACAATTATATGAACAAATTCTTTCCAGTACATGTTTGGCAATTTTGCTTCACCCGTCATAGTCCTTGCCATCTCTTTTACAGTTCTATTCTTTCTCTCAACAACCCCATTCTGTTGAGGTGTTCTGGAAGCAACATATTATCTTTTTATGCCATGTCTTTCACAGTAGTCAATGAATTCTTGTGAGGTGAATTCACCACCTTTGTCAGATCTTAGACATTTCAATTTTAAATCTGAATCCCTTTCAACCATTTTTCTAAAGAATTTAAAGCATTCAAAAGCTTCAGATTTATGCTTGAGAAAAGTAACCCATACCATACGAGAGTAATCATCAACAAATAATATGAAATATTTATCACCATTAATAGATCTAGTCCTTGTAGGACCACATAAGTCTGTATGAACAAGCTGCAGAGGTCTAGTAGAAGAATGTTCTTTAGATTTAAAGCTTACTTTTGTTTGCTTTCCTTTGAGACATTCTTTACAAATTGCATTTTCAGGTTTTCTTAAAATAGGCAGACCTCTTACATTCCGATTTTTGTTGATCCTAACCATATTTTCAAAGTTAATATTGCCTAGTCTCTTGTGCCACAACCAACTTTCTTCAACTTGACTCATTAAGCACATACCATGATTATTTTCATTTCCAGATGTGTCAAGAAGATTGTAGACATTTCCCTTAGTCCTTCTTCCAGCAGCAATAGCTTTTCCAAGCTTATTTTAAATCTCACATCCTTGTGAAGTAAACAAAACATGATAGCCACTGTCACAAATTTGACTAACACTTAGAAGATTGTTCTTTAAACCTTCTACATAATACACATTGTAGATAGGAGTGTCCTCATTCAGAAGAAGTGAAACTCTACCTTTAATTTGTATACCTGAATTATCTCCAAACTTCACATATCCACCTACATAATCTTCAAGATTAGTGAATTTTTCTTTGTCACCAGTCATGTGGTTTGAACAACCACTGTCCAAGACCCATAAGTCCTTTTTCTTGGAATGGGAAATTGTTTGAACTAACATAGTTTGTTCTATGTTATTGACAGTTTTAGGTTTCCAAAGCTTTTTGGTTTTCTGATGATTATTTTGTAGAGAATCTTTGCATTGCTTAGCAGAATGACCCATGGAATTGCATGTGAAGCGTCTAATCTGTCTAGAAAATCCAAGATTTTTCCTATAACCAAATCTAGGTGTTCTAGGATTCATAAACCTACAAGAGCTCACTTTGTGGCCAAATCTGTTGCAGAAATAACAATACCCATAAAAGAAAGGGTTATAATTATATGATTTATGTTATTCGTAAAAGGACGAACATGATCCTTATCAGAATCAGGATGATTAGATTCAGAGCATTTGTTTCCAGCAACAATATTATCCTTTGCACTATCATTTGAACATTCACCTTTCATGAATCCAATACTAGTTTTGTCCTTATTCAATTTATGCTTACTGAGCATGTCATTCAGTTTAAGATTACTCTCATACTTCTCAATGGTCTTCCTAAGATCAACAATTTCATGTTCAATTTTTTGAATTTCTTGATCTTTATGATTTATGCCAATACGAAGACAATCCTCAACTCTCTTGGCTTCTTCAAGTTGAGTTTTCAATGAGACAATTTCAAGATTTGTGAGTTGCTCTTGAGCAAGAGCTTGAGCAGAGTTTTGTTGCATTTGTTTTTTGAGTTTTCTTATCTCTTTTAATGCACATTTCAGTTCACCTTCAAGATCCACTTCGCCAACTTTAGCATCATTGTTGTTAGTATCTTCTTGCTGAATGATTTCAGCCATGAATAGGTTTTCATCTTCTTCATCTAAAGAATCTTCAGATTCAGTGTCTATTTCATTTTTGCTGAACAAACTCTTATTCTTTTTGAAGTTGAATTTATGTTTAGGTCTATAGGCCTTTTTCTTAGGAAATTTTTCATATTTCTTGTTGTCACTATTCGGATCACCATAGGGGCACTTTGCAGAAGAGTGGCCTATTATACCATAGTTAAAACATTTGAAGGGAAGTTTTCCCTTATATTTTCCAGACCCCTTTTTGAGCTTTCTAACAAAGTGGGATTCTTTAGAATCGAAAAATTCTGATTCAGTAGCCTCATCTTTTTCTTTCCTTTCAATATTAAAGGCAGTTTCTTTTGTAGAGGAATTATTTTTACTGATTCTCATTTCATAGGCAGTCAAAGTGCCTTGTAGGTTGTCTAGGGTAAGCTGGTCAAAGTGTTTCTTCTCTTCTAGAGTAGAGACCTTAGCTTCAAATTTAGTTGGTAAGGTTCTAATGACCTTAGTTACAACATCGAATTCTTTTACTTCTTCTCCCAGACCCTTCATAGCATTGACAATTTTATCAACTCTCAAGAAGTAATCAACAACTTTTTCACCGTCCCTCATTTTTATTTCTTCAAACTGGTGTTTTAGAGTGAGGACTTTAGATTGTTTTACTTTTTCATTTCCTTGATAGATAGTTTCAAGTTTAACCCAGATATCCCTAGTAGAGTTGCAGTGCATGACTTTGATAAAGACATCTTTAGTCAGTGCACACAAGAGAGCATGTTTTGCTCTTGCATTAGTTTCATATCTTTTCTTTTCATTAGAAGTTGTGGGAAAACTAGTTGGTACAATGTACCCAGTTAACAATATGCTCCACACATCAAGGTCAGTAGAAGTTAAATAAGTCTCCATTATGATTTTCCAGAACGCATAATCAGTTCCATCAAATAATGGAGCTATAGTCATGGATGTGCCTTCATGAGCTTGAGATATTTTGAACTAACTCCAAGGCCAAAATCAATGCTAGGTTGGAAAGACCTATCAACGGACACTACACTCTAATACCAATTATTGGAGTGAAAAAGAGATGAGGTGAATCAGTGTCATTAACTGTTTTGACAAATTTTACTAAAACTGAAATAAGATAGATTTTGCTCCCATTTATCAATGATAAACTCATTCATGTATTGAATGCAATCACATATATCTGGAATGAGAAGTATGATAGTGAAACATAGCATATTAAAGCATTCACACAAAGAATCAGATGAACCACAGATAAGCAAAATGAGACAAGATATGCTGATTGGAAAACCCTCCTTGGGTATAAAAACCACTCCTAAACTGTTGCCTTTCTAGGCTTATATTTTAAAAACC
Source organism: Sequoiadendron giganteum (assembly GCA_007115665.2). Taxonomy (NCBI): domain Eukaryota; kingdom Viridiplantae; phylum Streptophyta; class Pinopsida; order Cupressales; family Cupressaceae; genus Sequoiadendron; species Sequoiadendron giganteum. The sequence continues at coordinate 536,267,674 of CM021101.1, forward strand.
ACTTTTGACAATGCCTTATAGGCTAATTTCTGAGCACCAACTCAAGGAGCACCAACCCCTCATTTTGAGACACCAATTTCAAGGAGTACCAACTCCTTTTCTATTTTCAGTAAGAAATAAAATGATACAGAGGATCTCTTTGTTTCTCTCAAGTGCCTCTTGACAAACAATATCTAAAATCCTCAAAGTTCAAGAATGAACCTTCACAATTCCAACCATTTTTAAGCCTTAAGACAACTCGATATTGATCTCATATTTTAGATTTTTGATCTCAAAACTCAACATTTCTTCAATATAATAGCTGTGATGTACTCACATTGTTTTTCACTATACTTCACGATCATTTCTCATAGTTCTGAAAAAATAGTTAACACTTTCTCTCTATTTTTCATGAATCTAAAAAACTAATCTCTCTCTCTCTCTCTTTCTTTTTCTCTTTACATATATTTCATCATTACATCTCAAGAAATTACAACACAGTACCTTCTTTCTCATTTTTCAAGAAACAATAGAGGTAAATTTTATGTACCCAACTTTTGTCGAACCATGTTGCCAGGGATTTCAGTGATTCTGAGAAATTCTCATCATGGAGGTTTGTTTCTGATAGAATGGTCAAGGAAAGTGCATTTTTAGAAAGAAGATTGAACCCTATCCACACAAGGAGCCTGCACAGGAAATTGCTAATGGAAAAAAAATTAAACAATATATACCATGCACAGAAATGCCCTTGAATATTGTTGCAACAGAAACAACCACCGATCCCAAAAGAAAGCCTGAAGTTTCATGATTACCCATCAATGAAAACACCATCCCTTAAAGAAGGAGCAAAAATGATGTGATAAAATATATAGGTATGCATTTCAGATTATTAGTAACCGACATGCATTATTTCTAATCATGAAGAAATAAACCCATTTTATCATTTTTTAGAAAGAAGCAAACACTTGTCTTAAATTTTTGTGCCAATAGAAGTAACAGTTCCTCAAAAAATAGATGATAAGGTGAATACCTGAAGAAAATGATAGATAATCTATCATGGAGATATTTACCAGACCGGCAGAGTAGCAAAGCAACAAAGACTTCTTCCAAGTTCAAGCCTTCACCCAGAGACAAAAGATTGACAAAGATATCGACCATGGAGAGGATCTTGCAAAGAGTCCCATTCGTTGTCAAAGAATTGCAGTAAGCCAACAAAAACTGAGTAATGGTTGTGAGAAGATCTCTATGGTGGTGGCCAAGTTAGGGTTCCAAACCCTTGAGCTTCTGAAACATAACACGATTGCCCTAAACTTTCATTTGCAATGCAACTGATGAATTTTCAAGTCATGATATTATTTCAAGTCTGTGACATCAAATAATTTGACTAAATCAACTTCATGCATGCAATAAAATGACACCATAATTGAAAATATTACCATGATTTCCTTGTCTTATCAACATGCCGAATACCTTAGAAATCTAGGCATTATTGCAAGAGTTGATGTCAGTCACTTTCCAGGTGACTTGACAAATAAATTTCATAAACCTGTTGTCGACCTTAAGGCCTAGTGAATTATCAAACATAAGACCCAATTCTATGCAAATGTAAGGTTCAATTTATTGACCGTTATTCAGAGCCATTTTCCATGACATAAAGCTCGATATATCCAATGCCTATAGAAATATAATAAAGTCTAATACCCATGATAACCATATTAATACCGTAAACATATGAATCCCTTTAAAGTCATTTTCCCATGCAAATATCAATTGTACCATATACCCATGCCAATATCAATATACCATATGCCCATGCCAATATCAAATGTTTAAGGAAACCCAATAGGGTTTTCTTAAAACTAAAAATAAATTGCATTTGAAGAATCCAAAAACCAAGTTAACTGAAAGCATTACTTGAATGAGGCTGAATAGAAAAATGCAACTCTGATGTAGTTCAAAAATATTATCAAAGCCATGATGTTAGAAATCTGAAAATGCCAATACTACATAAACTTGTAGATCACTGTAGCCCAGTAGCACAAAATGTCTAACCAGAATTATACCACCTAAACATGGAAACATTATCCTGTAAACAAGATTCCTTGTAATCTGCACATGGAGTCAAGAGATCAGTACCATCAAAACCAACATCATAATGCCGAAGTAAGTATTCCAAGACATAATAGAAATAGTGCAACTGAATAATCAACCACAAAGATGCCAATCTGAAACACAATATTGTCATCAAGGACAAATAGAAAAAGAGAAGCTGAACAAACCCATGGTGGAGCATGTTGTTGTTCCTTCCATTTTTAAGGATATTATAGAGGTGTACACACTGGAGTCGAATGACTCACTCACCTAGACCATTTTGTAGTGTGTGAGGCCTCTAGTAGAGCCTGATGTGGAGGAGACGTGTAGGCCCCAAGCTCCACCCAATCATTGTGGCCCTTGTGGTGTTGTTTGCATGTATGATTATCAGAGTGCTTGTGATGCAGCTACATAGCCTACATAAACTACAAAGGTGATGAATTTCACAAATGATTTTTTGAATGATACATTCGGCATTGACACTCAAGTAAAATTTAGCAAGTTCATTTAATGTTATTTATTAAATTATATTTTAAAATTTAAGAATAACTAAATTAGTAGAATTTTGATATGATGAAATTTTAGGGTTAGACTATTCATGAGATGTGCTCCATTCCTATAGACCCTTATTCATTCTCGATGATGAGTCCACAAGTATGCAACTAGTATTAAAGATATTATTATTGCATTTGAATAGTTGAATGTTATATTTGAATGTTTGTCTCATAACATGATTTGGATTTCAAATATTTTTCTAGTGGACCTTCAACCTCCACACATCCCAATTCATTTCCTCAAACAACTTTCACTCAAGAAGCCTTTATTCATTAATGGTGTTGTAAAACAATGTTAGCTAGTTTTCATAATTTCGCATATACAAATCTAAAAAATTGATGAGAAACACAAACATTGCATTTGTATTCCTTGATCATATCAAATTATCTTCTCCTAATTCACTTTTTGTTCCTTTATTCCTTCATAATCCCATCCCATTAACATTTAATAGTTCACCTTATTTTCCATGATCCCCTCCTAGCCCATCTCACTAATATCTTCTAGTCCATGCTATGTGTCATTATGGCCTTCTACTCCCATCTTATTGTACCCATTATTATTTCACCCTAGATGTTCCATGATCCCCTATGTTCCACCCTATGTTCCTTTATCCATTCTATGTTATACCATCTTTATCCACGTTTCATCCTAGATAACTCTTCTCTATTATTGCTACACACAGGTCAAGTTATCACTTCGTGTACTATAGTCAAACCCTAGACACCTCCTAATTCACCCTATGTTGCATTATTCCCTACTAATTGCATCCCATTAACCTCTAATTGTCCACTAGGCTATATTTTGTTATCCCATCCTAGCCAATCCCATCAATCTATACTAGTCCATCCTATGTTCCATTAATCCCTTCTATTCCCATCCCATTACCCTCTCTTATTTCACCTTATGTTCCATTATCCCCTCTTTATCTTGTTCCATTATCTTTCCCTAATTCACACTATGTTCCTTTATTCCCTCCTAATCCCATCCCGTTAACCTCTAATAGTTTACGCTATATTTTGTTATCCCATCCTAGCCCATCCCATTAATCTATTATAATCCATCCCATATTCCATTACCACATTCAACTCCCATCCCATTATAACCTCTATTATTTCACTATATGCTCCATTATCCCTTGTTGGTCTTGTCTCTTTATCTCGTCTATGCTATAGCACCTCCATCCAAATTTTATCCTATACACCATTAGAAGAAATAAATTTGCTTCAACTCAGTATTGACCAAAGTTGTCTTCTCCATTACTGCTACACACCTCAACAAACAACTTCATGTGCTATAGTAAAACCCTAGACACATCGTAATTCATCATATGTTCCATTATCCCTTTGAAAGCTGCTAGTAACATAGTAATCCTCATTTCATTCATGTGAACTTCATTGTGGAATTATCACTATGTTGATAGCATGCCATCATTAACATTAGTTCATCAACATATGCAATATGAATCTCAATGAGCACTGAACTTTGGCATTTGCAAGAGTTTGGACTATCCCAGTGGACTTAGTGCTTTCACCATTATGTGATCTATAAGCACTATATTGTAGTCTCAACTGAGGTCAACGATTTACTCTTTCATTTATGATAGTTATAAAGGGACTACCAGAACTTATTTATATTGATGTTAGATATGTTGTTTCATTTGTAGTTGATGACATTAGACAACCTTGGTGATGTTGGTGGCAAGATGGACCATGGAGTTTCTGTAGCAATAGCTATTTTTGATCCATTGAGAGAGTTATGCAATAGATTAGTCGATTTGACATTATATTTACTCTTTTATGGTCTATTATAGAAAATTTTCATGATACTTTTATGTAGTTTAATTTCTATCTTGATGGTTGCTACAAGTGGTTGTCACTCTAGATCGTGGATGTGGTAATGTTCTAAATGTGCATGATGACTATATGTATGTGGTAAGTGATTATATTTTGTTATATGTCATTCCATAATTCAATTTTTATGTATTAACATCTTTACTTTTTATTGTATCAGTTGAAGGTCCAGAGTGAAGAGAGGAGGACTACCAAGCGTGTTCAAAAGACAAGGGAACCAACAGTCACTCCATCCAGCTAAATTTTGAAGGCAACACGAGATCTATTTCCTTCCCCTAGAGGGAAATGACTATGTATTGGGGCCGTTTGTTGTATGCCTATGTGGCATTTTGGAACATATGTTTTGTACTATCGATATATACGTGACATTTTATGTCCATATGGATCCTTTGTACTAAGCCTCTATGGCTTTTTTGGATATATTGTATGTACTTTTATCAATATATAGCATTGTATAGCCTTACGACTTTTTGATTAAAGAAAATATTATTTTAATACTTCCATTCTTGAATGATGTTATCATGCGTATCGTGTAAATTGTATGCTTGAATGTTGTAGGCATGGATTTTGTTTACATCTAATTCTTAATTAATTACTGTCGATTGCTCAATAAGCTCCATCTAAAGCATATTGTGTAAATAAGCTCCATTCCTGGTGGTTTGTATCCTTTGGAATGCTTCAATTACTTGTGCCTCACTTATTCACATGTATGCTTCACTTATTCACATGTATACTTCACGTATATTGCGTGTATTCATGTGTATGCTTCATGCTTCCAATGCATAGCAACATTTTATTATCATGGCATTCTATGAGACTAGATTTCTTTGAGGTATTTTTTCAAATAGTTCACTGCCTTGGAGGTATTTTTTCAAATAGTTTACTATCTTATCTTTGTATTTTTTCATACATGTCTACCAAAGCATCTTGTCAAATAGTTCATTGCCTTGTTGTTATGGCTAAAATCCTAAAACAAGTGCTTTCAAACAAGCTATGGATGGTTGGAAAAAATATATCAAAAGCATAATAGTAAGAAATAACATAGACAAGGCAGTGAACTATTTGAAAAAATGCATCAAATAAATGTGGTGATGGAATGCCATGACAAGCCATAGACAAGGTAGTGAGCTATTTGAAAATATGCCTTAAAGAAATGTGGTCTCAAGGTGATGGAATGCCATGAAAATCAAATTTATTTTTATTCTCATGGTGATGGAATTTATTTTCATGGCATTCCATCACCATGAGACCTCATTTTTGAGGCATTTTTTCAAAGAGTTCACTACCTTTTCAATGCTACCACATTTTTTGGTCCAGGAGCACCATTGAATAGAAGTTGTCAATTCAAGGAGTAGGCTTTAAGTTTTGAGGTATTTTGTCTAAAATAAGGTCAATGTGACCATTTTATATTGCAATGCATCATTTTAGTTGATAGATAGGTGTTTAGAAGGTCAAGTTTGCAAAAAGTGCAAAATATTCAAAAAAAATGTAAAGTTGCTAAAAAGTTGCAAAATTGCATTTTTAGGGAAGGCAAACGGTCATAACATTTCAAAAGGAATTTGTAGGTGTTAGGAAAGATATTTTTTAGGGAAAAATAATAATTAAGGTGGAAACCATCGATGTAAGTTGGATTTTTGAATATTTAGAAGATTGGACGATTAATAATACTCTATTTTTCTCCACTTTTTATGTATTTTTTGAGTTTGTAGTGATTGTACGGCCCGTACAACTACATAATGTTCTAGAAATATGTTTTTAATTCATTTAAAGGTGTGATTTGGCCACTAATTGCATTTTATTTGAGCATCCAACAGTGGATTCAGTGTAAGTTTAAGCAAATTCTTTGTGATTGGTTTTATACCCTGTTTTAAGGGTTTGTAGCCTTTAAAATGTTCCACTTTTTATGCTCTTGTAACTTGTGGTATGGGACTGAAAAATAAATTAAAAAGTGAGGTAATGTTGAGAGAGTGCAGGGGAGGCCTAAAAATGTGTTGGGGATGAAGCCCTAGAGCGGAAAATTGTGTTTTCCAAGTGGAAAAAAGAGGTTTTGATATGGTAATGAGTGAAATAGGTTGGGGAAGTGTTGTTTCTTATTGAATTGAGTATGTGTAGAGGTTTTTAGACTGGTTTGAGGTGGTGGAAAGTTTGATTGAGGTCTAGAAATGTGATTTCTATTAAAACCCTTGATTTTTGGCTATAAAAGAGGGTTTTGAGTTTGGGTATCTTGGAGGGTGGATGTCTGAGAAAAGATTGTGGAATCTTTGGTTTGGTAATCTATAGAGAGATTCCTAATTGAATTTTGAGTGAAAGGGAAAGTTTAAGGTAGAGTCCCTTTGTAAAAGTGACCTAATTTGAGGCCCAGTTGGTGTTAAAAGCCTTATTTGAGAGAGTTGTATCAAAGTAACCTATTGAGTGGCTGCGGTATGTTGTTGAGTACCTTGATGGTATTGATTTTAAAGGACAACACCAAGGATATATACTTGATTGAGTGAGTTTCCATGCTACAAGGCATAAAGAAGGATTGTTGAGATAAAGAGTATTTGAGAACTTATCACTTGAAAGTTTTTCTTATGTGAAATTGTGTTGTGTGGTTGTAGGACCTCCCCTGATTTCTATCATTTTTCATACATGTCTATCAAAGCATTATATAAAATAGTTAATTACCTCGTTGCTATGGATAAAACCCTAAAACATGTGCTTTCGAACAAGCTATGGATGGCTGGAAAAAATCTAGCAAAGCATAATAGCAAGCAATAGCATAGACAAGGCAATGAATTGCTTGAAAAAATGCTTCAAAGAAATGTGGTCTCATGGTGATGGAATGCCATGATAAGCAGATTGCTATGGATTTTCATGGAATTCCATCACCATGAGACCACATTTCTTTGAGGCATTTTTTCAAACAATTCACTACCTTGTCTATGCTACCATAATTTTCGTACATGTTTACCAAAGCATTTTATCAAACAGTTCACTGCCTTGCTACTATAGCTAAAGCCTAAAATGGGTGCTTCCAAACAAGCGATGGATGCTTGGAAAAAATCTATCAAAGCATAATAATAAGCAATAGCATAGACAAGGCAGTGAACTGTTCAAAAAAATGCCTCAAAGAAATATGGTCTCAATGTGCTTGTCATGGAATTCCATCACCATGGGACCACATTTATTTGAGGCATTTATTTCAAACAATTCACTCCCTTGTCTATGCTATGAAATTTTTCATACATGTCTACCAAAGCATTTTATCAATCAATTCACTACCTTGCTGCTATAGCTAAAATTCTAAAACAAGTGCTTTTGAACAAGCTATGGATGCTTGGAAAAAATCTATCAAAGTGTAATAGTAAGAAATAGCATGATGCAGAGCAAGGAGGCCTTCAATCAACTAAACACAAATCCAACTAATACACCAAGCCTTTGTTCCTCAAAACCCTATCAAGGGTGATTCTCGTCAAACTTCACTATTTGTCTTGTAGGTCTATAGACCCAACTTCTTAACCTTTTCTTGCAAAGCTTACTACAAAATCTCAAGCCACTCACCTTTTCAAACACCCTTTTAAGCCTTCAAAAACATATCACAAAATCACCGCAGGTCACTTTGGACCAACACCATAAAACAGGGCTACTACGTTATCCTAATTGGCTAATTAGGCTAAATTTTCAAAGCAACTATACTCAAAACTATCTTAGCATCCCAAATAACTATAGATAGTCATTTACCACACCAAAAAACCTCCAAATCCACAATATTTAACCCGAGAACCACTCCTTTAAGCCCACTTTTACAAAACCCTCATTTTTAGCAAGTTTAGGGTGGGTTTATTGAAAATCCTATTCCCACAACACATAACACCTTTCCAAAACATCAAAAATGCTTAAAATAACTTGCACATGTTTAAAATTTCCTCACAAACTGCTGACCCAAAGTATTTCAACCATTTCCACTCTTAAACCACTCAATCTCACCAAAACTCATCAAATTGTCAACTAGGGAATCACACCAAACCACTCAACTCGCCTACCCTGCTCTAGAAACCATGCGCATATCTTCCCTACCCCTAATTATTCCATTTCACTGAGTTATAGTAGGATACAATGGGTGGAATAGATAAAAAGTCATTTACACACTCAACTACTTGCATTTGATAATTTTTTCCCCAAGTGAGAATTCACCACCACGAGAAAGGCCTCCGAGATAGAAAAAATTGAGAGAGGTTATTGTAGATGGGCCCAACACAATCCCATAGGCTCAGACGATAATTTTTTAAGTGTCACAGTGTCCGAATACGAGCATGTTGAAGTTTGTAGCCATTTTTCACTTTGGACTCATAAGGGATTCTGTCGGTTGAATGTAGCTCAGAGTGATTCCGTGTGTTTCAATGTGAAAGAGGACCATAAATAGTGTAAATGTACCCAATCGGATGCATCAAAACAATCTATTTGGTTAGACGAGTTTTAGAATGAAAGTTTTACCACTTTGCAATTTTCAACTACTTGCATTTGACAACTTTTTCCCCAAGCGAGAATTCGCCACCACGGGAAAATAACTCTAAGATAGAAAAAATTGAGAGAGGTTATTGTAGAGGGGCGTAACACGATCCCATAGAATTAGACAAGAAGTTTCTAAGTATCACAGTGTCCAAATACGAGCATGCTGAAGTTTGCAGCCATTTTGCACTTTGGACTCTTAAGGGATTCTACTGGTTGAATGTAGCTCAGAGTGATTCCGCATGTTTCAGTGTGAAAGACGACCATTCCTAGCGTAAACATACCCACTCAGATGCGTTAGAACAGTCTATTTGGTCACACGAGTTCTAGAATGAAAGTTGCACCACTTTGCAACTTTCAACTACTTGTATTTGACAACTTTTTCCCCAAGCGAGAATTTGCCACCATGAGAAAAGGCCTCTGAAATAGAAAAAACTAAGAGACATTCTTATAGAGGGGCTCAACATGATCCCATAGGCTTAGACGAGAAGTTTCTAAGCATCACGGTGTCTGAATATGAGCATGTTGAAGTTTACAGCCATTTTGCACTTTGGACTCTTAAGGGATTCGATCGGTTGAATGTAGCTCAGAGAGATTCCGCATGTTTCGGTGCAAAAGAGGACCATGCCTAGTGTAAACGTACCCACCCGAATGCATCAGAATAGTCTGTTTGTTCACACGAGTTGCAGAACAAAAGTTGCACTACTTTGCAACTCTCAACTACTTGCATTTGACAGCTTTTTTCCCAAGCGAGAATTCGCCACCAAAGGAAAAAGACTTCGAGATAGCAAAAATAGAGAGAGGTTATTGTAGAGGGGCCTAACATGATCCCATAGGCTTAGAAGAGAAGTTTCTAAGCATCACGGTGTTCAAATATGAGCAAGCTGAATTTTGTAGCCATTTTGCACTTTGGACTCTTAAGGGATTTTGTTGGTTGAATATAGCTTGGAGTGATTCCGCATGTTTCGATGCAAAAGAGGACCATGCCTAGCATAAAAGTACCCACTCGAATGTGTTGAAATAGTTTGTTTGTTCACACGAGTTGCAGAACAAAAGTTGCACCACTTTGCAACTTTCAACTACTTGTATTTGACAACTTTTTCCCCAAGCGAGAATTCGCCACCATAGGAAAAGGCCTTCGAGATAGTAAAAAATGAGAGAGGTTATTGTAGAGGAGTCCAACACAATCCCATAGGCTTAGACAAGAAGTTTTTAAGCATCACAGTATCCGAATATGAGCATACTAAAGTTTGTAGTCATTTTGCACTTACTCTTAAGGGATTTTACTGGTTGAATGTAGTTCAAAGAAATTCCATGTGTTTTGGTACAAAGAGGACCATACATATTGTAATAGTGCCCACCCAAATGCTTCAAAATATTTCATTTGGTCACATGAGTTGTGGAACGAATGTTGCACCACTTTGCAACTTTCAACTACTTGGATTTGACAACTTTTACCCCAAGCGAGAATTCACCACCACGGGAAAAGGCCTCTGAAATAGAAAAAATAGAGAGAGGTTATTGTATATGGGCCCAACATGATCCTATAGGCTCAGATGAGAAGTTTCTAAGCATGACAGTGTATGAATACGAGCATGCTAAAGTTTGCATCCATTTTGCACTTTCGACTCTTAAGGGATTCTGCCAGTTGAATGTAGTTCAGAGTGAATTTGCATTGTTCAATACAAAAGAGGACTATTTCTAGCGTAAATGTACCCACCCAGATGCATCAAAATAGTTCGTTTGGTCACACGAATTACAAAATGAAAGTTGCACCACTTTGCAACTTTCAACTAGAATTTGACAACTTTTTTCCCAAGCGAGAATTCACCACCATGGGAAAAGGCATCCAAGATAGCAAAAACTAAGAGATTATTTTAGAGGGGCCCAACACGATCCCATAGACTAAGATGAGAAGTTTATAAGCGTCACGGTGTCTGAATACGAGCATGTTGAAGTTTGCAACCATTTTGCACTTTGGACTCTTAAGGTATTCTACTGGTTGAATGTAGCTTGGAGCAAATCTGTGTGTTTTGATATGAAAGAGGACCATGCCTAGTATAACTGTACCCACTCAGACACATCAGAATAGTCCGTTTGGTCACACGAGTTGCAGAACGAAAGTTGCACGACTTTGCAACTTTCAACTACTTGCATTTGACAAATTTTTCTCTAAGTGAGAATTCGCCACCATGGGAAAAGGCCTCTGAGATAGAAAAAATTGAGAGAGGTTATTGTAGAGGGACCCAATGTAATCTTATAGGTTTAGACAAGAAGTTTCTAAGCATCACGGTGTCTAAATATGAGCATGTTGAAGTTTGCAGCCATTTTGTACTTTGGACTCTTGAGGGATTCTGCCAGTTGAATGTGGTTCAGAGCGATTCCGGATGTTTCGGTGCAAAAGAGGACCATTCCTAGCATAAATGTACCCACTCAGATGCACCAGAATAGTTTGTTTGGTCACACAAGTTGCAGAATGAAAATTGCACCACTTTGCAACTTTTAACTACTTGCATTTGACAACTTTTTCCCCAAACAAAAATTCGCCACCACGAGAAAAGGCCTCTGAGATAGTGAAAACTGAGAGAGGTTATTGTAGAGGGGCCCAAAATTATCCCATAGGCTCAAACGAGAAGTTTCTAAGCATCATGGTGTCTGAATATGAGTATGATGAAGTTTGCAGCCATTTTGCACTTTGCACTCTTAAGGGATTCTATCAGTTGAATGTAGCTCAGAGTGATTCCATGCGTTTCAGTGTGAAAGAGGACCATTCCTAGTGTAAACGTACCCACTCAAACATGTCAAAATGGTCCATTTGGCTACACGAGTTGCAGAACGAAAGTTGCACCACTTTGCAACTTTCAACTACTTGCATTTGATAACTTTTTCCCCAAGCGAGAATTTTCCACCACGGGAAAAGGCCTCTAAGATATCAAAAATTGAGAGAGGTTATTGTAGAGAGGCCCAACATGATACAATAGGATTAGATGAGAAGTTTCTAAGAATCACGGTGTTGAATACGAGCGTGCTGAAGTTTGTAGCTATTTTGCACTTTTATGTCAGTTGAATGTAGCTCAAAGCGATTCCATGTGTTTCGGTGCGAAAGAGGACCATGCCTAGTGTAAAAGTAACCACCCAGATATGTCTCAACCATTTACAACCACTTTTTAATCAATTTGTTAATAAAACTTCATTTTTGCACTTTCTTGCAAAAGTTGTTTGACAACATTTTAGCAACTTGACAACTTTTAATATTTTTTGACAAATGACCCCAAATCACTTTAAAATGACTCTAAATGACTCTAAATGGTCATGGATGACCTTATTACACCCAAGAAACACAAAATAAACCAAAAACCCAACTTCTACGCTATCCTAGACCTCAAATAGGTCAAATTTACAAAGCAAGTATACTCAAAACTTCCTTCCACCTCCACAAACCTATGGAAAGTCTCTTAGCATGTTACAAAACCTCCAAAACCAACATTCTTTGCTAGAGAAACACTCTCCTAAACACCTAACTCCAAAACCCTCATTTACACCCTTTTTGAAAAGGGTTTATTGAGAGTATGCCTTCCCACACTTGAATCACTCAACCAATACCTCAAACAACCCTTATTAGGCCTGCACATGCTCAAAATTCCATAAAAACCTACTACCCCCAAGGATTTAATCAATTTTCATTCTCAAACCACTCAATTTCACCCAAAATGCACAAATTTTCCAACTAGGGCATCATGCTAATCTCAAGAACTAATCTCTCTTCAAATGTTCACAAGGCCTTTTAAAGGAATTTAAAACATGAATAAACAAATTCCAACTTCTTTCCCCATGAACTACAACAAAATGACTCTTGAACTTCCACCATTTGACAATAAGTTGCAATTTTGACAACTTTTACACAAATTTGCAATTTTTTCAATACTTTGCGACATAAGACTTTCCAACCACCTAAAGACCCATAAAAGGACTCATTACATCATAAAATGGTCTAAATGACATTATTATTTGAAAAAAAAGACTCAAATACCCTTAAACAACCAAAAGACCTCAATTGTCAACATTTGCCTAAAATGCTCTTGGTGCCCCTGTACCAGTTAGTGCTTAGGATTTCTTAATGTTTTTGGTCATGAATAAGGTCCTTTGTGATGCAATGACAAGGAGGTCCAAAACTATCTGAACTGACCTTGAACTCACAATGGATGGCTTTTGTGCATTTGCTAAAAAAAAAAAAAAGCATTAACATTGTTAGTAAACTTAAGCAAACCAAATAGAGCATCCCTATGAGATACTTCATCATGCTACATATGCAAACAAGGAAATAAGAAATCAAAAAAACCAAATGAAAGCACATGAAGACATGATAAAACCCTATCCCATAGTGGGAGTGGTTAACCTTATGATGTGGAAAGGATTCCCTTTCTCACCCCCTGATAAGTAAGAATGCCAAGATGCAAGTGATGAAAATGCAAATGCCCAAGATTGTAGATCAATTTGTGTCCCTAAATCAATAGAAGAATCCCCTATTTATAGAATAGAAGGATAGAAGAATGAAAGATAGGAGGAATGTGGGATAAAGCATGAGCCAATGACTAGATTCCACTTGTCAACATGTCAATGGAGGAAGGTTGTGCACATTTTGGTCATTGTGCATGATAAATGCTATTAGATGAGTTTGAAATTTGAAAAATAGCATTAAATGAATATGGTTGAGAGATTTGGGGGGGAAATTTGTTTGGACAAGAAAGTCAAAAAAATAGAGTTAATGAGGGAATATTCCTTGGGAATATGCCTTGTGAGGGAGAATAGAGATAATTAGATAATTAACTAAAATGTATTTCATGTGCAAGTGGGTGGGTTAGTTAAGGGTTAAGTTTGACTCAAGTTGAGTCAAAAGCTAGAGAATGGGTGATTATGATTAGAGGTTAATTAATTCAGATTAATTAACTTGGAGGATTTTAAGGGTTTTGATATTTGATTTAAATCATTTTGATTTATTGAATCAAATAAGAAGAACTTAAGGACTTAATTAAATAATTTTATTTATTTAATTAAGTATGATGAAGCTTAGTGAATTAATTAAATAAATTGATTTATTTGATTAATAGAGGAAATGATGTTAATTGAAGCATGATTAGATGCATGATTTTAGTTAGGATTATTTTCATGTCTACACTTACTTTGGAACCATACCATTAAACTGGCCTTGAACACTCGAAAAGGGGCTCCAATTAGCCCACTTTAACAAAGGAAATCTCCTTCAATCTTGCTGCCCACTCAAAATAGCATTGGAAAATCCTCAAACTACCTCCAAAACCACAAATTCTTCAACCACTAAGTCAAAAATCGCTTGCTAAGACCCTCTTTCATGAAACCCTCATTTTTCAGCAAATAAGTAGGGGTTTATTGAAAAACCCATCTCCAGACATCATTCAACCTCAAAATATTTTCAAACACTCTTATTTCACCCTGCACAAACTCAATTCACATTCAAATTTTTCTTCCCCCAAAGTTCTCACACATTTCCTTCTTAAAACCTCTCAATTTCACCCATTTTCACTCTTTGTTCAACTAGGGCTTCAAGCCCAAATGTCCAAATGAACTACCCTAAATTTGTAGACCTTCTATCACATCAAAATCCATTTGATAACACTAAAACAACTAGGTTCTAACCTTCTTCCAAACTATTGCTTTAATCTGCTACTTCAAGCTATGCCTCCTAGGCCTAAATTCATGCTTTTTCCATGGGGGCAGCGTGGAAATCTCCACCAAATGTCTTTTCCACTCATTGTATTCTACTATAACTCAGTGGAATGGAATAATTAGGTGTAGGGGGAATTTGTGCATGATTTTAGGAGTAGGGGTTGCAATTTGGGGGTTTGGGCATGATGCCTAGTTGTCAAGAACATGTGTTTTGAGTCAAATTTGGAGGTTAAGAGTAGGTAGTGAGGGAAAACACTTGGGGCAGCACTTTGTAAGAGTTAATTAAGCAAGGGAATACATATTTGAAGGTGTTGGAGGCATTAAAATAGTGAGGAAAGGTCTGGAGGTGAGGTTTTCAATAAACCCCCCTTGAAACTTGTCAAAAGGGAGGGTTTTGAGTTTTGGAGTGTTGGTGAGTGTTTCTTTGGAAGATAATTGTTGATTTAGTGCTTATGCACCCTGATCATGACTGTAAAATGGTGTTTTGTGTTTGGAAGGAAGATTAAAGGGTAGTTGGTTTGTTGAGAGTTTGCCACCCTACTCTGCATCACTTTGGCATGTTTATCAACATAAAACTGTGATATTTTTTGAATTCAATATGTAATGATAATGCAATATGAAATATGTAGTGTCAGACAATGAAATTTGTGTATTTAAACTTTAAAGTTAAAATGTTAAACTTTACCATTGTTCTTGTCTTCAAAGTTGTTTAAACTATATAATATAACCATAATATAACTAAGCAATATATGATATAATTTAACCAATATTCATTATTTTTATTGTGAAATATATAATATAACCATTATTTTTTATGCTATTGTACATTGATATTTAACCATTTCTCAAGATTAAATTTTTGAACAGTTTAAACATGCACATGAGGAACAAATTATTTGAATTCTCAACTTCTATATATCAAATTATCAAATAATTAAGTGTATGTCCATATACAAAAATGACATCAACGCCAACTCAAACAAAGTTTTACAAAATGTGGCATATGCCATCTCGATATCTATTCAAAATATACATGCCAAAATGTCTATCTCATCCTAAACTACTGGTGGATCATCAAAATGGAGCCTCTTTGAAGCACTCTTTGGCTCTAAAGGTAACTACACAAGAAAAATTCAAACCACAATTGAGATTAGTTATATTATATAATTTAAAATTGAATAATTAACATCAAAATCAATATACATTGAATTATAATTGAACTCTAAAATTGGAATCTTGATTACCTCATATATACATCTCTTCAAATTGTCAGGAGTCCTAGAATATGCCCCTCTCAAAGAACCAATCATACCAACTTTTGTAATGCCAATCTATATATGTGAACAAAAACATCAAATTGATACAAGTTAGTATACAATTATCGGTAATAGGAACATATTTACCAAAAAAAAATAAAAATAAACACATATCTCTTTAGGTATCTCTTTTTCTTTATCTCCTTTAGTTGTTTCGACACCTCCTCCCTAAGGTGTTTCAACACCTACTCCTTCAAGTGTTTCAACACCTACTCCTTCAGGTGTTGTGACACTTGTCAACAAGGATGTGTAGCTCATAACCACCTGTACATAAAAATGACAAGTATATGAAATTACCAATCTATGTCGATGTATGTATATCTTAAAAATCTTAATTCAATCAAATTTGAGTTGAATTACCTTTCCCTTATCTAACATTGCGCCTCCAAAGGCTGGAAAACACTGCACCTTGCTCGCTTTAGGTGTTTCCTACAAGAGGAAAATAAGATAAACATATAAGTTAATATATAATTTCATCAATGACAATTCAAATGACAAGCAAGTATATAATGCACGAATTCAAGCCTAAAAGGCATGGGTTGAAGTAGCAGATTGAAGAATTTGTTTTGAAGAAGGATAGAACCAGCTGGTTTTAGTGAGATCTAGTGGGGTTTGATGTGTTTGAAGGTTTGTAAGGATTGGGGAGGTCATGTGTATGTTTGGGCATGAAGCCCTAGTTGAGAGGTGCATTTTTTAATGAAAAATTAAGGTTTTAGAGAGTAAAAGTGGGTGAAGTTTGGGGGCAAAATAATATTAAGGAATATTAAGCATGTACAGGCTTAAAAAATGGTGTTTGAAGTGGTGATAAGGTAATAAGAGGCCTCTTGTGTGAAAAATAAGGGTTTCATGGAATAGGACTCTAGAAGGCAAGTTTTGGATTAGAGATTGAAGAATTTTTGATTTTGGAGGTAGTTTAAGGTCTGTCTAGTGGAATTTTGGATTGGCAACGAGTTAGAAAGAGTGTCCCTTTGTAAAAATGGGCTAATTGGAGCCCTTTGCAGCATTGAAACTCAGTTTAAGTGGAGTTATTCCAAAGTGACCTATTGAGGTTTTGAGTTATGTTTTGTGAGGGACTAATGGGGTTCTAAAAAGGTGAAGGTATTGTGAA
The DNA here is from genome assembly GCA_007115665.2 of Sequoiadendron giganteum. Classification (NCBI taxonomy): domain Eukaryota; kingdom Viridiplantae; phylum Streptophyta; class Pinopsida; order Cupressales; family Cupressaceae; genus Sequoiadendron; species Sequoiadendron giganteum. The sequence goes on from CM021101.1 coordinate 536,284,764, forward strand.
GAGACAACCTTCTCTAAAAGATATTTGTCAAAACATCAAGTTGGAGACCTATAAGGAAACTAGGTTGAAATAGTGAAGAGTTGATGAAAAAGAGTTGTAAGGGAAAAATATTGGTTTGAGTTGGATGAAATTGTGTTTGTAATTGGTGGTAAATAGTTATGTAGAGCTAGGTGGGCTTCATACACAAACGAATATATTAGTACCAAGATCATAAACTTGACTCCTTGACTGGTTCTCCAAGCACTCATAAAGCTCAACAAGGAACTAGGCCTTCAAAAAACCCAAACTTGAATTTAAGGTTTAAAACACTTTCATGCACTTAAAGAGGCATTTAACAAGATTAAAATCCTCATTCAAAATTAACTAAACCACTCTCAAATCACAGAGAGCCATTCTTAGCAACAAAATCACTCTAAGCCTTTACTAGCTAGTAGCCCTCTTCCAAGGGACTGTCAAACATAACTCCAGGTCAAGAAAACTTCTCTAGACTATACCAACATATTTGGATACCATTTTTCATGCCCTTAAACATATCTCAAACTTAGAATAGACTCCTTTAAAATAAATTCTCTAAAAACCCACTGTATCGTAGGGGTAACTAGGCCAATTAGGCCTCTTTTCCAAAGAGACACCTTCCCAAACACCTGCAATCAACTCAAACACCATGAAATTCATTAAATAGGTTACCAAAATTAATATTTCACAATTTTTAGAGCTCCAACCACTCACCAAGCTACCAATCCACTAAACCCTCACTCTCAAGCCACCAAACCTAGGTTTTCCAAAGAGCCTTATTGAAAATCACTCTTCCCACACTTAAATCTCACATACAACACCCAAAACATACCATATGATGTCTGTACATGCTCAAAAGACTCGCACAAATGATTTCCCCAAAGTATTTCATCCATTCACACTCTAAAACCACTCAAATTCACTCAACATCACACATTTTCACACCCAAGGCTACATGCCATGACTCGAAAATGATCTCCCATGCTCCAAGAATCATATTCTAACCTATTCCCAACCTAATGGACTCATTCCATTGAGTTATAGTATATACATTAGGTGGAATGAGCCATTAAATCACTTCATGACCTCAAAACATGAAATTTAGACTTCTAGACCTGCCTATAGTAAAATCCACCCTAAGAGCTCAAAATAAGATGGATTTGTTGGAATAAAGGAAAACTAAGAGAGGGGGTGAATTAGTGTTCTGCAAAATTTAACTTTATTAATCTGATCTTTAAACCACTTACAACATTGAACTTAAAAGAAAGATGCAAGAACACAAAGCAATCAACCATAACACCATAACACAAGGATTTTTACTTGGAAACCTTGTTAGGGGAAAAACCATGGTGGAAGGCCAATCCATAGTTGAGTATACTCAAATATAAGTGTTTACAAATGGGAATGCACATGTATTCAAGTGCATTTCCTAGAGCTCACTACTCAGATACAAAATAAAGACTCGTAGTCTTACAAAACATTCAAATTAAACCCATCTAAATATTTGAACTAGGAGAATAGCATCTACTAATGCCTAATTACAATTTTGATTAAGCACATCAATCACATTCTTGACCTTCTGTCCGATTCTTCTCTTTTGCTCTATCTACTTTAATTCACATCACCAATCCTCTTATGCATAAGTGAAACTGTGCATAATCACTCTACAATATTTTTGAATTTCGCAACACCCATCAACTCACTTCGTACATATATCCAAATGATATAAAATGATTTCTTATATATATCCGCATTTAAATATTTAATCAACCACATGTCGGCTTCAATAAGACAAAATATTTACAAACTATCGGCACCATCCATAGATAATTTTCAATGCACACCAGCCAAAGTCATCCACAACATAGTGAGGACCCAAAACAACATGTTCAAGCACAAAACACTTCAAACAATTTTCCCATGAAGATCCACAACACACTATATTCATTTAGTCGGCCTTCTTGCACTATTAAACAAAAGACTAACCAACCGAATCTTCTAACTTGCATGTGAATCAATATGAGGCTATATGATTCATGGATAGCATAGATCATACATAGAAAAACCTTCCTTGAGATCCACAACTCAAAATGATAACAAAGAGTTGCATATCAATCAAAAAACACAACTTTGTCGGATGCTCTGTTCTAGCTTGACAGTTGATCACAAAAAATCAATTTAATACAAGCGACTATTGAAGTGCTAATCGAATCATTGAATAGGGTTGCCATCAACGACACCACTAGATGAAATTTGTAGTGTCTCTTGCCAACAATCTCCCCCTTTGGCATTGATGGCAACACTTAGTGAAAAATGACTAAGTGTCGGATCAGTACCAACATGAATACACTGCCAAACTTCAAAACTTCAAAACACAACACAACTCCCCCTAAGATGAATATGATATTTTTCACTGTCCCACCCTCCCCCTTTGACATCAATGGCAAAGATGGGAATCCACATACCAAAAATCAAATAAAATTGCTATGAACAAACTACATATGTACAACCATACTTTTACAACTTACATAAACTTGAATATGTCTGCAAAATTATTCAACAAGCTCAAACTTGTGTCCCAACTCTTTTTGAGACTTTCCAAAATAGTCATGTGACCACATAATAAGTAAGATTGCATCTCTGCTAACTCAAGGTTTGTTGGATCACTAACAACCATAGCATCATGTGCTTCCTTCAATGCACTAAGAATTGTCTCCATCTTAGGACCAATTAGTCCTCTAAGCTCACATACTCTTTCAACAATTCTGCCTTCTTCATGCTTCAAGCTTTTGATTTTTTCAAGCAGGGATATGACTTGACCTTCATGCTTGCTCACAAAAACTATTAGAGGATCAAATGCTTCAGAAATATCTGCTAACTGTTTCTCATATTCCTTCATTTTCTTTTTGATTTTTTCAGTGAACTTAGACAATGGTAAGCATGACTTAAAAATATACCCACCTTCAGACAAAGCACCTTGAATATTATTTACACAGGTAGCTAACAAATATTTATCATTAGCAATCATTCCCTTCAATCTATCAAACCTGTTTACATCAAATTCCTTTTGAACCTTATCCATAGCCGACTTTTCAAGAGACTCAAAGTGAGTACTTACATAATTGACAAGATTCTTTAGCTGACTAGATGGAGAGTTGAATGAATCCATGACATATGTAGGCATGATCTTTTCCAAAATACTAGATGCAAGATTTAATAGCTCACTATCTTCAATCTGAGATTTCAGAATCTCCTCCCTTGCCTTGGCTTGAGAAAATGATGATACCTTCAATTTCTCAATAGGAGATAGAGTGGCCAAGTTGATAGGACCTTTAAATAGTTCAGAATTATTTTCTTCAATCACTGATTCTTCCTCAACTTCAGGAATATCAATTTCATCAACTGACACAACTTTAGGAGATTTAGTCTCCATAGGAATTTCAACATATTACATTTCAAGAGGATTCAGAGTATCATCAAATGTATCTTCTTTTCCTTCCTCGTTTACCTGACCAGATGGAGTATCTTCACTATGAGCTTCTTTAGAAACAACATTATATCTATTTTTCAACAACACTACCTTCAGGATTTTCTCAGTGTCTTTTGCAACTTGTTCAATTTTTCCTATCATTAGCTTGTTCACCCTTGTTTTGCTCTTAAAATCCCTTTTTGCATCACTTAGGATCTTCTTCATTTCATCCATTGACATCACCAGACATAGATCAACAAGTATTCATTCTCTTATTTGCTATTCTTTAGTTCTTGCATTCACTCTCCTCATTTCTAGGACTTCATATAATCCTTTAGGTAACCCAGATATTATTTCAATGAGTCATATTGAAATTATTCAAATACTTTATTGTGGCTTCCTCAAGAATTCTTTGATTGACACTATTAAAGGTGTCAAACCATTCACACAAAGGCCTAATATTACCATCCTCAATCAAGGATTTTTCCACTTCTTCTATAGACATACCTGATTTGTCAATTTTCATATTTTTCTTTGCTTTCTCTTCATCTGAGGGCTTGTTCTTAGATACTTTTGATGTTTTAGAACCCTTTTGCTTAATTTCTCTAACTTCTTCATCAGATTTAGTTTCTTCATCCTCTGAAACAACAATATAGACTCTTTTTCTTTTATCCTTCTTCCTCTTTCCTTCTCTCCTGGATGTCTTGACTTGAGCTTTCATAGGGATTAACTTCTTTGCAGGACTAGATGAGAGAGAAAAGCTCCTTGTAGATCTAGATTGGGTAGAGGATGTTGTCGGACTAGCTGACTTAGTTTAACCAACTCTCCTTTTTCAGCTTCTTCTCTTTTCTTCCTTGCTTCCCTCACAGCTTCAACAGATATACCAAGGTTTTCTACAAAATATTCAACTTCCATTCTCACTCTCCTAACTATCACAAGCTTTAACAGTTGGTTATGCACTTGTATAACCTATCTGAAAAAGGTACCAAACCTTTCTTCTTTCGGATCTTGAGGTTTACTCAATAGGTGTTCAACATACAGTTCCAAAATGTGTTCTTTGACCTCATAACCCATAGGAATTATCCACACTGTTCTAGGTTCTACAACTTCCATTAAGCACTGATCAATATCAACCATGAAGCAAATTGTGTCCTTATACTTTTCCATAATAGACTTAGGAATTCTTTCCCTTTCTTGCATTACACTTTGAAAGTTCTTGAAATAACCCCAAATAGCTATTTTTCTAGCTTTGATATCTCCAATTCTATATAACATATCCCTAATTTGAACAACTATAGGTCTATTACCTTGCCAATGCACTTTTCCAACTCCTAGAACTTCATTCATGAAGTAGAAGAATAGACACAAAGCAAATTTCCATACTTGAAAATTTTCTTCTTATCCTTCTTGATTTTGCAAGATTTTCAATTAGCTAGCTTCTGAGTAATTCACATAGATCATAATCTACATTTTATTTGACCATCTGATATGCTACATAAATTGTAGTACTAGATATAGAATTATCCTGGCTGGAGTGATAGATTTTGTAACCAATAACCATAGAGGAAAATCTGACATCCACTTCGATGATATCATTTACTGTCATGGCTCTTCTGTCAAAATTGGAATCAGTTGCATCTGTGACTATTTGGTTCTTACGGATTTTAGTGTCAGCAACCCACTAGATGGATTCAAATCAGTAACAATCCTTATAATTTCCTTTGTAATCTTGAAAGGCTAACTTAACCACATAAACTCATCATGCACTCGACTCAATATATACCAAACCCATTCATTTTCTTCAAACATGAGAAAATTCACAATTTGAGTGAACCTCTTCTCCTCCAAAGTCTTGAATTTAGGTTTTACACGGAAATATTCTCTCACAATGTGATTGTTGTATAAATTCAACAACTGGGAGCTTCCTAATTCTTCAACATTTTTATGAATGTATGCCCTAATATCTTCGAAATGCAAAACACCATATGGAACGAAAGAAAATGCACCTAATGGTTCTATATCGATGGATTTGAATGGGTGCCATTTGAATTTTGGATGGGGCCTATCCTTAATGTTGACAACTAATGGAGCAACCATTTCCAAAATTTTCAAGTTCACGAGTTCACAGATAAATACCTTTTCACCGAATTAGGGTTTGATCACTGAATCACCTTCAAACTTGAATATTTGCAAAAGTTCACTTCAAATCTCTCCAAAATTATTCTTCTCAAAGTGCAAGGTGACAAATCAGAGATAGAAATGAGTTTTTATCATTCACGCGCCTAACTTTTTATTCACAATAATTTTTTTTTCGCTAGGTCATCCAGATATCTTATTTTCATAGACTGTGAAAGGAAATTCTTCAACGGACCTTCAATTTTGCACAAATCTCCTCCATAAGAGATCCCAAAACATCTAGACATCACTAATGTAATAAATGCTATCTGCCACATTCTGGAATCAACAACCGACAAGGGGGTCAAAATATTTTCTTGAGAGCTCCCCCTAGGCCAGAGGCCTTAAACTAATTCCTAGATGAATTACCAAAACCAGATTCTTGTGCTGGCT